>OY735198.1:18688464-18718464 GCA_963457665.1 Thysanoteuthis rhombus | reverse complement strand
ATTGTGTCCCTGGTAAATTCCTAATAATTCCCAAATATATCCATACTACCACCTGAATTCATCAAAATCAAGGTTTAGACAGTCTTTCACGAATGTATTGGAAAGGAATTGATTCATAGACCAATGCATATGAAGTTGTTATGAAATATCTCATCGTTGGAAGGAGTTCTGAAGATGATAAATATGTTTGGATTGCTTTAAAACTGTTGTTCCGTAACAAAATATTCTCTAATGATATAGCAGCATCCCTTATCAAGATGATTTTTTCCCAAGCACATTTATTGGATGTCTGAAAGATGTATTGCCAAACCTTACATAGTATTATAGATTAACAACAGTAAGTAATGATAAACGATTGAAGAGCTCTTTATTTTAATGGAAATTAAGAAGGAATTTAAAAAAAAACTTCACAACTTCATAACTTTCTATCAAGATGAAAGTTTCATATTTCCACTCAAACGAAGTATTTTTAGTCTCCTCGTTAGCTTACAATAATTGCAAATATCATTACTCTTGCTCTTTGGGACCATAATCAAGTACAACTTTTTTCTGTTTTTTTTTTGTTTTACCTTGATTTTGATATCCATTTACTCGCATACAAATCATAAGTGTAAATGGGAAGAGGGTATAATCTTTAAATATTTTTATCCATTGTTTTGTTTCATTATTCCAATACATTTTTTCCACTTTGCGTTCCCACTTTAATTATCCCGTTTGATATATATTTTTTTGTTTTTATCACATAGTAAAAGCATTCCCCTACTCAGTTGATGAGATTCCCAAGTGATTTAACGCCTCATTTCTTCTTTCTATGTCTCTTTAATTGCTCTGCAGATTGCTGTTAGCGATATAAATAATTGACAAGGTCTCATATATACGCTCATTGATCATGATATCTATTTCCCGGGTCACTGATCAAATCAATGTAAGTCTACCAGGTTTATTTTTGTTAGATCATAAAAATTCATAACTCATTTTACAATTAAGCATACAGGCATTACCATCATGATAGCAGTATTTGAGGGACGAACTCGAACGAAGATAAACGAGATGATACATAAGATTGAAAGATGTCATTTGGCTTTTTGTGTTACCAGAAAGATATTTAGCACAATGGCAAATGCATTGCTACTTTGGAGCAACCATACTATTCGCAGGTTCAATTCCTGCATCATCCTTATTTGGTTATTAAATTTACATTGTTTGTCCGGATGGTATAATAACCACGTGAGAAAATGAATTTGTATATAATTTAAGACAATATGTATATATATATATATATATATATATATATATATATATATATATATATATATATATATATATATATATATATATATCATAGGTCAATAGAAGACTGAGGGTCCTCTTATATCTTTCCATTGGAGCATAATAGCTGTCATCTGCTACTTCATCTCTCGAGTTTTTGCCTAGTCTTTTTCTACCGTGTCTACTGTCCATGCACTGTATACCTTTCACATTTCATTTTGTTACTTACTAGTACGATAACCAAAATACTATTCCTTTCCTGATCTTGATCGTTTTCACTTGCTAACATGAGATGATATAAAATGCTATGGTCAATGATTCCAACAATATATATACATATATCTATATTTATCTATCTATCTATCTATCTATCTATCTATCTATCTATCTATCTATCTATCTATATATATATATATATATATATATATATATATATATATATATATATATATATATATATCATTTACAGAAAATTGTTTCGTTGTCTTACGACGGACGTTAAAGACTGATGATGATGATGATGATGATGATGATGATGATGATGATGATGGTGATGGTGATGATGATGATACTGGAGAGTGTGGAAATATGCATTTAAGAGCCATGGTTTAGGATAGAAACTTTTGCTTCAGAATGCGACATTTCACCCCTGCCCTATGCAGAACTAGACGGTCAGTAGCAGGCGAATGAAACGATATATTTACTTACATATAATTTTTCCATCTATCAATTTTTGCTCGAATCCTGAGTCAGAAAGTTTATGTTGATTTTGTATGTATGTGTTTGTGAGAGTGTGTGTAAGAGAGTGAGAGAGAGAAAGAGAGAGAGAGAGAGAGATACTGACAGACAGACAGACAGAGACAGAGACAGAGATAGAGAGTGCAGGTGCGTGCATGGTATGCATATCACGTGAACCAACTTCGTCTTTCCTGTTATACTGTAAATAGTAAGGGATTCACAGGTGAAACATTAGAAATACTTTTTTTTTAAATGATTCATGTCAGGAACAATCAAAGGCCTAATGGTTTGGAGCCAAAAATTACTTTTCAAATATCCAACCAAAGTAAATCTTAACATCAAATTATAATATATCTCCAATTGTATGCTATACGTCTATTCAGAAATTGTATATTGCTGTGAAACATATTTTTCTCTAATTGATTTTCAAGACAACGGTTCCTACAACAAATTAAAACTCACCAGTTTTCAGTCTGTTTAACCCATCTGAAACCTGCACTGTTTTATGACCAAGTAGATGATGTCAGTGAATCCTGCACAGGATTAACGAAACGCTAGTGTCCGGAAATATTGATGCAATATTGAATTGATCTTGCAAAACTATAAGACATTATTTGGCAAGTTTGCTTTTCATAGACATACCTATACGGAATATATTCCTAAGGACTGTAAATAAATAAGTGTAACTAAAGTCACCAGTTATATCATTGATATTTAGTGTTCTCTTTTACTTTGAACACCCGATTTACTCATTTTATTCGGTGCTTTGAATTTTCCATAGATTATTCACCATGGTTGCTTATATATAAGGTAAATTCCCTTTCAAGAACCATCAATTACAATTCCAAAGAAAGATGTCAACATAAGTTCCCTATCGGTTGTAAGGCTGTCAATGTATGTAACAGAAGGTCCGACTTCGCCGATTAGGGTTGAAAGCTAAAAACTTTTAATCCTCATAATGCTTCATCCTTATGCTTGGATTTTTTTTTTCTGAATCCATTCTCCCAAAATGGACGTTCCGGATGGAGAAATAGATTAGTGATGTAAGTTTATGCAATCTTGTTCCTGTAGTTTATGCTTGTTAGAATTCACACTCATAGTTTTTTTGGAATTCACACGGAGTTGTCAATGATCACCACCGAAAGAAAGGGTTGGAAAATAAACTTATCATTTTATCAGCTCATTTCTCATAATTTCAATTGATTTCTCCAGAAACAACATGCTGGCTAAGTCTGGTCTTCAAGTGATAATGTCTATTTAGTGACCAACAAGACTTAATTATAATTGTGTATGCTTTTGTAATGAATATGGAGATTATTATCTTATTGGTCGTATGTGTTTTCTCGAATCGGCGAGATAATGCAACTTGCATCTCTGTCATTACATTAATCTTAAAAGCTAGAGGAGATTTTTCAAACACTTGCAAATAGAAAAAAAAATTAAGAGGAGCCTAAAGCAATACACAGGATTACGTTTTGTTGCAGATCAGATTGAGACGAAACACGTTATCAAGAAAATGACTTGAATAAATTAATCAAGAAATCATTTCATTATTCATTTGCAATTTTAGTCTACTATATCGGCGTTGTGTCATTGAAAGGATCATAGTAGATTTACTAATGAGAACGTCGTTATACTTGAAAAACATATTAAGAAGCTCAGTATTGGCATTAAGCGATTGATTGAACCAGGAGAATATTAAAAAGTGTCTTCTTGTGACTAAAACAATGTGCAATTTGAATAGGAATTTGCCAACAAGTCAAACTAAAATCTGCAGGGGATTTCAGTTAATCATTAGATGCAATCAATATCCAGATGATTTTCAAATAGCCCCAGATTTATGTTAGTGTTCTATGTCATGGAAACCTAAAGGTATTCACGGTTGCATGCCTTTCCTCCCCCAATCAATGAAACTCGTGCAACACATTTCACACACATGCAGGTGCGTACATGTCCTCATGTAAATGTATGCATTCTCCCCATGCGTACAACGCAAGTACGTCATATATATATCCTTTGATTGTTTCCACTTTTAATGAAGGGAAATTGAGAGGACAATAGTGAAACAACGGAATAGAAGAGAGTCTATGCCAAAATGATTCAATACATAATCGAATGATAGCTTTGTTAGATAATCGACATATGCAAAATTGTGTGTGTGTATACATGTGTGTGTGTGAGTTTGTATATATATATATATATATATATATATATATATATATATATATATATATACATACATATATATACATATATATATATATATATATATATATATATATATATATATATATATATATATATATATATATATATATATACGCATGCAGACACACAGAGGCACTCAAATACACACACGTGTGTGTGTTTTTTTATGGTCTCATGATATTTTAAAGAATATTACATTTTATTTTTGGTTAATTTTTCATTCATATTTACTCAAAAGAAATAAACCAAAGGGATGTATAGGATAATAAACGTATATAATCATATAATCATTGTTATCATCGGTTTTATTATGTATCAACATTATAAACTGTGACTTGGAAAAAACAGCTTGCTGCTAATAGACGTTGGTCATGCGTTGCTCCTTGTTGAGTGACTAACCATGCCTATTCCTTCTTTTTCTCCTAGTTGTAATAAATGTTGACTCCTTATCAAATCATTCTGAGAGAAGTTTTTGCCATGCACAATCGGTTTTGTTCATTCATGATGGTTTTTATAATCAGGTCTTTATCCAGAGGTCACTTTTCCGAATATCTAGTAATACATATTGGATCAGTTACATTAAACAATGGAAAAATTTCTGTGATATCCTGTTCCTTTGCCGAACGCAATCTATTCTATATTAATCAATAACTGCCATCATGTTTCGTTGGAACCGTAAACTTCTTCAAACACAATAGAAATTTTCTCTACCTTTCCGTATATGTTTCAGTGGATGAATATCCTGTGTATGCATTTCTCTATTGATATTAAATATAACTGTAAGTTTTGGAAGCTAGGTTTTTAGTCAATAACTGGATAATAATCTTCCGAGGGTCATGGGGCCACATAATTATGAGTTGGCTACCGTCGATTCAGTGAAAATTTTGAAAGGATGAGCCATCTCTAAACCGATAAAAGAATTTTAGACGAGAGAAACGTTATGTCCGGAGTTCAATATCCAACAAACCTAATTCAGTTCTGTACAAAAGACGAATTCGTGTAATTATTTCCTATTTGCAAACACTTCTCTAAGTGTGGGAGTTGGTATATTAACTTTTGGTGAATACCTCTCTCAGAGTCATTCATTGGGATATTGCCTGGTTCAAAGAATTAGGTATGATTGCATGTTTGCCCCTGATACTTGTGACAGTTTTTTGCCTCAGCACGGAGCTTGAATTTTGAAATTCAATCTTCAAGTTGAACAGACACACCCAACTTGAGATATTGATGAAACATGATCTTCCATCCTTTTTAGTTTGTATTTCATGTTGATTAAAGCTGAGCTAATGAATATATTTGTCTGATGGCCAATCATCCGATGCAAATCTCTATCACATTAACATTGATTCAAAGATATTTGGCTCAGTGTTGACGCAATTCGAAAGGATGAGCATGATATACACTTTTGTGCATCTAGATATATCAAAGTAAAAGGTGGTATTATCATTGAGACACAATGCACACGTGGATCTAAGCCATGAATGTTTCACAGTGTTAAATGTTTCACAAATCAAAGTCGACCCAAACATTTAAATGTCAGCAAGAGCGTTGTCTTGATCATATAATTGACAATTTGGGAACTTAATGAACATTCTGGAAGGTTAACGTTGCTATCATAAAATGCCACAATATATTCAATGATCATCCGTGGTTCACTGTGTTTAGTTTTAGGCCTAAAAGACAGGTATCATTTCAATGTACGATAAGATATTGATATTTCATCCTCTTTGAGAGTAGGTGATCACAGTCACTTTGTTGATTTTACATTTTTTTGATGTCCTCTTCCATGCGGGAGGAGATAACAATCCCTTTTCAAGGTAGGATGCTTCCACTTCAAAAGAACGTAGTTTATTTCTGCTTTGCATAATGAGTATGGTGTGTATGTTTGATCGACAGCCAAAGACGTCCTTTGTCATAAGATAATGAAATACCCATTGAAACCAATCATTGGAACTCCATTACCGAACATAACTATTGGTTAGGTCATTTAGTTAAAAGAAAGTTACATAATATCAGTGTTCTCTACTGCAGGAATATTTAAATGTCTATTTAGTCTAGGTCACACTTGGAATCACTTGTATGTGTCTCATGTTTAGAGTGTATCCCATCACAGTAGAATGACAAAGAACTCTACCCCCTAAAATTCAATTGCATGACACAAAGTTTCAATTTTCCGTATCTAATATTAGTTAGTCTATTATTTTTCTTACTTTTGGTGAATTGAATCAGTAAATCAAGTGATACTGTAAAACAATTGTAATTATCTCCAGATATATTCTATGAAAACTGTAATATGATTAAACTGTGATTAAAAGGCTCATATTAGTCTGATGGAAACTGTGGCATAATCAACATCATTTATCTGAATGCTGTGTCAGGAGAGATCAATTAAATGTAAAATGTGGGGAGCAGATTACTTGGTCCATCTCCTTCATCACTAAAAGTTCTAAATATTAAAAAAAAAGACTGTAAGTTATCGCAGCTAAATTTATCATAGGGGCCAATTTAGCATGGACTTTCACTGGGAGTCATACCCTTCCACTAATAAACTATTTTTTGGGTTGTGAATATTACATATATTTGACTTTCAAACTGGATTTGTGCAGGCCCGCGATATATACATATATGCATACATGCATAGCCATACAGTAAGACTAACTAGAAAACTTGAAGAACTGTTTCAAAGCTTCGGTTGGTGGATTCTAAACTGCATAAATATGCATATGTATATGCTTACACAGATTATTTTCATTATCTAACAGTAATGCATTCTTATAGAAGATAAGAACCCTATTGAAATCAGTTTATTTATTGCAAAAGTGTGCATATTCAAAAAATGAATGAAAGTCATAATAAGATTACTGTCTCAAAGGTATTTAACTTTTATGCCCCTTTACTTGTTGAGCACCCTCAAGTCATTGAATTTTAAAATTGGTTCAGTCGTCAACTTTTGAAATCATTTAAATCATAAGCTTACAAGTTGTAATTCATCACGGGATCGCTCAGTTTCTAGCAGAGTTTTACAAAATGAGTGTCAGCCTTAGAACAGTGATTGGCATGCTCCATTAATTAGCACTTCTTAGTCAGTTCTCACGTTACTCTGAAAACACATGCATCTAGTTATGGGCCAATGTTTGGTTGTACGATGATTATTATCCCTATCCCAATAATAGCACAATACGCATGCATGTACAGATGCTTCTGTTTCAGTGGTCAACGTATGAGTTGGTTTCTTGTTGCTTATAAGTATTCAAATGTTTGATTGATGAGCGCGTATATGTGTGCACGTCCTTGAGTGAACTACTATGCTCATCTATGTATGTATACAAGCGTGTTTGTATATAGGTGCTCAATTATGTGTACGCACGTGCACAAGTATGTGCGTGCTATTGTTTACAGGGAAGATGTCGAATGGGTGGAAAATAAAAACCATTCCAAGATATGCTGTTCCCAAACAGTGATTCAGCAACTGGTATTTTTCTCAAAAAAAATATTCCAAGATTGTGTCAAGAGCCACGACTGAAACGTTGTATCCATTTTTATTCTCAAAGATGAATGATCGATGAAGCTGCCAAAAAGATTGAGACGAGGAAATATGAAGTTTTTCGAACATTCCTGTTTGTATTTCAGAAAATATCAATGTTGCAGTTTTTACAAAACATTATGATATTGTATTATATATGACACAATCCTCAATTGATCTATACAAATACTCACCTTGTCATAGTTATGTTTGTTTCACTGTTTCTGGCCATTTAGTCTAAAACTGACAAATTCTAAATGAGAGAGAATTTGGGGACGCAGCTATCTCAATAAAACAAAATGCAAGTTCAACAGCTGTGAAACAGATTCTCCCAATTTCTCTTTATATATGTTAGGTAATAACATTTTGAGTTCAAGAGAAATCTTTTTTACCATTTGGTTTGAGGTTATTTTAAGATAGAAGGAAGAAACGGATATGTATTAAGCGAAAAACGAGAGAGAAAGATGATAAAAATAGGCGGTTCACTGATTAAAACTATGATGACAGTTATAGACAGCTTTGGATGAATGTTTCTAAAAATATGTCAGATATGCGCAACATGCTACTTATTCCGATTCAATCACGCGCCATAAGCACTGTGGAAATATGTTGTCATATCACGCAATACTTCCCAAGACAGACGACCAATTTTGAAGATATAAACGTTTGTACCTTTTATATATGTTCCTATGGTCAGGCATGTCAATTGAAAGCGATATAGCCGATGTTTAAATCGATATATACCCATCGAGCATTCAAATGGGAAAAACCTCAGACAAAAATACCATTTTCTCCACGGACTATCGATTGGATTATCATAATGTTATACGTAAAATCTGCACATATTTCATACATTGATTTTTACACAGTCATTACGGATCCCCATTGTACTTTGAATGGCGATAATAAAAAAGAGAGAAAAAAAACAGGATTCTCTCCTCCTGATTGTCTGAAATCGAGGTTTCATTTCAATCTCCGATTCTCTGTGTGAACAAATGGGATATTTTCTTGATTGCTACTGTCTGGGGCATTTCTTTCGTGCCAAAGAGCAACGGCAATTGAATAGACTGATGTTTATAATATCAAATTGGTCTAAAGGGAAAAGGTACTTCCATAAAGAGTAGGGAATTGGTTTCATTAGAATGTCGAGAGAAAAAACATCACTAAGTTTTCAACTTCACATTAGAAGAAAGCACACGGAGAGCTCTTACATCCGGCAATACAATTCTTAGCAGGCGTAATAGTAAGTTGATCTATCTAAAAAGTAACTGTTTCTTCCGTAGCTTTCAGTCCATCATGCGCAAAATTCCGTCGCAGAATCAGGTTTGTTCATACATGAATGTATGAACAAAAAACATTGCCATTTTGCTTTCTGTAAGTTTTTATCTCTCATCGATCTCAGTGTATTCAAGTCTATCTCAATTTGCACAAATGTATCATCTATATCTATTAATATCCCGGGATTTCCGACCATGAATATATGTTCACAAGTATTAACATTGTAAATGGATTCATAAATATATTCTATTCCATTCCCGTAAAAGTTATTTCTGCTCATTTCACTCAGTCTCCTTCTTCTCCTATATTCATAAATGTATCATTATATTTATTAATTGAAATGGTTCTGAATTCTCTGCACAATGTATTTGAGCACATTTTTGGATACTCAAGCAGAATCTTTTATCTTATTTTGAAGAATCTACTAATGCACTTTTTTAAGAGAACTGACTGCATGTTTATATTGATTCATATTTTTTTGGTTCAAAACAAAGTGCTCTTCTCAACTTTGATGTAGGCACAGCATTTTGGTCTATTCATTCCACGATTCTCTTCAGATGTGAAATGCAATACCTGCTAGTAAAAGTCGCTCCCATCGTTTGATTTTTTTCCTCTGGTAATGGAAAACAAACAAATCAGAGTCAAACAGGGAATCAAACTGATAAGACAAACTCTCAGCCCCCCCCCCCCAAAAAAAACAATACATTGTGCGTCTGGGTGTCAGATTGGCAAAGAAAAATTGTCTGTTTATCGGATGGAAGGGTTAATTTGGTTGAACAGTTTAGCTTTCATAACGCTCCTTTTTTTCACACACAAATACACACACATGCACAGACATACACAAACACACATGCACAAACACACACACACACACACACCTTTGTGTGGATATATACAATGATACCTGTAGGAATATATATATATATATATATATATATATATATATATATATATATATATTTAGATCTATCTATCTATCTATCTATCTATCTATCTATCTATCTATCTATATATATATATATATATATATATATATATATATATATATATATTTAGATCTATCTATCTATCTATATATATATATATATATATATATATATATATATATATATTTATATTTAGATCTATCTATCTATCTATCTATCTATCTTTCTATCTATCTATCTATATATATATCTTCCTCTTCAGCCTAGTAACGTGAATCCGCCGTGGGTTTCTAGGGCATGTATCTTCTGAATCATCACACAAACTTATATCATTTTTCTTTGCCGAGCAGACATTCAAATATGATAATTTCTGATCAACGTGGCATGGCATTCAACATACTCCTCTTCTATGTACGTTAGCTGATTTTTTAATTGAAGAACCATTTTTTCTGGCTAGGTTCCACTGTCAGCTTGGTAGGTTACTATCAGTAGGACATTTGGGGGAACTCTTGTGAAAAAATAGTATAATGTATATGTACTCGAATTCATAGCATACAAATGAGAAAAAAACTGACACTCACGATGGTGCAATAATCAGCTTGCCCGTCTTACGCACAAATTAGCAAATTTTGTTGATATTTTCATATGCATTGTGCTGGCCAAAATCAGGCTTGGGATTGACAGGCACATTTCATTGTTAAAATGGTTAGATTTAGTTTGAAATTACTCTCCTGTTTAAGCTAAAGAACACGAATTATATGATCATATTCGAGCAGAAGCTTCCTGACAATTTAAACAATGCTCATGCTGCTGTGTCAGTATGAGAAACAACACAGTTCACATTCGTCACATGAGTTTGCTGGTGTACTCTGGTTTAAATTTTAATGATGACTTTGCTGCAGGTACTGAGAAGTCTTTGAAATCAGGCAAACTAATGATTCAGAATACTAATTTACCTTAACTGACAACGCACGTATTTGAGATGCGTGCCTTGCAGACATTCTTGATGATTACTTTTACCGCTGGTTGTCCCAAAACATTAACACACTATTCAATCAGCTCATTGCATATTAAAAAAAAAAAAACCGGATGAAATATACCTAGTTTTTTATTTCTACGTGAAACGATCATCAGGATAGAAATTTCCCTTTGGATAAGAACTTTATCTCTGTCGTAGATGAAAAGTCTTCGCTCTATCAAGCATTTTTTAACATATCGAACATTGTTGAGTATATATTTTGCTGAATTTCTGCACGATTCGTTACTTCTGTTCCGATATCCGATCAGCACACCTTATACACCTTGGGCAATGCACTTTTTAGATTTAAAATCTGCCCAGTAGGCTCTGTGTGAATAAACTGGACTGAATGAATAACGTTGCGAAGCACCAAAGGTTCAGCTACATTGGTTTTCGCAATGAACAAGGCAAAATGCAGCAGGGTGATTAAAACATCGATCCTTCTCTCAAAACGACCTATAAGATTGATTGTGGAAAGGCAATCGAACACACTTCTTAAGGCCTTTCTCTTTGGTGAAATTAATTATTCAGAAAGAGGAATCACAAGACCAGTGAAGTCACCTTTCAAAATTTTTGTTGGGATGTGTTCAACAAAAAACAAAAAAGCTTAGACTTGTTTGGGATAGTGTAGAAGGAGGGGTGGTGGGGTCAAGGAGCTACATAGGTATCAACCTTAAAAGTTACTGAAAATGTTTTGGCTTTGATTTGGACAGGGGTTGTAACAGGCTAAGGTGAAGTTTTTCCTATGGGTCTAGGTGACTTTGAAGCTTCCATTATTGAATGTGTCTAAGATGTGGGTGTGAGGATATTAATGGTAGGAGTTGTCTGTATTAGTGTTCTGTGTGGTGAGGGTTGTTCAGTTTAGTATTTAATCCATTAGGATATAGGGTTTTAAGTTTGTTGATCCACCCCAAAGTGGGCTCTAAGTTTGATCCTTCTGAAGAAGTCATAGAGATCTTTGTTGAGGGTGTGATTGTTGAAGTGTGGGGGTCGGGGACAGAAATTAAGGCCCTTGTTAAGGAGTTTGAATGTGTCCCTAGTAAATCGAAATTTACTTAGGTTCATTACTTTCCCTTCTGGGACTTCCTTAATTCTGATGGTGTGTAGTAGTGTTTTAGTAAGTTTTCTAAACTGCTTACTAGTGTTGGAATCAGGTTTTCTAACCAACCTTCCATATTTAGTGGTTGGGGGGTTTCCTCATATATATATATATATATATATATATATATATATATATATATATATATATATATATATATATGTGTATATATATATATATATATATATATATGTATATATATATATATATATATATATATATATATATATGTATATATATATATATATATATATATATATATATATATATATATTGATCGATCGATAGATAGATATATAGAGATAAATAAAAAGATAGATGGATAGAAAGATAGATAGATAGAGATAAATAGATAGATAGATGGATAGATAGATCACCAGCAGCTGTTTAGTGTCCGTTTTCGGATATACAACTTCCCCGATATTCATAAGACTTCTAAGTAGCAAGTTTCACGGAGCCATTTTTGTACCAATATCGTTTGTCTTGCCACCACATATTTTTTGTAACCACAGTTCTAGGTTCTAGCTAATCTAAGGAAGCAGATTAGCTAGAACCTCCAATTCCCTACCTGGTAAATGCAACCCGTTATCAAACAGGGATGGATAGTCCAAAAAAACATTATTCAGCAAGATCACGACACTAAAGTCAATGTTTGGAAATAATATGTGGGTATTCACGTTCTATGTGATACAGGAATTTATTGTTGTATTAGAAATAACCAACTTGAACAAATGCGGGTAGGAAAGTTTGTTCCAGTTGGCCAAAGGATGTAGTTGGGAAAAACGGACTCAATTTTGAGTAGGCACTTAGTGACATCATCGTTTCATCGTTTCTTTCACCAATATATTAGCAGATATGTACACTTTCACTGCACCCCAATATATATATAAATATATATATAAATAAATATAAATATATATATATATATATATATATATATATATATATATATATATATATATATATATACATAGATAGATAGATAGATAGATAGATAGATAGATACTTATATGAATATAAATATATATATATGTATATATATATGTATATATATATATATATATATATATATATATATATATATATACATATATATATATATATATATATATATATATATATATATATATATATATATATATATATATATATATATATATATATATATATATATACACACACACATTAACGTTTCGACACCATTGTCTGTTATCACATGGGAAATATATCATCTAGCCAGGACAAAGTATTCATTACAACGTACACAAACTTTGATCACTTTAGAAACATCTCTCCACAGAGCTCATCCTCTCTGACATTTATCAATTGTTTTTTAAAAGAAACGTCTCTGACAGTCTCTGTTTTCAAAGATCCGAGGAGTATCATAATTCTCAACTAGATAAATAGAAAGATATTGTTGTGTTCAGTTGTTGAGGTATAAATTTGTTAATGTTTGTAGTCCATCACAAAGAGAGAGTACTCTCAAAACTACTTAGCATAGAATCAATAAATTGACATCAATTTGAAAGAAAGGTCTTCCACAATGATTCAATTTGAATGATCATTTGAAAAAAAGTCATCATATTTGTCCTTTACTTCATAATTCTCTTTGATTAAGTGTTTTTGTTAGATAGTACATTTTTGTGAGTACTTAACATTATCATGTTTGCCAAATAAAAATATTCATGTCATTCTGAGTTATCGTCCAATTGAAAATATGTTAAGCTTTAACTGTGTTTTAGTTTGGTTTCTTTCAGTGTTCCCTTGAGCAGTGTCTTAACTTACTTTTGAAAAAGAATCATCTCATGCTAGTGATAATTGATTTCCTCTTTTCACAAATTTCGCAGCAAAGATCTCGTGGATATTCATTACACGTTTTATCGTTTTCCTTTCTCCCCTAATTTTTGTGTGTGTGTGAGTGTGTATGTCTGTGTTTTTAGTATGCAATTTAAGTACATGCCAGAAAAAACTGGGAGGATGCTTCAAGTGTCTATTTTTATTCCTCATGAATTAATATGTTTTCGATATGTGTCTACTGTTGGTAAATATATTAAAATTTTGTTTGTAATTTTAGATTAGTTTCATCATCTGCTGTGGGAAAAAAGCCTAAAAAAATGAAGAAAAATTCACAAAAGATTCATGAGAGAAATATCAAAGGTAAAAGAGAAAACTGATCATATAGTGCAACAGTTAGCATGCCTGTCACACTCATAAAAGGACACTGCAAACGAATAAATTTTAGCCCCTTTAGTAAATACTTCATTGGAATTCAGATAAATCCGTGGATCATAATTTTTTCCTCTCCCGCTCCTTTTTTTTTTTTGAAACTGCAGTTATCATTATCGACATTATCTGTATTTGGTTGCTGCTGAATCGATATACTAAGAAGTATTTGCTCTGAGTTTCTGCCTTTTTACTCAATAAGAATACCATAAAATGTCACCAGATCCGTCAACATGTTTTCTTTTGGCATTATAACTTTGAAGTGATACAACTCATTCCAAACAGGACCGTTGTAGCTAATTAGTTAGGCCTGGCTATAATTCACTCATTTAATTTGTCGCCTCAGTTAACTGAAGAAAGACTCAATCGAGCAAAACACTCACTTAAATTCATTTTATTTATACCTGTGCAGTGGGAAAATTAGCTCATCAGTTGTTTTTTTCTGAAATAATGATAATCCTTATTCCCAAATAGCTGAAACTAATTTACGTTGAACGTGCGAAGAACTAAGACGAGGTAATTACTCTAAATGAACTCAAGAAAGAACGAATATGTGTTCACCAATTTGACGCTTCAATTCTCTATTTCCTGTTAATTGAGAGTCAATGTATGCCTCTTTGGATAAGGGCGATTGAAGCATCAAATAATTAACACAACCAAAGCAATATTCGTAAGGCTGATCTGTTTTGGAAATTATCACATGAACAATGTTTTGGTAGCGTGCCAAATTCCGTGTAATCAAATAAAAAAGGGATAAAAGAAAAGGGCAATCAAAGGAAAATTTGATCCATAAGTTTTTAATCTGTAACGCTCATCAAAAAGTCAGAATTATTTAGAGAAAAAAAAAAAAACAAAAAACGCACGAATGCAGTTGACAATTATTCTTTTAAGCATGAACTTACATTGCAAAATCAACCCCATCAAGATAATACAAAGGTGAAGTTCCTTCGGAACAAACATAGATATTTTTTTCCTAAACACAACTGAACTTCGACTTTGTAGCATCATTGATAATGTATTTTATCCGTGACACATACATTCTCATCACGCATATAGATACATACTTAGCCAGTGGTGAAGCTGAAACTATGGATTAACAGGATGCTAAAAGGTTGAAAATTACTCTTGGATTGGGGGGGGGTGAAAATAATATCTATTTATTCTTGAGGATCGTTAAATTCATGATATTCTAGAAAACATTACTTGTACAAACAGAAAAATATATTTTTCACTTTGCTCCACACGTGAATGAGATGCATATGAGTTAGTTCAAAAACTTACCAGTTTGTCAAAATTTGACACAAATAAAAGGTGTGAGACACTCGAATTAAAAAAACTCATGCATGTTAGTTTGCATCAATTTTCGTAATTTGAATAATCCAACTGTAGCAACATGTGTGTGTTCTCATCAATATTTCATGTCTCGTCTCTACCGCTTTTCTCACTATAGATCCTATTTGAAACTATCATGCAATGCAATGTCGGTGCCATGTCTCAAAATGTAAGGCAATTTTATTAATTTCACATTTAACACGGTGCATGTAAAATCACCTAAGAGCTATTCAGCCCCAATCGTCATTTTAGAAGGTTTTTGCTCTCTTTCTGACATTTCTCATCCCGCTAAAGTTGCTAAATTAGCCTTTATTCAGCCTCATCTTGCTGATATTGTAATGAAAATATATAATGTCATTGCAAAAGTGTCAATAAAATCAGAAAATGGTTCGATTATTCAGAGGTTATTTCCATTTTTTTCGATTCACTTTCGTTTCTTCTACATTCATGGGTTTATTATGAAGCGTGATCCCTTTTTGCACGTTCACTCATCGTAGTTTGGGCCCATGATGGAAACTGAAACGTAGGACTCATGCATTGATTCCAAATAAAAACTTATTTATCTTCTCCAGCCGACCCAAGATAAATAGATAGTTTTGACTAGAAACTAAGCAAAAGACTTACTCAGAGAAAGAGAACGGGATTGACAGACAGAGAATGGAAGAGAAAAATAGAGGAGGAGAGATATAGAGATATATAGAGAGATATGTAGAGGGAGAGAGAGAGTGTAAAAGTTTAATGTTTTCTTACTACCAAAGGTGAAGTCCATTGGCCAATGGCCATTGGCCAAAGCCATTCTCTAGAACCAACGACGGCCAATTTGTCAACAGCTCTATGTGTCTTATGACCAATCTTTGGTCCTTTTCTTTAAAAGTGATAGTCACTTCTCTTTTACTATCTCTTTAGCAAAATAACTTGCCCTCTTCTTCTACTAAATACTGGAACTGAATGATAATCTAAATTTTCCCTTTTTCTCTTCCCCCCTGCATGCTTTCCTTGTTCACGTAGCTGAAGTTACAACTTATTTCTCCCTCTTCAACTGTTTTGATCCTTATACATCGTACTATATTTTATCAATCTGTCCAAACTTTTTTTGAAAAATTTTGAATTTTGTGGCTGTGACTAGCTATCTATCTGTAGAGGTTCCAAACAACAAATTTTAT
Source organism: Thysanoteuthis rhombus (assembly GCA_963457665.1). NCBI lineage: Eukaryota > Metazoa > Mollusca > Cephalopoda > Oegopsida > Thysanoteuthidae > Thysanoteuthis > Thysanoteuthis major. The sequence goes on along the minus strand of OY735198.1, from coordinate 18,701,687 downwards.
CTCATTACTTAGTCTATCATGATGTTTCCATGTTTTTTTTAGCGTCTGGAAAGTGTTAGTCTGTCACTTTTTTTTTTATCATACATTAAAGTATAGTTTCGTTAATACCCATGCTGGCTATGGTGATCCCCGCATGCGAGGTATGAATATTGGGAAATATGAAAATATTGGCATGTAATTGCGTTATATTCATTATGGACGTTCGAAATTAGTCCTGTCTCCTCCTGCAATTTGTGAATCTACTCTACCGGGTGATCCATTGCATGGTTTTCCCTTCTCTATGCATCTTTCACTGGAATTACTAATTCAATGATTCTGCATTATCTTACTGGATCGTATTTAGGATATGGATGATTCTCAACGTTGGAAGATCAAGTACTCCCGATCCTGTTGTTGTTTAAATACATATGTTCACATTACCTTGTTTCTTTCTGTTCAGCTATTCCTTTCCAAAATGCCCAAATTCATCCATCAATCTAAATATGTTTGTATTTATCAATCAATGAATATGTACTCACCTATGACCTTTGATATTTATCTATTCTCATTTCAATGTCTCTCATATAAATATTTACTTTTCCATAGTTTTTATTCTTTGCTTATTATCTATCTCAGTTCAAACTCATCCATCTAGATATCTGTGTTGCTTTTAGAGGGTGCTTTCAATGGTTGAGCGCATTCTGAAGAGCATTATGAATGATAAGAACGGGATAGCTCAAAACTATAACATCAGATGATCTTGTACAATCAGCTCTGGTGAGCAACTGGGTGGTTAGTACACTTGAAAAGCAGATGAATACCTTTTTTTCAATACGTTATTCAAACATCTGAAATATTATCAAAATGTCCACCTTGGCAAATGATCTGAATGTTCCCTGAAAAAGCAATGCCAAGTCAGGTTTTTACTCTATATTGCAGTTTCAATGTGAACATGATGATGTAGATTTGGGAAAACAAAAAAAAAACAAAACAAACAAACAAAACAAAACAAAACGGAAAACAGTATATTAAATCGAGTGGGAATAGTTTATCAGTTATACGAATAACTGATTTCGTTTCTGATGATCCATGGATTTGCATGGCCTTTAGAGAACTGTAGATGGTAATTTCAGTCTAAGAATTTCTTTTACGGTTGATCAAAATCACGGATCCGTATGAATCGATCACGTTCCTTCTTGCCTAAAGTTAATGACAGTGTTAATCGGTATTTCATTGATCCTCACATTAGCGTTGAAGCAGATATTTGTTCTTAGTCAGTGAAACAATTTGCAGCCCTTTCAAAACTTTAGGATATATATATATATATATATATATATATATATATACGTGTGTGTGTATGCATGTATACTCGAATATTAGTAAAGATGCATACATGGAAGATTAGTACCTTGCATTTTTTCAATTGAAAATACACCATGAATTTATATATGCATATATATATATATATATATATATATATATATATATATATATATTATTTCATGGAGTATTTTTATTCTTCTTTAAATTAAATATATACTAATATTCGAGTGTTCAGTTTGTGTTTTGGTGCCTCATTCATGCTATAACTACAAAGCCTATCGATTTGTATGCTCACCAGAAATTAATCTCCATCATGACCTCGGGGTTCCCTTAAACAATAACCACAAAAGATTATGACAGTAGACATTAACTGACCATTATCTCCATGAGTGATAATGAAATTAGTTTCACAAACATATATTTCCATATAAGTTTTGCTTATCATTCAACGTACAATGAAGGAAATTCGGCTCCATCATTCAGAAAGAGTAAAGTTGTAAAAGCTCTACGTATGTTCCATTGACCAATCTCTTTCCTCTATCTGAATGTAACAAAGAGGCTTAATGAAACTCACGTCAATTTGTTTTTAGGAGTGAAGTTGCGTGTGGTATCATAAACCACAACGTCCAATACTTCTCAGGTCAGATAATTTTTTTCTTTTGGATTGAAATTAAAACAGAATTAGCAGCTGTAATATATTCCATGCTAAGATATCTTCTATGCGTTTTAATTCTTAGAATTTCCCTCTACTCATTTCGGTAATATTTTATATTGGACATTATTTTGATAACTTTATTCATATTTTAGATGAAGTATTTAAACCATTATTATTACTCTATCAATAGCTACGCTACCCTTTCATTGGTTTTAATTGGTCACATCGTGTTCCAGTGCATATCTATATTTCAAATGTTACACATGAGGAAATATATATAAAATTTTCAAACACCAGACATCTTTGATATGCTGAAGTCCATGTGGGAACCAACTTTCTTGCTTTCTCCATTTTGTCCGTGTAGTATTATTCGGAGATAATGGAGGTTCTTAGTATGATAAAGGATAAATATCTAGAGATGAAGTAATTCGACAGATACATTTTCATCGAATATCGTTTACCAAAATGGTCACACTAATTGTGGACGGTTTCCTCAGTTATCATTTTGATATAGGTGGTTATTTATCTTGATGACTATATATGTATGTACCACTAGTACATGTTTCACCAAATGAGGTGAAATGGTTGGCACTCAATTATCTACTCCTCATCATACTTAGACAAGATGTTTTCGAAATCTCCTCCAAAAATTTTTGAGTTGTATTCCCGGCTGTCCTTTGATAATTTCTTCTTAGTGATCATGGACCAAAAAAGTAGGGGTAGAAGACTCAGTCATTGATTCCCCTTCTTTCAATTCAGTTGATCACCCATGATATGCTATGAAATGACGTTTGACACGAAAAAATCTCAAATGAACTTCTTCACGTAACCTGTCAATTGCTTATAGTTTGATAAATTTCAATACATCAAAGATGCAATCTGTCCATGTAAAAAATATATAATGTGGAAGAGCATACAATATTAAAAGGATATATAAAGAAAACTGGCTGCCAACTCGATTAGATCAATTGATCAATATTATTATCTAGGCAGCTATCGTATACAATTGCCTCAATAGTATTTGATCAATATGTGCCGAAACAAATACATTTGCACATGTACTAAATGACCATTGAAGTGACCTGTGTGTACATAGGCATTCGGGTGATATATATTTGGCAGGGTTTTCAGTTTTCATGTATTATAAGTATACATCCACTGACTTTCTCTCTCTCTCTCTCTCTCTCTTTCTATGTATATAAGTATCCATGTGTGCATGTGTGTGTGGGTGGATGTGTGTGCAAAATATTGTATGCAACTAATGCATCCTACCAGGAATAACTTATGAAGATGATACGTGGAACTTAACCAAAACGACAGGCCTTTAAACCAAGAACAACGTAATGCGCACAATAAGAATTCTTGCTCTACATATCATAAAAACATCACATTGGAACACAGTGAACTATGGGGGATACATGACTCTAAGGTGAATAATCCACTTGAAAAAATACATTTTGCTATGTGCCGGTCATATTACAAGAACAGCGGACCATTGCTGGAAATCAAAATTCACAATATTCACCCCAAAAAGATCTGATGCAAGACCAGAGCCATCAAAACATAAGATGGTGTGACGAAGTGAATAAGTTCAGAAATTACTGGCTCTTCTACAATCACAATAGAAAAGTCTGACAAATATAATGACTGACAGTATGAGGATGCTGCTGCTGCTGCTGATACATTGTAAACACCAACACAGAATGCACTTGTTTGACACTAAAGTTCATTTGACCTTATCATCGGGTTCATTTTGTGTGTTGATGATGGATGATAAATGAGAAAAAAAGAAAAAAAAGTGATTTGTTATCAACATCTCAGCAAGATTATAAGTGTATTCATACGTGTGGCAACTTACACACACACACACGCGCACACACACACACACGCACACACGCACACATATATATATATATATGCATATGTGTGTCTCTATCTGTGTGTTGCTGCAAATCAGTTTCAGAGGACCACTCTCGACAAAGTTGTTAGTATCTATCCATTTATTTAGATAATATTGAGCACAATCGCCATAGATAAAGTAACTCCTGAAACCATAACAATGTATACACGTGTATATTGGACAACCCTAAGCATCCAATTACATACGTTTGTGTGCTTGTTCATATTTTGTAGGTTTTCAAAACATTTTTCCTATAGCCTTGAAAGTTGGCATCAGTACTCAAATAGACAAGTCTGGAATTTTTTTCCCCAATATTTGTAATACGTTTTTTCTTCATATTCTTGAAGGTTCCATTCTGTTCAGTTTATTAATAGCATGTTTATTTCTAAATTAACTGTTTTTTGTGGTGTTCCAGTGGAAAGCGTGTGATGCCATGAATATAATTTATCCCGATCGTAGTCATTTATTCATATGATATACAAATTTCGACGCTAAGATTGTTCAAATATTGACTGCGATGGTGAAAAATTTACACGTACAGAATATGTGGATGAAGTACATTGATCGATGTATTGTTGTACACGATTGTCTGAATTGATATATGTTATTTCACATATGATATTTAATTAGATGATGAATAGCCTATTCTGTGTTGGTTGTTTTCACTCTTTTTCCTTTTTTTCAGGGAACAAATTCCATCTGATTGATATTCTCGCTTGAATAATTAACAATTCAGCCTTTTAAAAGTTTTGCTCTCTTTTTCTCTCTTTTATTCTATCATCTTTACAAAAAAATCGGACAGTTTTCCACTTTGCTTGAATGTCCTTCATATTTCGAACTCATTTATTATAAATCACTTAATGGTTCCCATTGAGTAACAAATCATAACTTTTGTAATTTGTTTTATTTTATCGTTGTCGAGTTCTCTTATACTAAAGATTTTAAACCAGAATTCATTCGTTTGTTCAATTAAATTTATGCATTTTTTTGTTGTATTTGAACGTGAGGAATCAATCATGTTTCGCGAAAATCCACTTTACCAAAGAGTGCATAGCAACGATGAATATTAGTAAGATATCTTCCTTTGCAGAAACAATTATATCAATTGTTTTATTATTTTGATTACAGAGCTTACTTGAGACAAGAAAAATATGTTATTGATTGGAATGAAAGTAATAATATTAGTTGTATCCAAACAAAAAACAAAACTGAACAAATCTAAATTTCTGAAGAATTTTTCCTCGGTAAATTTTTCCAAATTCCTTTTGAAAGTGCATGATATTTATAAAACTAATAATATATTGATATTTGATTTACAATTGTACCGATCTTTCAGAATGATAGAACGCTCATATCAGATAGTCTTCCTTGAATACAGATATAAAATAATGACATAGAATTAGAACAATTACCTTATAATTGAGTAGTCTGAATTTTTAGTTCGCTGTCTGTGACGATTGACTCTTACCCTTGCAAAAAAAAGTAACTCTAACCTGATATTTTGCAGTTTTTTTCCTTAAATGTAGAACAAAAAAAAAATCCACCCGAACACTCACATAATTTCACTCGGTTCGATGAGATAGATGCTGTTGCTTTGGCGGCAAGTTTCCTCAAACTCAAGCTTTCTTTCGTAGTTTAGCTTATTTTTGCAGTGCTGTTGTCTGGATGGTCTTTCCCCCCCACCCACTTGTATCTAAGATAATTAATCTATGACTGGCAATGGATGCATCAAGCATATTTATCGTACCAATGCAGCTATAGGAGAGAAAATGAGACGTGTAATTATCATGTTTTCAATATCTCACGAATTCAATTTCGAGTCGATGATCCAATCAACAGTGTAGGTACACACTAAGTTGGTATCTTAGTTTAAGTCCTATTAACTTTGCCAGCCCCTTTGATGATCCAAGAAAGCCAGAGGGGACGACTCAATTTTTTTTGGAAAGACGTTGGCCCTTTGATAGTTCTATTTTGGTCATCACTTGAACCAGTTTTGCATTATATTTTTCAAATCTTCTTCTTCGTGTAAACAACATTCGTCCATGATTTCAATCTGAAGTCCTATGCAATGTTTGTCATAAAAGAAAAGAAATAGGTTAATAACTGGCTAACCAACTGGAAAAGTCAACATAAACGAATCAAATTTCCAATCTCACATAAATTTAACAAGAACGATATTTTCCATTGAATATGAATGAATCAATACTTCCGATGGAAATGTTGATTGCTTGGAACTATCAAGGGGATCAGTGAAGTGAATTGACGAGTTAACACTTGAGATTAGAAAGAATTCAGAAAGACATCAATGTTAACATCTGGGAAAGCAGGGAATAGAGTTAACAAAAAAAATAGCCAAGCAGGAAGGATTGGTTAATCCTAGTGCAAAAAGAAAATGATAATGATTTCTCATTGAACCAGCAAACTTGCATTCGGGAGGAAAGGGGTATAATTCTCGACAATTGATCGCATCGCAAGATAGCACCATTTATCAAGAACAAACTGGAGTCGGAGACATTATGAAATATATCAAAAAACTTAAATAGCAATTGGCAGGCCATGTTGATAGAGTGAAAGACAACCGATGGACACACATGGATCCCCAGATATCACATGCAAAACTGAGGCCTACAGAATACAAGACATGAATTAGACAAGTTCAGAAAATACATGCTCCGTGATGCCCACGATAGAAAAATGTAGGGAATCCAGGGGGAGGTCTATGTCGAACGACAGACCTCAAAAGACTGACGATGATGATCGTGGCGAAACCGAGAACGCAAGTAAATCGAAGTGCCAATTCATATTTGGAGAGAAATTAGTATTCCAATAGTTGAATTAAAAATGCACAGCTATCTTAGACCATGACCATGCTTATATCACGTACTCCTTTAGAATGCAGATTCGATGATTGCCTTTAAATCAAAAAATCTACCTTGATAATGATGAGTGTGATTTCTTAGTTTGCTGTCTGCAACATTCGAGTCCTCCTCTTAGAGATGAAAGATTACACTTTATGCAAACTTACGCAATCACATCATTGTTGCATTATCGTAGAAAAATGATAATAGATGAAACATTGACGAAATTTTTCATGTTGCTTTTATCAGAAATTGTGCATTTTGGGGAAGAAAAGATCCCCAGGTTCTGTTAGGTCTAGACTTGACCCTAATTGTACGAATTAAATAGATAGCAAAAACATAAAATGACGAGTCAAGAATTGAGTTTCATTCGATACACTGTCGTGTCTTACCTAAAAATATCGGTTGTTATTACTTTTTTTCTTCGTTTTGAGGGATGAGATTTGAGAAAAATTAACTCATAAGATTGCTAAGACAAATAAATTAATATGTTGATACATATTCGAAAGTGGAGAAAAAAGAGATGATCATCGACGGAGAATAAAGGGGGATAGTGGGTGGGGCGTAGAAAAGGTGGGGTGCATAGCTAACCATCTGAGAATGATGACACTCAGGTAAAAGAAATGAACCATTCAAAAATCGATTGGACAATTATGTGAAATGTTTAATCAAAAGGATGGAGTGAAAAGGATGAATTTCCAAAACCCAGACTTCCTTTTGTGTTCTTCAAGTAAGTTTGTAAGCAAAACTAATGTTTGCAGTCATATGAGTCCTGGCATAGATTCGAAATTCTTTTTATTGCAGGCTTATTATTTTCCCATTTATTCATAGGAAGCCATAGGTGTTCAGAATTCTAATTTATTAATCAAATGAAGCGGGGAAGGTTGTCATTGATCATCAGCCATTCAGAATAGCCAACATTAAAAGGAAATAAATAGATTCAATTGGGCACACACTTTAAAGAAATAGGCAAATTGAAATTACATACGCCAAGCAAGAGACCAAAGCAGAATGACGACATATAGCAAGCACAATAAGTTATAGGATATGTTCATCAACTATCTATTTATTTATATAGATATATCATAATCTGCACACTGAACTCTCTTTAGTAAAAACCCAATGAATACAAAGACAAATACACACACACCAAGTTTCAACCTCCAAGGAGAAACGTCGCATTTCACTTCAAACCAATCTACCATCGATACCACCTATCTTTCCTGAAAGCACCATAAAGACACAAACATTCTTAGAAACTGACCGTCTTCATTTTGACTCCAACTGTTATTGGCCAGTCAAACTATCTTATATTAACAAACTCTTTCTAACCGACAGAGATACAAACATCCCCCCTTCTTTCTCTCTCTAAACAACAAAGAGGTAGACTACCCGCTATCAGACGAATGAGCAAGTCTCCTCATTTAATTAATCAGTCTTAAAAATGTAAACAGCATTGAATTCCCGAGGAAAAGTTAAGAAAAAGGCTGGCATCATTAAAAATCTTCATCGATAAGTATAACCTTGAAACCACTACTCATGACTAATTTATAGTTATATCATTCTTAAAACGATCTACAAGAACCATCCGAACAACATGATTGCCCTAAACATGAGGGAGTAGACTGAAAATCATACAACTTACCGATGTAGTTAACGATCCAAACGTTGGGAAATAAATCAATGGTATCTAAGTGAAAATAAAACATTCTTATATTGAACACATAGAATCAGCGATCACTTCGTGATAAATCCATCAACCATATGACATCCCTTGTCATATAATTTATAACTAACAGCGAAAAAATAAAAACAAACAAACAAAACAAAACAAACACATGAATTACAAATCTAATGACAACCTGCAAAACACCAGAAAACTATTCCCTAATTGTATCCCCACAATTCCCCTAATTCCCTTAACAGAAATCTAGACTAGTAACTTGAAGTAGCTTGGATTACATAGAAAGATTGATATATATATATATATATATATATATATATATATATATATATATATATATATATATATATATATGTATGTGTGTGTGTGTGTGTGTGTGTGTGTGTGTGTGTGTGTGTGTGTGTGTGAAGTGTGCGTGTGTGTGTAATTTGATTTCCTCTCTTAGAAAATAATTCATTCAAATGTCAATAATTATTCATGTTTTTTTTATGTCCACTTTTTGTGAGTTTCCACGGACAGGGGGATGCAATTTAGGTTAAATGTCCATCCATTTTGTCATGGAAGCCCATCTCACCAATAGTGATGATGATAGCCTCTATGTTCCTGTTATTTACTTTTTACCCTTAAAATGATAGATGTGTCGTCAAAAATCAAATAAGGTAAAAACAGTTTGTTAGACTGAATCAGAACTTTTCTATGGAATCGAAATTTTCATCGATAACTTCATAGATGTTGCTTGCTTGACGATTTATCAAGCTGCTTATTTCTTACTGTTGATACTGGTTGGAGTTTGAACCTGGAATTGAAATTGGATATTAAAGGATGCCTCTCACGATAAGCAAATTCTTTCAAATCGGGAGAATAATTTAACTCATTTATTTTGCCTTCCTATCTAACCATTTAATTAAATCATTCTCCAAATCAAAGCATATCTCATGCCAAAGCTGCAAGCTAAAAATCTGTGCATCAGTTGATATTTGTTCAATTGCCTTTAATTTCCTCTTCCCTGCTGAGTTCCATGTTCAGTTCATGAGATCTGCATTCATGTAATCATGTTCCATTTTAATCCCTGTATCCATCAGCAAATTATTAATCCCCAAAAAACTTCCTGATGCATTGGACTAATTTTCAATCTCTCCCTCCATCCCTACCTATTTTTCTTAGCATTTCACTTTCTTTTCCCCTCTTATTCTTCATCGTTCCATTTTTTCAACCATAACCATTATTTCTCTTTCCCTTTCTATCCCTCTGTCTCTGTCTCTCTCCCTCCCTTTCTCCTTTCTGCTGTTCTTTTGCATACCTTTTTTACTTTTTCTCTTTTTTTCCTTCTCTTATTGCTGTTGCTACTTCTCTCTGTTCAGTACCTAGTTTTTTTCTTGTTTTTTTTCATAGTTTACCTTTTTTTCATTGATTCATTTTTTCCTTCCCCCAATCAATTCTTCTCATCCTCAGGATCACTTTCTACTAACTTGTCCCTTCACCTCTCCATTCTCAGACATCACCCTCTTTCTTTAGCCCCACCTCAATTTCTTCTCAGAACTCCCTTGTGATATTTCATCGATAAATACTACAACGTTTTATCACATTTAACATCATTTTACTAGAAAAAAAAAAAAACAACGGAGAAACAAAAAATGAACAATGCCTGATTTATTTCCATTATTATTCGGACTATCCTCATCTTTGTTGTTTTTCATACAACGTTTCGGCCGCAGCACTCTACGGCTTTCGTCAGGTAACATATGGGAGATTTTTGGGAAGTAACGAACCGAACCCTTTATCTATCCGACGGGGGTATATCGACCGTACTCCCCTCTTTCAGCGTTAGTAGTATTGTTATACTGCCTCACACTAGGATCGAACCTAGTACCATCAGATTACTTAACAGTAATTTGTCTGATGCTGTAACCACTGCACTATGTGTCCATGTGAAAGAGGGGAGTACGGTCGATATACCCCCGTCGGATAAATGAAGGGTTCGGTTCGTTACTTCCCAAAAATCTCCCAGATGTTACCTGATGAAGGCCGTAGAGTGCAACGGCCGAAACGTTGTATGAAAAACAAAAAAGATGAGGATAGTCCGAATAATAATGGAAATAATAATAATACCTCATCTCAAAAATTCCGAGATATAATGCCTGATTTCTTTTAAATACTTTTGATTTTGTTGATTTCTTCCATTAAAATTAACACTGCTAAGAAAGTAAATCAATTGAGCCAGGTGATAATCTTATGATATAAATTATATATTATCTTCAGGTATGTTTATGCGGGCATGAAACAAGTTCTGTGATGCATCTCAAAAACTTTTTTTCAATGTTACAAATCATCTATTTACTTATATTTCTCGATAACCATCTGAACAACTTCATAGTTGCTGCTGCTTTCTTCAGTCCCTCTTTGTGTACAATAAATCTTATGAGAATGATATATTTGACTGACTGAGAAGAGGAAAATAATCTTGGCTTGGAACTCTTATGTAGAGATATCAGTTGCTTGGAGAATAATAGATACCTCTTTCTTTTATAAGCATATGCACACAGTAGACACGGACAATATTTGACAAACTTTTCTGTAAACTGCTCCCAGATGAGTTTTAAATGCTAAGTGTACGATGCATAGAAGAATTATATCAGTGGATGCAAATGATCATTATATATGATGATTGGAAGGTTATTCGTGAATCTATTGATTAAATATATTACCAATATTCATGAATTGTTGGATTATATGTTTTTGATTGGGTAGATGTGGAGTATGACGATATGATGTTCATCAAAGTATTGATTTACTCAACATAGATTTGCTGGAATGACATGTGGAGGAATATTGAGTATAATCCTGTGAACAAGATTATGGCAGAATAATATTCTTCATGGAATAGCCGAGCATGCCCCCAGTTATCGAGGCTCATACACAAACGGGACATCGAGGTCGGTGAAATTGATTCCCAATACGAAAGAATTTTGTAAATATTTCTCTTTTTTTCTAACATAGCTGTGTGGGGATTGGTCAAAGACAAAATGTACTGCAACCACAAATCTTGGATCAAATGTATGTCAATCAGGGTTATACCAGAACGTTCGAAGGTAGAGGTGCCTCTATTGACTTTTGAATAGAACCGGGTGTGTATAATATTGTTGGTATGAAGCAAAGCTAGTTACAATCGACCTGTAAAAAAAACATCTCTGCAAAGTCTTAGCAAAGAACTATTTCAACCCATCCTGAGGAACTTGGACTTGAAAAATTCGCTTCATGATGTCTACGTAAAAGTACAAAGATGCAGCATCCATTGTAAATCAAGCTCAAGAGGGATTTATTCATATGATTTTATCATTACCTTTAACTTTCTTATCACATGAACAGCAACGAGATATTTACACCCAGGTAATAATATCAGCATGTTGAGATAATGATTTGTTTCAGTGGGGAAAATGACATTGTCCATCAATCAACTAGCATGACTTATATCTAAGGATTAAAAAAAAACTATTTCATGGGACCAATATTACATGGCCGGTAAGGAACAAACAATATTAATTTATTGATATCGCTTGGAAAATTTTCTTGCTGATTTTTATCGTTTACTTCCACTCAACTAATCTGCTCAACACTAGCCACCCTAATCTTATTTGTATTAAAGCATTATTAGCTCCCTGATCAGTGGAGTCGATGATTCAATAATTGCTATTTTTGCATTCCACGGCAGTGTCATGTGCATCTTTTGTAATTCAAGTTTGAATGTCTCATTTGTAGCACAATAATTTTGATATCACTTTTCCCTATTGTAGAACTGAAACTTATATAGTTCATAAATATTTACCGATCATGGACATTTCGAAGTCATATGGGACTAAGTCAATGTGAGAGCATCGTTTCAAAATCATCTTTAAAAAGAGAAAGGATTGAGAGAATGAAAGAAAGGGAAAGTGAGTATATAAAAAAAATTCATTTGGAAGAAACAAAAAAAATCGTTGTCAAGATAATCAATAAAAAAAAAAATGCCTCGTGGCCAATGTCTTTTTGTACCAATCAAAGTTGAGGTGATAAATTTAGATATTTGAACGATGGAGCATCGATGAATAAGTCCCTTTTATCATCTTTTGTTGGTCAGTGATTGTTGTATAAAGTTTCAGTAAAAAGAAAAGACTTACCGCTGCCTGACAGAAAAAAGAGATCAATTCATCTTTAACTTAGACTGAAATTGACCCCCTTTGATAATACATGGCACTCTTTCTTTGACCCATAATAAAACGGTTATTGTTTACATCTTCAGGCCTCTCGCACCATATGTTCAACCAATAAGTCAGACCAACTGAAAAACAAAGAAAACGTTAACATTTTTGGAGTCAGTTTTTATGGGAGTTTTTTTTTTGGGGGGGGGGAATTGCATGGACGAGTGTCGAGATTAAATTAAAAAAGGATAAAGATAGAATAAAAGATCAAAATAAATGATGAAGAGAGGAAAATGGGTTAATTGAATAGAATATAGAAAAAGAAGAATTTTGACGGTACAAAAATGGGACGAGCAGAAGGAAAAACAACTAAAGTTAAAATAGGAGACTTCAGTTGTACGAAAAAAATTGTTAGGAGATGGAAAGAAGCAAAAAGTATTTTATATTGTATCAAGAGTGTCTATAATGAATAAAATGATCGGATATATAGAAGTATGTCAAACATAATATCAAAATTTCAATTTTGCACGACAAATATGTTTCTAGCAGATTTCATAAATGTGTAAACAGAAGTTGTGTCAAACTGAAGGATAACAGTTGTTTTTTTTCCATTGCATCACATCTTCGTGGCGGTCACTTGTTCATGTGC
>OY735198.1:18553464-18685964 GCA_963457665.1 Thysanoteuthis rhombus | reverse complement strand
ACTGGTTTTCTCTGCCATTTGTAATTAGTTTTATGAAAAGATATCAATTTTTAAACAGTTGTTTTTTGTTTTGTTTAATGTTAGATCGTTACACAGAACAGAAAACAGAAATCAAATTGAAAATTAGATTTTTTTTCAATCAGCAGGTCAATATTCCTGCTTTGTGATTCAATGCCTAATTAAAACCTGTCTACTCAACCGAACAAATAAAATCTGACAAAGAATTAGCCGTACACATCATCGACGTCAGTTTAACTCCCGCTAAATTGAGACACACTCCCTGCAAAGTACATTGTATTGACAAAAAAAAAAAATTCAAAAAAGTAAGAAAAGAGACTGAGACTCAATATGCCACACAGTTTTTTTATTTTCTTATCCACAGGTAAATCGAGTCAGAAATATAATCATAATTACACTGCATCCTGTGTTTCATTATTGTAAATATTGCATCTATTTGAGGCTAATCTGTGGAAATAATGCAATTTCATTAGAAGGAATGAAAAGTGGTAGCATTTACAGTTGTAATCCAATGATCTGTTTGACTGCCTCTATCCAGAAACCAATTTCAAACCCTCACCAAACAAGATAGTCGGATGAAAACAACCTTAAAATATCTGCAAACAGGAATAGAATAACCTCCCTTAATTTTTTTTGCTTCGAAGAAAAAAGAATCCAACAAAATTACATAGAATTTCAATCGTATATTCACCAGAACAATGAATGAACCAGATTTCTTTATTCAAGCATTGTTCCTGAGTGAATTTCAACTGCCATGCTAGAAATGGTAGAGCTCAAATGTTTAATAGGGATGTTTTCCCTAGACAACAAAACAACTATATATATATATATATATATATATATATATATATATATATATATATATATATATATATATATATATATATATATATATATATATATATATATATATATATATATATATATATATATATATATATATATATATATATATATATATATAAATATATATATGTATATAAATATATATATACATACATATATATATTTACTTCACCTCAAAATTAATATCCCCCCTTATTATAAGAACAAAATGCCCTGTTGAAGAGTCGATAAATAAATTACATGTCTCAGACACTGGAATGATTTCCGTCCCGAAGAAACAATGCTCGCACATCATTCTGATCTAGGAGCACTTTTACACTGAAATGGCTGCCAACAGTTATGAAGCAATAGTTAGCTAACCAGTCTAGAGTATACTTCAACGCTACTATTTTTCCCTTAAGATTTGTATAAAAAACATTATCATGATGCGACTGATAATGAAACTATAGTAACAAAAATACAGCTAAAGGTTTGTCTACTTTAACGTGATATATAACAATTGATATCGTTACGGACTAATTCAAGCCTGGTATATGCCTCAAATGAACCTATGTACGCCTTTCTCTAGTGTAATGGTTAGCGATCCCACCAGGATTATCCACTCTTCAGTGGATTCAAACCTTATATTTTCTTTACTACTTTCCCCTCCCAGAGATTGCTACTTCTTATACACGACCGACTTGACAGAGAAGTAAAAACATATTTCTGATTGATATTTCTGCCTTAGCCAAGGATATCTTGTAATTGAACTAGAGGTATCAATCAGATTTGAGAATATATTCCTATACCAAACATTTCACGTAATGTATCATCATGATAAAGAATCATCATGTGAGAACTTTCAATAGCTATGATTCAAAAGGTGTCTATGCGTAAATAAGTTCACTTATTCGTACTGATTTGTGAACAACTTCACATAAATAAGATGTTTAAAATCTGATTTCCTTTGGTTACGCCTGATGATCAACTACTATATGTAGGGGAACATAAGTTTATAAATAAACTACTATGCTCACAAGTGGATTAAGGCATTTCCCATCTTATTCGAAGACGAATGCAATTGCAGTGACTTTTGACTTGACTGCAATGTCTTCTATCTCTTCCTTTCATGCTGTTCCGTGCCCTACTCTTCAACATTGTGCATCGATTGGGGGATATCCTTTACGCATGTTTTTCTTGCAGGTCGATGAAGCTAAGTATTAATCTGCATATAACCATTCTGTTGCCCTCTTGGTCGTTCCGAGTTGGTTTTTGAGACAGTTCACAGATTTTGCACTTGTTTGTCGGATCAGATATCTTGCATCAATTTTATACCTGGCGTTTTAAACATATTTATAACAATGTGTGTCCATCTATACTAACTGTTTCCTAGCCAATAGTTGCGTTTGCACGTTTATGAGCAATTGTATGTGTCAGTGTATATATTTGATTACGTTTATTAAATGTCTCTCGTCAAGTGTAAATGTGTATTTGTTATTATGTGTATGAATGCGTATGTGCTACCTGTATGTGTGTCGGTTTCTCCCTGCATGATTAAAAATAGATGTTTGTAGAGGAAGATTCAGTTAATGAATACAAGACACTATGAGCAATATCATTTCTTAAATATATTCATTATGTGAGATACGAAGGGGTACTAAAATGATGACATCCCTGCTGTTTACCTCTGTAAGATAGAGCAACTCCATCGCCTTAATTCAAATTTTCCACCGAAACAAATTCCTGATGCATGTAAACAACGTCTTTAATGAATACCAGTAAACAGATGGAAAGGAAAAAAGGCCCCCGGGCGCTTATGCATCCAACATGAAGTGTAAAATTGAATGACGTCATCGATTTTACAATCGTACAAACAACAACAGTGTTTTTCAAAGATCCATTATTCTGCCATTTTTCATTCCGTTTTCAAATTTAAAAAAAGAAATTGTTTGAATGCAATTCACCTCGATTTCAATGTGTTAAATAAGGGTATTGGATATTTGCACATGGTCCAAGCTTTTAGCAAGGAAATAATCCGAAAAACCTCTACTGATCAATATTACTTTTTTCCTGTGTGGATCTTGCCAAAACCAAAAAGTACCACAAACATTCATTTATAAAATTTGAAGAGAAGAACTTTCAAGAATGGTTTCTCAATGTTTTTTAACGTTTGTCAGTAATCTGAAAATATATTGTTTGCTTCAGGCGTGCAAATGCCCCAATAGTACTAAAGAAAACTGAAAAAGGGAACACTAACCATCTATGTTTAAGATTAGCCCAAATTAGTATTTGTTAGGTTTACTTTACAATCTAACTTCATGCCAAAGTGGCCTCCGTATTACTAGCCCAGGAGCATTCAGATTTGCTTTTTGCGATTACGTCTACATTTTCAGTGATTCCTGCAACGAGAGGTGTGAGAAATATCTTATCCATTGATTAGTCTCTCATGTAGTTACTCAGAGTACCATGGTCAGATAACAGTTCTTATTAGTAACAAACCAGGCTAGTTCTGTTTTGTATTTTTCAAAACACTCACAATTCCGATCTTTGAAATCAGGTGTGTTGATTTACTATGTCAACTTTGACCTTGGGAAAGTAAAGAAAATATTTATTTGAAAGATAATGCTGTCCCCTTCTGTCTTTTGAAACACATTTTCAAATATTTTCCCCATCCAAACAAAACAGGCTAATCCCTCGCCAGAAGTACTATTATTGAACTCAGAAATCTTCCAAATTCTGAGAGAAAAAGCATTCAATACCAAACATTGTGTTCACATGAATGAAGTTCTCTTTGTGTATACACAAGATTACCGACCTTTCATTAATTTGTTCTCTAAAAATATCCTTCTAAAGCAATGTTGTGCTGTATCCATCTGATAGGTAAGAAAGAAAAAATACATTTACACTAGGTAATATTAATAAAGAATGCATTGAAAAGGACACATACAGACGCAGATGCATAGATTAATTATATAAAGTTGATTATCCAGCGTTGTCAACTTTCAAGCGTCAATTCCAACGCTTTCAAAATAGTACAGTATGAACTCTGGGCTGTTCCATTTTTTTCGTAGCACCCCCCCATCGAATAATTTGGAAACTAGAATATAAATATATATATATATATATATATATATATATATATATATATATATATATATATATATATATATATATATATATATACATATATATATATATATACATATATATATATAATGTAATGGATTTGCTTCCATGCTTACCGTCCCAAAAACTTCCTACCACCATTTCTTACCTCCAAACAGTCCAAGCAAATCATAAATTAAAATTAGGAATAATACTATCCACTAGATTCACGAAAGATATCAACAGGGGCATTAAAACGAAATGACAAAATACCAATGTCAATATAAGAACTACCTCCAGATCACTACTAAGCATCCTTTTAGATGACCCTTAAATCCAGGTCACATCCATTGACAAAATGAATATCCTCATACCACTGTCTAACACACTCAAAACATTCTCACTCTATTCCCCAAAACTATAATCCAGAAACATAGATATCGTTTGTCCGATGAGCCCTAGGGAGGGCAGAAACATGAGATAATTCGAGTAACAAATCCACATTTTACTATATATATATATACTTATATATATATATATATATATATATATATATATATATATATATATATATATATATATATATATATATATATATATATATATATATATATAGATGGATAGATAGATAGATAGATAGATAGATATACATATACATATATATTCAAGTTCGTTTCTGAAATGTCCTGCTTTTGTTTTTGCCTCAAATGTTTTTGCCTCAACCTAATGCTTGGAAACTTCCCTCGCATCGACTAATTCATGCACTTTTAGTCCATGAATAATTGAAGAAATTTCTGCAAGCAATTCTTTCGAAACATCAATACCCTAGTGTTGTCCCTATCACTAATATCCGATTATTATGAAATTTTCATCATATAACGTGGAATGGAATGGGGAATTTCTACAAAATGGATGATGCATGGCTCAGGTTAAGCCTCTTCATTAGAATTATTTGTGCCAGGAAAAAGTTTACCATTTTTCCTCTGATAATGGTTGAGAATGATGACCCGAGTAATGGCTGTTTCTCAATCTCTGATAGAAGTTCGTTTTACATGACGGCTGGTTCTTCAGCACCAACCATTCATATCATATCGTAGAAAGATGAATCAGTGGAGAATTGATATGCCAAAAATAAAATTGGCAAATGATGTGAGTTCATGACTTTGCTCAATAATGCCGTTTTTGCCTAAACCTTTCATAAGAACCGAGTATCTATCTCTGAATATTGCTGAATTCAAATGATCTCAGAGGTCAACTTCCAGCAGCTTTGAGTTCGGTTGTGATCTTCGGACAGACATGTAAACACATAAACATATAAATACTTATGTGCATATATATATATATATATATATATATATATATATATATATATATATATATATATATATATATATATATATATATATATATATATATATATGTGTGTGTATATATACATACATACATACATACATATATATATATATATATATATATATATATATATATATATATAAGGAGAGAGGGATTATCTGAGAAAAGTAACCCATAGTTCTGACAGCAGTTTAACTTCCTAAATAAGCCCCCTCTTTTCATTTGTCACATGTTGTCACCCTCCTGTTTTAGTCTCCGTATCTATTTTCATTTTATTCTCTCTATAATATAATTTGCTACCTACTTCCCATCTTTCATCTTCAATTCTTTTTTTCATTCTGTATCCTTACCCCACTCCTCATCCATTTTTTATCTCCACTCCTTATCTTTTACTCCATATTTTTCTTTTTTACAATTGTTTTGTATTTTTCTTTAATTTAAGGTTATGTGTGTACATTCACTGATGCATCACCCCTGCTCTATAAGGATGTTCCATTCAAG
This sequence comes from Thysanoteuthis rhombus, assembly GCA_963457665.1. Lineage (NCBI taxonomy): Eukaryota > Metazoa > Mollusca > Cephalopoda > Oegopsida > Thysanoteuthidae > Thysanoteuthis > Thysanoteuthis major. The sequence continues at coordinate 18,680,162 of OY735198.1, read as the reverse complement.
AATTGGGTGAGCAATGCATAGCAGCTTATAGTAGACGTGTATCCCAAGAATACTCAACCAAGAAGGAAAGAGTGTTGATTATAATGATAGTTAATAATCACCAAGACACAGCTATCGCTCTGTACATCAACTTTAAAGTGTGCTTCCGGACTATCCAGTACTCTTTCCATTACCACGAGGTAGGGTCGAAAAATATGCTCCTGACCCAGAGGTTAATTCTTCACAAAGAACTAGATAGTCAGTAAGACCAAATCAAGTGGTAAATTAACTTACATGGCCACAGTGGAGAGTTTTGATACAACAAATTAGCCTTCTGTGAATAACTCAATTATCAACTATTATTAAAATCAACACTTCCATCTTTAGGGTTGAGCACTCTTCAAGTAGGGGAACTTGTTGGGATTGAACAATTGTACGTAAGTTAATATATTGCCTAAATTCAGTCCTACTGACTGTCCATATCTGCGTAGGGCAGGGATAAAATGCAAGCCTCTTGGTCTGAAAGATTCCATCCTATAAATGTACCAGACCCTCCTAAAACCAACCTGATCACTAATTTTTTGGCCACACCGTGCTAATACTCTCTTTGATTATCTAATTTGCCGTACCATCTTATTTTTGGATATTTGCATGTGATGTTGGGGCATTCACATTGTGAGTCATGATGTCCATGGTCTTTAAACATACTTTCAACATGGCTTACCGATCGTTATCTAAGTTTTCTCATGGATATTTTATCACTTACTCTTATTCTGTTCTACTAATAAACACCACTGTCATGTAATAACTGTATGTGATGTTTTACATGATCTTCTTTTGTGCTCATTGCCCAAGGTCTGTTCCTATGTTCAGCTCCATCAGTGGCTCTCACTAAATTTACACCCTGGGGTTTGACACAAATCAAGTATGACACATTTAGTTTAGTACTCCCCATTTGTTAATAATATCACTCGCCAACTATTTGACGAATTCAAAATATTATTCCACGTTTTTCTAGATTATTAATCTACATTAGCAAAATATCGATGAATTCATGTTGAAATTCAATCAGTTTTCTTTTGCATTACAGGATTTTACTGACAGTCCTCCTTTCCTAAGCATCCAGAGAGGGATGGCACTGTTGTCAATGACTCGAGAAAGTAACATATTAGTAGTTACGAATTGACTTTAAACATTTCTGTAATTCAAGGTGAAATAGGATACAGGCCTCTTAGGTAGCTCAACATAATCATGAGTGAATAAAATATTTCGGAAGCTGTTGTGTTGGGAATGATCAATCAAAACATGGACGATAGGTTGATTGGTGAATAAGTTACTTCCCGCCTTTTACTGGGTCGTGATCACCAAATTTAAAAGAAAAAAGGTGAAAACTGCCTGAAACAAAGTAAACACGTATGAGAGTAGGTCCTAAAGACACCTCTTTTCGAAGAATGATAATGAATGAATGATCAAGTTTCAAGCTGTTCAACCCTATCATTATGGTCAGTAAGCACATTACATACTAAAACATAGCCAGGCAGCTCGCTAGCCAAACTTGAAAAAACAAAAAGACAACATTTTGACGGTTTTAGGTGGGAGTTTTGTTTGACGTTTTTTTCATATATTTGAGATCATATCAAACTGATTAATTGAAACGATGCTCACAAAACAGTTTACAGTAATAGTAGAGAAACCCTCTCAGAAGTGTGAATTTCGCCTTGAGTTTGAATTTATTTATTTATTGTTCCTCGTAGCAATCTTTTCACCTCTTGATCCTTTTAACTTCCAAGGCATCGCAATGTGTGTGTTAGGGGACTTTCATTGAAACTAATGCTATTGATAGTGATTATGAGATCTGTTCGCTCCTTGTCGTCTCGAATCTTTTGCTTAGCAATCCACCCGATATTATAAGATCAGGTTGAACCAATTAGTTCAAACATCTGCTCAACATCAAGTTTGTCTCGGTGCTGCAACGGAAGAAAGTGTATATTATGGCTGCCTTAGAAAAAAACAGTTCTGTATTCAGAGGGTTCTTCCATAAATAACTTAGCGTTTAAATTTGTTTGGAGGATAATTGCTACATCTTAATTATGAGCAATCAAAAGCTCTGCATCTTGTTGATGGTATCCTTTTGTATTTTTGTTGTTGAAAAGTTTCGAATAATAAGAAAGTTTTTGCTAAAATACCCGCTGGCTCGACCTAATGGAATTTTTTTTTATTTGTTTGTTTCATTGTGCTGCTTGCCCCCAATTTTTTTTCATCCTTTGCTTACTGGTCATATCCAATCCTATTAGCTTTCGTATTATATGCTAGTTTCTGAATATTTTCTAACTTATTCCTGGTCAAATCAGTTAAGATTCATAATCGTACCGTTGTTGACTTAATAATTCTCTTTTCGGACCTTGGAATTCCCATATTCTTCTCATTGTACCTGTGGAAGGTATCTATCTTACTCTCCCCACACAATACATTCTATTCACAATGCTCTTCGACGCTATAATGTTTCTTTCCGCTCCAAAATGTATCCATACTCATTTTTTCATTATGTTATCAATGAAAGGTGGGAAAGGTAACATTAATCCATCTCTCCTTTGCTAGATGCTTCTAAACCTTGTCAGTTAAGGTCCCCACAGGTCTTGTTGCCTATAAAAATATGAATATTAACCATGATCACCTCAGTTTGGCACAAGGCTAGGACATGCAATGCAGAATTAATTCATTCCAGTCGTAATAATCGGAAAAGGCAGCTTACTTATTATATTACTCCGTGGTATAATGAATCAAATAAGTGGCCTTTTACCAACAGGCAATCATTTGGTACTGTGTGTCAAGAGTTCTTCTTCGAAAATAAGTATAATTCAAAAGGATTATTTTGTGAATCGAAAGAAAAATTCATTACAACGGATTTCAACATTGAGTGATTAATCCATATGAGTATATCAGTCATATATCAGTCGCCTACAGTTGACTTATCATTCATATCAGTGTATTGATTTCCACTCATACGCGTCTCCTATCAGTATGTGTACGGGCATATTGATAATATTGAACTTACGACAGCGTTAAGAATCGTGAAGACTCGTGCCTTGAATGATGGAGGATCGAATTGTGGAACCATGTAACAAAGCCACCTTTTTATTACGAATGAACAAATGTTTTTTTCAAATGTTTTCATTCAATATAGACAAAAGTGTAATGAAAATTGGAGCTGTAGTACATTTCTATTATTGGGATGACGTTGTTTACGAGTAAAAAGTTGATATTCTATCCAATTAGTTGTGGAATGCCTAGCCAGCAAGAAGTAAAACGCGAACAAATCTTTCATCCACGATTTTTTTTATAGTTTTGCCGAATATTTATTTATGTATGTTTGTAAGAAGCAAATACTAGAGTTTCAATTTCTGAAGAAGGTCTTTTTTAGATATTCAGTTTATGTTCAACTGCATTTTTTTTTCAAAAGGTTTATTGATAATGATAACTTCCCAACAAAAAGCCAAATACGTTTCTGGTCTTAGATTTATACGGCAAACGCACTTGATACGTAAATTCCTCTTTTAAATTACAATTGATTATCCCCAAGACAACATGCAGCTAAAAGACACCGGTTAATTTCAGATGATGAACCAGAACTGTTTCTTGATATATATAATTAATATATTTTTGTTCTAATTTTTTTTTCATCTTTCTTTATGTGTAATGTTGGATGATATCCATCATTCTTGTATCATTGTCAACCTTTTCTGTTTTCCAATATTTTGTCCATTTCTCCCCCCGGTCTCCTTTTTCTTCCTTGTATTCATATAATTTTCTTTTGTTTATGGCAGTCTTCCCATCATTTTACAAGTGTTATTTCTCTATATTCATATTCTTTTTTCTATTCCTCCGTATAAGCACTTTCTCTTTCTTTTTTGATATCATACCATACACCCTACATTTCACCTTCCTTTTCGTATATTTCCCTATAAGCAACTAATTTCCTGTCGATGAATAGTTTTCTTTTCTTCATTTATCTTTCTGAACGATTGAGTATGTTCTTCTTTCTTTTTTTTCCCGCAACTTTCCCAAAAATTGTCATTCCTCTTAGCCTTCCCTGTTTAATGAAAATTGATTCATTTAATGTCAATTCCACATGTGTTGACTCCTGGAATTCAATTAACTTCAACCAATTCAAGGAAATAGATATATATTGCATCACAAGATACTAGTAACATTTGAATTGATTCAGGAACGCAATATCAAAATAGCAAAACATCAAGTTGTAAAGAAGGTAAGCAATCAAGTGATTGCATACAATATATATCTAGAGGTGATACCAAAAATGTTGAGATAGATGAAAATGCATGTCAATGCATAAACATACATGTATATATGAGTGTATAATTTATTGATGTGCATGCAAATACATATGTATTTATACCAACATATGTATAGTCACATAAGCACAAATACCACTTACATACATAAATTTTAAGTGTTGTTAAGAACTTTAATAACATCTTTAAAATATCATCGTTTCCAAAAATGTATTCATGCAAGGGTAGCAAATATCATTAAACTAATGGCTCACAGATGTTGAAACTCAGAAACATTAGAAAAAAATCATACATTAATACATTGGCTGAGTTGATGTAGAATCAACTATTCAACAGAGACACTGTATTGAAATCTGGCAAAAACAAAAAAAGGACAAAAGATTAGTATCGAACATCTTAAGAAAGCAGTAGTATTTTTTTGCTGAAACGTATTTTATCTTTTGATAAACAACCTCACATGACTATCTTCATTCGTCTGTTTGTCGTGTTGTGGATGATCAATTGAAAGACTAGAGAACAGTTTAATCAATCTGTTTATTTCTATTTCAGTTCGCTTATGTTGTATTATTGGTTGTTGTTACCTGTGTATATTGACAAATATAAGATTAATCTATTAAATCTCTTTAAGATAATCCAATGTGTCAGCATGAATGGTCATCTTTAAAGGAAGAAAATGGATGTAAATCATTCCTTTAGGGGGATTCAATTTGTGTGACTGCTCATACAGGTGCCTTTGGTGCGTGCGTATGTGTATGTATATGCACATATGTCAGCACGAGTGTGTGAACGGAAAAGAGAGAATGAGAGAGAGCATAAATCTCCATCTTCAGAGCAAACAATCGAAAATCATTCACTTAGGTAAGTATAAATCATTCTGTGTGTTATCTTGTTGTATGTGTGTCTTTACGCCTATGTACGGGGGGATATATTGCGTTGTGCTTAGTTTGTACCTCTTTGCCTGTGTGTGCATGTCTTTGTTCGTATATTTTTGAGCGTTAATTCTCTTCCTACCTTTTTTATCTCTTTATAGATATTCTTCTCGTAAGTGTTCATTCAGGCTAAAACCAAGAAAACATTACTTGAAAGCTTTCTCTATTCGGAGGGAACTAAAAGAGACATAAAAATCTGTCACATCTTTTATTGATATCATGTGATGCAATATGAATTTTACCTCCAAGATTGTGATACTCAGTTTTTTGGGGATTCCATTAGTGATGCTCCCCCTCCCAAGGATATCAGCAACTGTATGAGTCAAGTCAAAATCATATTTAAATGATATCTTTCCTCACACAAAATTATTTTTTCATTTAATATTTTGATTATTTTAGTCAAACTCAAAATCCGTGTATTGAACACAGCAATGCGTGAGAACTAATTTCTTCCTAATGTAAGGAGGTAGCATGCTTGTGACAAGAATCATGAAGGAAATATACTCGAACCAATGCACAAACCGTTGCAATAATCTGTTTTAAATCGATTTATAATTTGGATATTGATTTCTACGGCTTCCATCGCCCTCTAAGTTTCTATTCTCACTTTTAAGTGGTTATTTACCAGATGTTTCCTATTCAAATATAAATGATGTTTTTTTTTCAGCAACGTACACCGTGAATGTACGTCTGTAAAGCTTAGAGCATTTTTTCTGTGGTTTCGTTAGGGATCTCCATAAGCTGCTCATCTTTTTCCTCGTCCAAAGTTTTGATTTCCTTTCCAAAGGGGACTCTAGCTTTTGAAAAATCACAAACTCGCTGAAAGATATGTTTTGATTGTAAAAGAGCTTGAAAATTTGAGTGGTTGGATGACAAGACGTTGATCATGGGTAGGCTCGATTTTTCAGTAGGGAATTGTGGCAAAACATACAAGCTCAACCTGTGAATATCGACTTGATCACACTACAGAAGAATGTGGGTTCTTGCATGTGCAGTGATATCCCCTTTGATTTAATGCCAAGTTAAATCAAGGCTGTATTATCAGTCAAAAAGATATTCGAGGAGACAAGATATTTTTAGACTGTATATGTTCTTCCTGGTACTAGAGTATTTTATGCTAATATCAATATATAAGAATGTAGATCTCAGATCGAGGATTTACTTTATTCCTGCGATATATCTATCGATAAAATCACCAGAGAATTGCATAAGTATCTTTCCAGCCAGTCTGACTTTGTGAGTACATTCGTGTCGTTTGTCTCATTGTTTTAGTCGTACTTGAACGGTTTTGTCTTAGGTCAGCAGTTTCTTACGTACCCATTGGTGATTGAATTATGGTCGCTTTATCAAAGTGACAAGTTAGATGCTAGTGCCTTGGAGAGAAATGGAATAAATGAATCAAAGGAAAGTTTTTTTTTTTTTGTAAGCTGACATAATGAAAATGGTTTTGGTCAAAAATTACGTTCTGCATCTGTGGGAACAAATGAGAAACACTACTTTTGTTCTTCTTTTTCTTTTGTTTCTTCTTCTTCATTTCATTCTTCTGTTTTTTTCTTCTTTTTTCTTCTTCTTCCTCTTCCTCGTCTTCCTCCTCCTCCTCTTCTTATTCTTCTTCTTCATCATCATCTTTTTCTTCTTCTTCTTCTTCTTCTTCTTTATTAAAAGCTTGGTGCAAACAAAAATCTCAGGCACTGACGAAAAATATGTAACCCTTTCAACTACAGCCTCAACATCGCCGATATAGTTGAGATTAAAGCAGAGAACGAGGCAGCTTGCCTCAGATTGGTAGCAGAAGTTGTTAAGAATGACGTCAAAGTTTGGTCAGACTGCATCAAAACTATCAGCATCCCCTGTCACATTGGGTTGTTAATTCTTGCACTTGCACCGAGAAAAAGACATTTTGAAGTAAAGTCTGCATAACTAACCCTCTGCAAATTGCAACTCTTCATTTGGCATTTCTCATGACATATTGGGACAGTTATACATTTTCACGCAATTTTTCATTACATATTGGTTACCTGGCTGACCAAGATCAAGATATGTATACGTAATCATATGCTCAATGTTGAACATGTTGAGAGAAATCTATTAGTTTGACTGTTGGGACATTTGAAGATGAAATACTTATCATGCAATGGTGTTCCTGAAAGATGACAGACAGGAAACTTGAGGAACGGGAACAGGAAAAAATTTCAAGACATTTCTCCAGCATTTGTAGCTGATGCGGCAGGGAAATAATTAGTGGATGCGGTTATGTTGTCCTGATTATATTGAAAATCCTCTGATTCCTGGAAGTGTCATAAATCTTAGATTTTTGATAAAGTTCTCTGTAATGAATTTGAACTGATCGAAAAGACGTTTCTTCAAATGCTGTTTTAGTCTAAGAGAGCATTGTATTTAATGTTCAACAATGTAGTTTACCGATGATATTTAGAATGTAATTTAGCTACTACTGTCTGTGAATTGAATTTTGAGAATATTCTCCGCGTGTTTCCATCATGTAAGTCATTGTGAACATGGGAGAGTATACACAAATACACTCACGTGCAACACACAGACACACAGACACACACACAGACACAGACACAGACACACACACACACATATATATATATATATATATATATATATATATATATATATATATATATATATATATATACAAATAAATGATATTCTAAAAACATTTGAAAGCCTCGATCACTCACCTTCCTCAACTTTTATAATTTATATGTATATACACACACGCGTATATATATATACATATATATATATATATATATATATACATATATATATATATATATATATATATATATATATATATATATATATATATATATATATATATATATATATATACACACACACACACACAAACACACACGTATATAATAGTCAGGAAAGATTCATAGCTTTGAGCACTATACTTTAAACAAATTTTCAACTTTATATATTTTATAATTCAGTCACATCCAGTACCACGAGGTAGGAACGAAATTTTACCTTCGGACCCAGGTGCTGGCATCTCAGATCTGTGTTATAGAACTGAACGGTCAGTAAATTTGAATTTGAGTGATATATAATCTATCATGTGTTATTCCCCATCCACCAAAGTGCTCTGTTCCTAGGTTGGAACACACAAACACACACAGAAACACAGGTACACACACACACACACACACACACGCACACACACACACACACACACACATATATGTATATATATATATATACATCAAGGGGAACCTTATATAGTACATAAATAAGGTTATGGTAGAACCGAACTTTTCATGCCATACGATGGCGGGAGTATATAAGCTAATTCGTTATAAGAATTGAAAATTTCACTGAATTCAAATTAAATTTATGTATAAAAAAATACACAAAATAGATATTTCGTAATAGTTTCAATTTCGTTCAGTCTCATTGTACATACATGCATAATAACTTCCATAGATATATACATAAACTACATAAATCATCGAAGCAAACATTGTTATTCATCTGCCAAATTTGCACAGTTTGCTAATCTCATCAACCCCGATATATCTTTCCAATACGATTTCTTTACTCACGTTTATGTGAACTTTATGATCCATGAATCTGAAAGATTTTTGCTAATCAATTTGTTCATTTGCCTGCTACTTGATGAACACACACATTTGATATTTATTCCCAAGTTAATGGGCAAGATAAAATTCAACCAACTTTGTTGTTCATTCCCTTTGTTCGTTGTCCGTGTCCTCCAAAATGAAAGCTAAAATTTAGTGGCGTTAATAATAACAAAAGCAGGATGTGTTCCTCAAGAACGTGTTTGGAGAGGCACAAATTTCTTGGTATTTACAGAACGATTGATGTGTAAAATAGATCTGATCCTTGATTTCAGGAGTAATATAAACATTTGAAATGCATATTACAAAGTATATTATTTTCATTGTGAAGTTGCATGACCATGGTAGTAGAACAGGGAGTTGTTCCCAGTCTAAGATCAGCAAACCCATGAGGGGCCACAATGCTATTTCAACGATAAGAAATGTTTAAAATTGATTTTAGTTAATCATTGATTTGATGAAACAGATACTGCTTTTCGACCATGAACCAAGAGCTGAAAAAAATTTGGACCAAGTACAAGAATAGTGATCAGAAATTTTTAAAAAAATGTATGCCATTTTGTGGAGATGTATGTATGTACGTCTGTATGACAAGTGTTTGCATTGATGATAGTTGCAATTCTTATGTACATATTTTATATAATCATGAATTGGAGACCCGATCACTGTTCCCACTTTCATTCCAATGACTGTATCCTTGGAATGGTATGCATAAGACTGCATGAGCTAGATAGAAGGCTAAAAAAAGTGAGAAGCAGAGAAAGACAATGGAGGGGGAATGAAAAATTGCATTTGCCTGCCCCTTTTCCATTTTTTTGCCTGTTGAATATTCTATTCATTTTTCTTATGTGCTTGTTTTTATGTTTAGGATATTTTTTCCCATTTTACTCTACATGAACCAATGTTTGTTTCATGGATGTAAAGAGTAAAAAAAGAAAACAAATGGCGACGATCCGCCTCCCGTGTGCCAAACGGAATGTACAATGGTTACGTTTGAAATGTTTTTGAGAGAAAAAAATAAAAAAATAAAAAAGGAAGAAGAATAAGCAAATAAGTTGACAATATTAGTGTCCTGTTCGCTTCCATCGCACTTGCCCTGCTTCAAATACACTTGAAGGCAGAAGGATCTTCCAACATGTACGGAGAGACAGAGAAAACACAGAGATGAAGAAGGACATATCACTATCAATTCCTTCTCGTTTTTCTCTGGCACCCTTTTTTTCTAAGATAGATCATCTTGCTCTCATCCTTTTTGTTCTATCATCCACACTCTTTGATTGAATCAGTTATAGGTTTGAGATAGTAAATAAAAGGAACTAAGTATACGATAAGGCAATGTTTTTGAAACAATAATTTCTGGTTATTTCTCCATTCATAGACATTGAACATACGAAAAAATGTAGGTATACGTCTTGCAATAGCATTTTTAATTTTCGCAGCAGCAACTAATGATTACTTCTCCATGTGTCCCTTTTATTTTTGTCTTTTCCATTCCCTAATGTGTCCTGTTTTGTGTCTATCCTTCTCCTCTTCCTCTCCTCCTCCTAATCCTCCTCATCATCATCATCATCGTCTTCGTTGTCGTCGTCGCTGTCGACGTCGTTGTCTTCGTCGTTGTTGTCGTCGTTTCCCTCGTCGTCATCATCATCATCATCCTCATCATCATCATCATCATCATCATCATCATCATCATCATCATCATCATCATCATCATCATCATCATCATCATCATCATCATCATCATCATCATCGGTATTATAACATCGTTGGCAGTTCCGATGTTTAGGCTCGATAAGTCACTACTGAGATGATATATTGGTTGCAGACCCTCTCTTTTAAAATCTGAGGGACATATTGTTCTTGAACATTAAACTAGCTCTATCAGAGGCTCGTTAAGCTTCGTTTGATTCCCTCTTTTTGTTTTTTAAAAATCAAGGAAATTTGTTGCCATATACCAATGTACTGGTGTATTTGATTCTCTCAAACTCATTGACTTTTATTTAACGTTCTATTAACTGTCCTACTTTGATTGCCATTTGATTCAAAATTTCTGATCGAATCAATAACGTAATTTTTTTTTATATCCAAGGTTCTTATTTCTGGCTTCTTCATTTATTCAATAAAATATTATCAAACTTTTAGAACCCTCATGTGTGTTTTTTCATTATCATTTTTTCATTTCTCACTTCAAGATTTGATTCCAACATTATATATAGATAGGCCATAGGTGAAGAAGATTTATGAATCTCCTTACGATATGAATAATGAATACGCCTAGGGCCAATCCCTGCCCTTTCCATTCCTCTTAATTTCCCTCTGTCTTTCATTCCCAGTTTTACTTAACCATGAATTTATTCATAAGTGTTTTGTTGTTTGATTTTCTCCATGGAACTCATGGATATCAAGTTGGCTGCAGATTCCTCCCCATGAAGAAAAGAGAGACAAAAATTGAAGTGAGGAAGCATGCATTTTTCTCATTGTTCATTATGAACGGCGGGTGACATGCCTTGCCTGTTATTGTTGTTTCCCTCTTAGTACAGAATGATTGGATAGACAGATTATATTTTCGTATTGATATCAAATACAACATAAGTTCAGAAAAGGAACAAGCTCGCCCCGTGGGTCGATCTGAATCATGAAGACTCAAAGAAAGAAAGTAGGGAAGAAAAATAGCGTCTAGAGGACTATTTTCAAGACGAAAAAAAAAAAAATTGGACGACAAATATAAGCAAGGAATAAAATCCATTGAAAAGAGGAAAATAAGTCCAGCCATTTACCTAATCGGAACCCTCGCATAATCAATGTATTTCAGCAGCGTGTCGTGTTGGGGTAGATCAATTAGAAAATATAATTTGGATAAAAAGGTGATCAATGGATGAGTCACTTCTGTTTACCTTGTGTTGGGCAGAGATCGCTCAAATGTTTGTATTTATTATCATTATTTAGAATGATTTTGCTTACAAAATAAGGGACCAATGTAACATGGAATGGACCCCAAACAAAAAAACTTAACGTTTAAGAGTACTTGAAAAATCTTTTTTATAGACACTATCAGAAGTGAGTGTATACATTTTTTGTCTTCTCACTTCGATGACACTCCATACACGAGTACCATGTACTTACATAGCCAGCAAGACTGACATACTTGAAGGAATAGACGGTTGACAGATTCAGTCAAGAAAATATACGGGGAAAAATCAAACTGAGCGAATCATCTTAGTATGTGTTGCATCAAGTTTGTAGAGTGAGTTATAATGTGTAGAAAATTGGACATCTGTTTGCAGGAAACGAACAATGTATTCCCTGGTCTTCATCAGTTAATTTCATAGAGGGCAAATGCATTTGAAGGTTGTCACTCAGGGATAGTTGTGTGATTTAGTTGTTTTATACAATTCATATTTGGTATCATACCAAGGATTATATATATATATATATATATATATATATATATATATATATATATATATATATATATAATGAACGAAATAATACCAGGGAAATCACTCATCTGACTAATGTGAACAGTCATGTTCGATGCAAAAATGTTGACTATGCTACAATTTATCGAAAACTACAATTTTACCGACACGTTACTCATAAACCAATTTCAGATTAACTGAAAGTAGCAGTACCCATAGATATTCCATGGTTATTTGAAAAAAAAAACTTTGTTGGGAGTTTATGGAGGAGGAATTCGTTTTTTGGAAAAAATAAGAGAAGGTTACGAGTCTGCACAATCCATAGAGTAATGACTTCTCTTAGTATCAGAGCAAGGGTATCTCTACCGATCAATATCCCATTTTTTAGTATGTATTGCATAAGAAAAAATATAGTTGTTCTAAGTAGTTCAGGGATCTTATTGTCCTTATTTTTTTTTAGTAAATTGGGATTGCCTTGCTCCAATAAGTTCAAAAAACAGCAAACAGACACATCGTACACAGAATGTTATTTTACACTGTTGTTTACAAGATTTACCACATTTTCATTGAAATGTGTGAATGTTTAAAGATTTTCAATTTCAATATCCTTTTGTTACATTCATTGAATTAGCGAGAAGCTTTGCCAGATTTTACTTCGAGTTAGATTTTGGTGCTCTATGCATTGCATTACGTACTTTTTTAATAACTACAATCATTTTTTCAATGATTTACCTTGAAAACAAATGAGACTTAATGTATGAAATTTTTTCAGCATGGAAATAGTCTTTTTTTATATCCCAAGCAGTAGATACACATAGAAAAAGCTGCAAACCAGCAACTGAATACGTTTAGTTCCATAAAGTGAATGTCAGAACAGATACATGAATGATGTGTATCATTGACCCGCTGGTAGAACTTATCTAATTAGGAGCTTCAGGGTAAATTTAAGCAAGAAAGTAAATACAAAATAAATAAAAAAAGCAAAAAACAAAACAAATTTTTGATGAAATCAAACAAAGTAATCGTCAAATGTTCCTGGAACTGATAACATACAATCTTGTGCAATTCAAGACAAAGTTAATGGAAATGGCTTTGGTACTGAAACACTCTGAATTTGAATTGAAATATGACACGTACTCGATTTTAACTACTAATGATTATGATTTTAGAGATATTTTAGCTATCATTCTGTTAGGTCACATGACAGAATCAGCTGGAAAAATGTCGATTTTAGGTTTAGTAAACTTGTTTAACAAAGCCAATGGTTATTAAAAACAGCCGCAGAATAAGACCTATCTTAGCAAAATATAACCGAAAAATAGCAACAAAGTTAATCATTTTTTAAAATGAAATATATTAGAGTAACTAGAAATATTTTTTGTAGTTTTCAGAACATAATCTAATTGTTCCAGCTTGTAACTAAGGTATATCTGTGCTAGCAGATAATCGGCAACTATGCAAAAGTATTCGAAAAAATATTTTTTCCCGAGTTGGAATTCGTTTCGGGCAGAGACACTGCAAAGGGTAAAACTCAAATCTATAAGTTTCATCTTTTCAGCAAAAACCAATATCTTTTATGTTATTCCATTTTCAATTGAAGAAAAGAGATCTGAAGCGAAAGTGAATACACTGAATCAGATGAAGTCAACTTTTAACGTGGAATAATAAAAAAATATTTCAAATATTGAATTATCACTTTGATGTTACACATCAACATGATGAAAATATTTTTTTCAGAGGGATTATTTACCGAAACAGTGAGAAACCAAAATATTCACGTCTCATTTTGCCGTGTTAAGTGCTATATTTCGTTTTGTTGTAGATGTATCCACTTAAAAAAAAATCAACGGCTGATAACTTAATTTAAGAATTGAGAAAAAAAATTATAATCAAACTTGAGTCAATGTTTTTGTTGACTTATTTCACCCCTGCAACAACCAGACAAAGACAAGCCAGACTTAATTCAAAGTCGTAAATTCCTTACCGATTGAAGATGACGTCATTTTATATCAGACCAATTTATGATATTATAATGCCTTGGCTAGAATTTCAAACCACGAACCAATGATTAGACTTTTTTTACAGAATGAGCGAGTCATAATGTCAGAATTTTTTCTTACACGTTGGACTTGTCAAAAGGAGACAAGGAATCTTGTGTTTCTAAAATAGCACTAAAAGTGTAATCTTATCGGATAATTTTTTTTTTCCATCAATGACAAATGCAACGACCATTATTTTGTTCATATTCCTTAGTTGCACAATTAAGCAAAGTATAACAATTATTTAAGATTAAATACAATTTTCGTAGTTTTGATGTGAATGAATTGCATTAGATTTACCTTGAATCGTCCCTTCCTGTCTTTTTAGATTAACAATCGTTTTTTTTCCTTCAATATTTTTGCTTTTTTCTCTTTACTTTTTTCTTCTCTTTGCAAATATTATTTAGACTGTCCGACTTCTGTCAGCTTTGTGTAACGCCCTGTTCTTCTATTTTCCCAATATCAGAAATGTTTCCGCTCTCATTCTGCGCAACAAACTTTGTAAAAACGAGCATTGGTCAGTGTCTCATGAGAAAAATGGAAAGGTATTACCATTTTGGAAGAAAACATTTAGTTCAGTCTTTTTTTCTGTGTATTTTCATCCCGGTATTCATGATGAAAACAATTAACAAATGCAATACTGACTTGTGACTGCAGATTTCTTCAAATCAACTGCATTGTCCAAAGTTCGATGCCAAACTTTTGCCTCGAGAATTTTTTGCAGTGTAAGAAGTGTGCATTCTACAATGGGCATTACTTTAAACATTTCCCACACCTTTTTCTGCTCTGGTGAAAGAACCTTATACTTGACTTGATTTTCCCTCTTTTCAACACAAATTCTGCAGTCTACTGATAGGGACATGTTCATGATCTGGCAGATTCTCTTTCCCCTAACTACGAGTACGATGGATAGCATCAAAGTATTTGACATATCATAAATCACACAACCCCGAAAAAATATACACCAAACAAAGATGCGAAAACAAAACGATAAAACACTGACATGAAAAATAAGCCCAACGATTTCTGTCATCACAGTGGACGTTAAAACTCTATAAATGTACCTTTTTGCAGAGGACAATGATGTACAATTTGGAAGCAACACAAATATTAAAGTCGTTATGTGTCCATACACATGTTAAGATATCTGTGCATACGATATCAGATAATGTCGCCATCAGAAAATAAGTTCTGAACAAAAGCTTCCAGTTATTGCAGTACAGACAGTTCGTTGATTATATATAAATAAAGGGAAAATTATAACGTTCCTCAAAAATTGACGCAGAGAACACTATGCATGAAAGAGACAAAAATGGACAACAAATTCGACATTAATTTTTTTTTCTGTTAGATATTTCAAGTTAAATCCTATTGAAATATCAAGAACAAGATGTGTTGCAACATTCAGTAATATTTTGTGTATGTTTCAAAGGTTATTTTTTCTGAGTATGGTGCAATATTACTTTGGCTGGATGCTTTGCTAAAGATTTGGCGGCCCGGAGTGCCCCCATTCGAGATAACGACGGTTGAAATGAAATTAGTCTTTTTTTTTTTTTTTTAGAAAACCCTAAAAAATTAGAAAAAGAGTCCCTAATACAAAATATTTATTTAGCTCTGGTAGCTCTGATTTGTCCCGTTGATGCCTCAAGAATGAAGCCTTGCTCTATGTTGTCTTTATTGATTTAGTATTTAGTTACATGTGTTCTATAACTTGACTATGCAACAGACGCAGAAAGCAGCGTTTCAAGTGATACTTACATTTTTTGACGAACGATGAACGGCTTAAAAAATAATTCGAACACTTCAGAAGATTCAGAATTTTTGTTATCACTGCGCAACGTGGAATAACGAACTCATTAATCCATTTTCACCTATACTGACAGTTTTAGTAGATGTTTTGGCTATGTTTTTATCTTCTCCCCCATCTCCCTTCCCTTCAAACGTTTTCTTTAAAAAACAGAATAGCCGTAAAAATTCAGAGATTGTTTCATAGTAATTCATACATTTTTTTAGAGTATAGAAATATCATCATATTAGACAAACTAACCAATCGTACATACAGTACCAATATACCATGTAACGCTTGCTCTACTTCCCAGTCATCAATATACGTATACTGCAATATAATGTAACAGGAAAAAACAACTTTGAATCACTTCAAATCACTCTCCGTGGTACAAAATACAATGATATCATCACTTTGCAAAAATGTCATCTTTCATCAGCTTCTCTTTGATGCACTCCACGGTCTGAATATTCCCCTTTTAATCTGAAATTCACAAATGAGAAGTCATGGGGACCGGATATGGTCTTTATTTGGGATGACAGACCTGGGTAATGCGATGTTTAAAAAATCAACTTAATCATTATGTATGCAACGTCCACACATTACATAATATATATATATATTTTTATTTCGTTTCCCAAAATTGATATATGGTTTGATCTGATTTAATTCAGAATGTGATCGAGTTTTTTACAGGCCGTGAAAGGCATGTACATGATAGAATGGTGTCTTTGGTTAAGAAATCCAAGATGATAACCAAATGGTTGCCAGATCTGAAGTGTTTTGACTATTTTTCCAAGAGATCGAGGGACATAGGCTTATATTTTGAAGAGAACGAGAAGGCTTCATCGGATTTTATATCTGTTGTCACAAAAAGGGCATTCCATCCACAATTTTCATTATGCGGACGGTTCGTTGTATGATCCAGGTGTCAGCTGATGCATGACTTAGCCCTAGTTTGATCTAATGGAACTACAATACGTGAACAAAAACAGTCTTTTTTTTATATGACACTTGAGTTACATGAACAATTTTAATCAAGTGACATCATATATTAGCTATAAGGATTCAACTCTCAAACTCGCGAGCTTGTGTGAAAAGGTCTGTTCTCTGGCTGAGTGCAAATTCCATGTTGGTCTCCCAATCATGAAAAAAAGCCCATTGCTGTGACTAAAACAACCGAGATGAAGACATTTGTTGGAATAGATCAATATATAATTAGCTAAAAAATTTTCGACAATAAATCACTTATATGTGAGACCGTCTTATTCCATGTGTATTTCATGTAGTCCTCGTTTGTAGAAAGGCACACATGAGGAATACAACTAGTATACTCATATATGTACAAACAACCCCAAGACTCTACGACTCGTTTTCCCAGCTTGACAAAACAGATGTGGAGGGGGACTGTAAGCCTCTTGAGAGCCTGCTGCCGCCTGCAGCCCTGTCAACTACTTTTTGGTCTATACAAAAGATGTGTAACTCTTTTTGTCTTTGATTATCTCTTTCTTTGAGTTGATCAGCCGTAGTAGCTTCTTGGCCAATTTTGAAGGTCGTTTGCGATGATGTTGGGGCGATGACTGCAGTGGTGATTGTGGAAGTGAAGAGAGGGGACTTGTATTGGTTTTATTTGGTTTTTTTTTTTGCTTTTTCTGGTTGGTAGGAAGTTTGTTTTGGTTGAGGGCTAGGGAATTTTTGTTTTTAAGTTTTGCTGTAGGGATGACCTTGGACAGATGGACTCCGCCAGTTGCAATTTTCTTAGTTGCATTTTAGGGTATAATTTTAGGTGAGAGTTCAAACATTTGGAGGAGTGAAGAGGTGCTGTATGGGTAATTATCCCTGCTGGCAGTCTGGTTTTCAATTAAATCAGAAGCACCACTGTTTTGTTTTCCATTTTTCCCTATCCGAACTTGCATAATCATAAAGCCTGGTCTGGTCCAACATTTTTTATTTCTCGTGATTTTCCTGTTTAGGTTTTTTTCTTTTTTCATGAATCAGATGAATTGAACAAAGTCTTCTCACCGTGTTCATGTGAATACTAGCTTGCCAAGTAGGAAGCAGGATCAATTTCAATGGAAACATGTATGATGTGATGAAATACTTTAATTTTTTTCATTTTAAACTAACTTTCCCTAATAAGATCACAAACAATCGCTTTATTGGTATAGTTTCACTCTTTTAGTTTTACTCAAGGAAGCTTTAGAATTTGTAAACCAAACCTATTCATTATTTCCTCTTGCAATGTCTAACATTCTATTCAAGTCTTCATTAGGATATTCATTGATATTTTCTTGTATAAAAAGTACTAAAACTATAGGTTTGATGAGATTTAACCCGTCTGTGGCATCTATCATATCAAAATTTCTTTTACGAACCATAGAATCATTAATAAACCAAAAGAGATTTTATCACTGTAGCAATCAGTTTATTAACAAGTTTATGAATTTGATTGTATATAGAGTAAAAAAAGAATGAAACTAGATCTACTAAGAGGTTTAGTACTACACACTCTAGAGGCTACGATAGACGAGGCATATATTTGATTTTTATGCATTTTGTACCCAAATACATGATTAAGAATTTTTGTATTTGTTCATATACGTCAAGTCCCAGATTCTCACCTAATAATATTGCCTGGTCCACAAGTATATTATTCATACGTGGGTGATGGAGTTCTTATTAATCATTTTTAGACGATATACTTTCAATATCAATTTTTTTTTGAACACGTAGTTTATATCAATTGCCAATCAATCAACAGGACTATAACAATTTATTCAAAGTTCCACGAGATTGGCTAATACACGAGAATTTCTCAACTCCTGACGTTCTTTGGGGACGTTTGAAGCATTTCACTTATTGGATTTTTTTTACAAATTTGAGTGATTTTTTTTTCATTCCATCTGTCAAATGATGATTCTTTCATCTGATATTTTGTTGTCATTGATGAAATAGGGAAATCTAAAGCTTTTTTTTATATCATTTAATGATCGACGAAATCTAAACACTTTGATTCTCTATAATTTGGACCTTTTGTGAAATGATCTGTTAACCTAGTAGGTTCAACCATCTCTATCTCACTCATCAATATGTAGCAAAAAAAATGTATCACTCAATTGCAATGCCTGGGGCTCATATCTTGTAATTCAACCTCGTTTTCATAGTAAGGTTTTCTACTGATAGTGTATGATTAAAAATGATATTTTGTATCATTGGTCTCAATATATGCGTTATTAATGGCATACTCACTTTCTTTTTTTTGAAAATCTCGTTGATAGACACTGCATGATGTCTTTACGATTATTGTTTGAGGCAAAATTATACCATCAAGACCTTCATTTTCATTATAATTTTCTCTTCTTCTATTGACAGTTAATTTTTTTTTGTGTCAATTATATCGATTATATACCCCTATTAGTGATGTAGTTTGTCATTATATATGTTTGTTCATTTTGTAACAATATTTCAGAAACTGTATATTCCAATATCCTCTTATTTGTTTGATTAAGAAGAATCCTAATATAATTCAAAGATCCATGAAAATATCATCCGTACATGTTTTGACTTAGTTGAAAAAATTCAATTCCCTATGATCCCTATACACATGAGAACGAACAGGGTGTTTTCCAGATGGGGTTAAGTGAAGGAGAAATACTCCAATTTTCTTCCTGCCGTCTTATTTTCATTATTACTTTATCTATCTTACCTAAGTTATTTTACCCATTTCCTGGAAATTTCTGAAAAATATGAATTTAAAATGATGAACAGTCAATATCTTTTAAAATGACTAAATACATGTTTAAAACCTGTAGTACTAGTCGTATGTATATTCATACTCTTTGGTGGAGGCACAGTTTCACAAACACATTGTAAATTGCAATTTAACACAATAACCGATGAATTGGATTTTCTGACTTGAGAGTAAAATTTTGATAAGAATAATTCATGACTAGATATCGCATGTTGTTTACATTCGATTTGTGTTCTTTGAATTGGAATTATGATGTCCCACAAGAAGCCACTATGAAATCTTCGTCATCTCCAGGGAAGAAGTTCCTACTTCCATACTCTTAGTGTCATCAGCATTACCCTGTTGAAAGTTACTTGACCCCAATTTCGCACACATAATGGAACCAAATAGTTCCAAGGGCTGCTCCGCTCTAAATTGCAATCAAGTATGAATGGACATAATGCAATATGAGAAAAAAAAACAAAAAAAACTTTGAACAATCATCAGTACCTATGGAACAAAAGAAGTACCCAGACAACAATAATAAGACAATTATACATATAAACTAAATATATAGTAGGGAAATAAATAGATGATATATAGAAAAATGTATATCCAATGATACATCGGAGAAAAAATAAGATAATGATATAACAACATGGGAAAAAATATATTTTATAAAGATTCCATGAATTGAAAAAGGAGAGTCGTTTTAGGGCTCATCCACCCACAAAATTGCGTTGCACCCTTAAAATTCAGAAAACAAATTTCTGTATTTCAAAATCGGTTGTCCATTCATCAAAATGAACTATATTAGCGTCCAACTTTGAAAGGGGTAATATTTTATCCCCAACAAGTTTAGGCTAGATACTGCTGAAAAATAGCACAAAACTTGCATTAGACCTGAGAGAAAAAAAAATCATATCTGCAGCTCACAAAACGGACGGACAATAAAGGTATGTGACGTTTAAAGATTGATGTTGGACTTGGAACTCGGTTTGCCGATCCTATCCTTGGTGCTTTTGACCGCTTTGTCAATGATACTTGCACAGAATTTCATGAATTTCTGATAAAGATCCTACGTATAAACAAGCAAACGCTTCAGCGATAAGGTGAACAAAAAAGATCCGGGAGTTCATGTGATTTTCTACACGTATAACTCCTTATCAATAATAAAAGAAAGGATAAGTCCATCTCACTTGTTTGGGGTACAAACAATTTATCAATAATTATTTATTCAATAAATGTAATTTGGTTACAATTCGGTGCTTGTCAACTAAGTGTATGGATAATATCCAATTTGCATTCTGATTTAGAAGTTACCACTGTGAAATTAATGATGCATATATGTTCATCACTAAATATGGAGATGTCTTATAAATTCCAGGAGAATATACATAAACTGCAGCGATTAGTTTGGACATCTAGCCGTAGAAGAAAGGTTTCAATCCTCTCCTGGGCCCTCCAATATGAGGAATATAGACTGGAACATTGCCTGAAGAATAATTTCGTCATTATCGACTTAAAAAACCTAGTTTCGAATTATCTGATATGGCTTCTTTAAGTTCATACTTCAAGTGCCTCTCGAACTGATTTGCATAATCTGTTGAATCCTAAAAGGGGAGAGTGGAAGAAAAGATGTGTGTCAGTCTTCCCCCTCTTTTTTGGAGCATAGACGCTACCTTTCAGGCACGACGAAAGACCATTTTTTTTCTAAAAAAATTATATATAAACCTTCCAACTTTGATTATGCTCAAAATCCTCACCAAAACAAAGATTATAGTTATTATAATTCACTGACACATTGCAATGTCCAATTTAACGTGTCCATCTTGAACGTAGATAAAGAGAACAACCTGCACCAACTTGTACTCAATGATGAAGCATTAATATCTTCAGAAAACTTTCACAAAGAGCATGAACTGAAACTTTCCAACGGATTGTATGATTTTTTTTTTACCTCCATTTGTCATTTTATAAACTGTGTTGTTTCGTTGCTCTCCAATGTGATGTTGACCAATGACCTTTGTCCTGTCTAGTCCCAGTGACAGATATTATTCTTGTTCTCTCTCCACTACACACACACACACACACACACACACACATATATATATATATATATATGTGTGTGTGTGTGTGTATAATACTGCCAATACACACACATACATACGCACACAAACACGCATACATACACACACATATATATATATATATATATATATATATATATATATATATATATATATATTGGTGGGCTGTGGATTGCTGGCACATCTAGCCCCGTACCAGGTTCGTAGAATATACCTATATGAAGAAAATCGATCCCAGTTTCTGCTACTTGCAAATCCCCAAACTATTCGAAACAAAGACTCTACTCATGAATGTTCTCGAGGCCATACCCTTGGTAAGATGCAAATATACTAGATGGAAAATCCCATCGTAATTATGCTGTTTTGGTGAACTCAATTAGCTACCAAGTTTACATGGAAATTTTTCCTATTGAAAAGCGTTTATTCCCATAACTCCTCACTCATAACGGAGTCTGAACCAAGTACTGTATGTGAGACGGACGTGCAAATGTTTATATTATCGGAACAGGCTATAATTCGAATACTCAAGTGGAAAATTGCATCAGAGCGTGCGTTAAAAAATGTATTTTTACTGCAAGAAGGAGTAAATAATACCATCAACCGAATGTTGACAACAAAATGTTAAGATATAGGTGAATGCAAACAAGTGTCCATATCTACACAAAATCTACGGGGAGGAACATTCACAAATGACTGAGGAGGCTTTAACTCACTTTAAAACTACATTATCCACAAAAAGTCTGCAAACTTATCAAATTTCCAATGCACTCGAGTAAATGTGGCCATATATTTATCTATAGTATCATTGAAGTTTTTTTCAGATATTTATATATATATGTATACATACATATATATATATATATATATATATATATATATATATATATATATATATATATATATATATATATACACACGTGTGCATTCTCCTTTCTCTCTATCTATCTATTTATACATTTTTTCTCATTGTGTCTCCCTCTAACTTTTTCAATATCCCCACCCCTTCTATTTTATTAGTGTACATAAGCATACAGTAATGCTTGTACAATGCTTTTTTTTAATATATATCAATAAACAAATTAATGATAAATACGTTACCATGGAACAACAAAAAAGGAATTCTGAAAACTGAACAGCATTCTAGTAAAAAAAAATAATATGCACTATCAACTGATCTTTTTTGCAAAATGTGCTACGTAAGGTGTGATGCTTTTTTCTTCATTACAATATAATTTGTTTTGTTCAGAAAGAGTCATTAATGAACTGATTATGTAGACTACTCTAGTAAAAACATTAAAAAAAACAAACCAAAATAAAACAAAAGAAATGTTGTCAGTCATAAACCATTAAGCAGCAGTGTTAAGAATGATCAATTAAAAGAATGAAAAAAGTTTTTTTAAACAACAAGTTACGAAACTTGATAGCCAGTGATTCTATCTAACAATGATTACAACAAAATCGTAAAAAAAGAAACGAGTGTGTATGCTATCAGGCACAAAATTTGGGAATATTTTTAGCATAAACCTGCAAAGTAAATTGAAAAATCACCCAAACACTTGTCTGTTTGAGAAAACTTTTTTCAACAGACATAATAAGGATAATGTACATTTTTAGCCTTCCAGTTCAATTGGTGAAACCTGTACTTGCAGTACCCACACTGATTGCCAGCTAGCCCACCAGATCAATATAGCAACTGGAGAGCCCCATTCTGACGATTTTGGTGATAGTTTTGATTGAATAAGCAAAAATAGAGACCATCTTTCTTCAAATATATTTCAGACAATGAACATTCAACAAATGCTATATTTTCAGTGAAAACAAAAACATGGTTGGTTCAGATCGAAAAAAAGTTCAAAGGCCGAAGCTGAAATGTTCAATTAGTCATTGATAGAAAATTATAATTCTAAAATTCTAGGAAATGCTTCAGAAAGATTATGTCATTATTGATGGTGGACCACAATTCCGTGAATTAGTGAACTATACATCATGGATTCGAAAGAGTTGGATGTTTTCATAATTTGATCAGATTTGAATTAGAAGTTACAAATGGAGCTGTTTCTGTGGAGATTAATATAATAAGAAAAGGTCAGTCTTCTGTTGATTTATCCCGATGGACAAATGAATAAAACATAGAATTGGACTTTTACTTTTTTACTGCGATGATGTATAAGAGGAGGCATTTTTCAATGTTTTTAAAGGTGTCATACTGAAGATAGAACGATGGACATTCTCTACTTGGAATATTAACGTATGTCAACTTTCATATTCCTACTTTACCTCATTTGATCTTGCGATACATATCTAATCGGTCAATATCATTATGAAAATGTTTTCGAAATGTATTTCTATGCGATAATAGCTGAGATAAATAAATTGAAAATAAAGAAAAGGGAGTATGGTTGCATGTTTTTGTGTTTATCCTTTAACCAAAGTCGAGGATTCTAATATTAGGTGTGCGTGATTCCAGTGCTCCAGGTTGATATTCATGAAGCTGTCTTTCAAAGATGATTTTCAAACGAATAAAAATTCAGAACCTTCATCCTCACCCACCAAGAATGCATACGAATTTCTTTTTCTATAGATAGATGTTGTTTTCTGTCAGGCTGGGAAAGGACTAGTTGGTAAATTTTGGACTCTGGCAGAAATTGATAACAGGTGGCTCCACTTTCTTGGGTTCCCATCATCCAAAAGTTTAGAACATGAACATTCTGCAAAAACTCACAGTTTGTCCTCATTGTTTGGAAAAGGTAGCAAGAAAAAGTCTCGTATGAGTTAGTATGCGCTTGTACATATGTATTTATGAATCATAAAAACGGAAAATCCCTGCAAACTAATTTGTTTTTATATACTCAAGTGGAATGAAATGTTCCCTTGTTATCAGTTTGTAAACAGGACTGAGGTTTGAAGGCAAGGAAGTCTGATTGAGGAAACACATAAACACTATTAAACTCCGATTCAATTGAATTTTATTCAATTTTTCCATCTTCTCGTCATCCTAATATAATCATATAGACACAGGTATTTGCTACAGGATTGCCTTTGATCAGATCTTTCATTGACGTTAGCGCAGGGGTATTAAATTACTATTTAAGAACACTGTGTTCTCAAAGTTGCCATCAAGTTATATAAAAATATTCCTACTTGAATTGTGGCAGCAGGTTCCCCCTATCTATAGAAGTGCTGAGTGTTCTTCATTTTATTTCGGTCACCGAGCAAAGATTCTGGATGCCAATCCCCATCCCCAAGATGCACAAAATATGATTAAATATTAAAATATGATATAAATTGCTCACATAACCGATAATAGTAATCTTTATATAAACAATTTGGTTACCTGACTTTTTGTGAAATCACGAGGTGGTAAGTACCTTGCTTCCTCAAGAGTTATGCTTAACTTGAAAGAGTACAAATCCATTTACTACAGATGATATAGAGATGACTCAGTAATCAGCACAAGTTAGAATAGAGGAACATTCAGTGTTTATCTTATTTTTTCTTCTTTGCAACAAATTATCATAGAGGCAACACAGACCTCATTCTTTCATCTCCGATACGCTTGCTCTCAGTTTTTTATTACTCAATCTCCGAATATGTGTAAGTCTGTGATAACTAAACAAAATCCCATGTTAATGGTGATTAATTTTTTGTTCCATTCAGAAGATTTCCCCAATGAGACAGTCGACAGTGCCACATTCATGAATGATGGTCTAATCATTTATAAATACTAAATATCACTGTATAAAGAATATAGCCCTCAATTCATAACAGACTGGACATGATGGTGGTGATGATGATGATATTGATTACACTGATTATACAGCCAAAAGGGAAAAAAATTAAAGATTACTTTACTAAACAAAAATAAATCAAAGCAAGATAATAATATAAGCTACTTTGTTCGGGATATCCTGTCAACTTTGTTTATTTACATTATGGGAAAGAGATTAATTACATTGAAAGTACAATTTTTTTTCTGGTTGGATCGAATATTTCAGCTTAACGTTGTAGAATTAATACGTTTGCATCAATTTGAAGCTGATATTTTCTGCACAGTAATTAACGACATTTTCAGTTTGCATTTAATAAACAACTCTTTTTTTTAAGAATAAGATTTGTGTTAGGTCGGATGATTTTGAAATAATTGTATCCCAGTGTATAACATAAAATAACATTATTTCATCACTAACCAAGTAAAATACTGTTCTTTGAAACCATCACCTTACAATCTTGTCGAATTTAGCAAATACAACTGGTAAGTGATTAAACATAGAAAGCAATACCCAGTGTATGTGACTGAATTCACAAACAGAAGAATGACCTCAAAGAAAGGTTTTGAAACCGAAGTTATCTTCTGTAAAATTAGTAATTTTATTAACAAAACAATTGTTTATACAAAAAAACTTGAGTACTTATAAGTGACAAATGTTAGATACTAAAACAGTATCTGGTATGTCTTACAAGTACGATAATTGCTAAAAAAATTCACCAAGAAATATTTTTTGGGCAAAACGTAATATTGTATTACTGCTGTACGTTGATTTGGTATGTATGCTGTAATCATAATGACATCATTGAGAATAGAAAAGACATTACAAGTTGTTGCTGTTGCCATTCGTGGCTATCAAAATCAAGCAGTAGACAAGGAATATCTGCAAAGTTGATCCTTACGATAAAATATTTGAAAACTGTTTATTTATCAGTGACATAGTTGAGGTGTACATAGTATAGGTGACCAAAACAAATATCAGCCTCAAAAATTGTATAAATAAGGAAAACTGATTGAAATAAGGGATAGACCATGAATGGATCCCGGGGGATAACGAGGTGGAGCAGGTTTCTCGACCAAAGAATATGAGATGAAACCTTCAGCAGATCCGATTTGCTTCATC
This sequence comes from Thysanoteuthis rhombus, assembly GCA_963457665.1. Classification (NCBI taxonomy): domain Eukaryota; kingdom Metazoa; phylum Mollusca; class Cephalopoda; order Oegopsida; family Thysanoteuthidae; genus Thysanoteuthis; species Thysanoteuthis major. The sequence goes on along the minus strand of OY735198.1, from coordinate 18,653,374 downwards.
CCTTCTCTATCAAACTATTTTTTCTGTGTGTGTTAGTCTCCCTCTCTCCTTCTCTCATTCTTTCTCTATGTGACTTTCTCTCCCTCTCATCTTTCTTCTGTTTGCCTCTATCTCCCTCTCTCTCTTTTTTATACTATCTGCACATGAATTTAATGATATATTTCGAGCAAAAGAAAAGTGTCTATATCTCACTGATTAATTCTTGTCAATCAAAATTTACCAGCATCAACCAAGTTTGACTATCAACAAATGCACAAACGATCAAGATCATTCAAAGTCCAGACATCATTCATTAGTGACATCCACAACTCTTGTAAAGCACAGTATTTATCAATGAGTCAAACCAGTAACAGGGTTTTTGGATGAGACAGAATGGAAGGAAGAGGCCCCTGCTTTTCAAACAAGTAGTTTTGTGAAAATAGACAAACAGTTCCGTTGATTTTTTTCTTTTTGGATTCCAATCATTACATCAACTACCTTTCTAGCAAAACAAGAAACAAGAGAGAAAATTCAATAGTGAAAATCTTAAAAGATAAAAAACCCAATGGAAGAATTGAGCATTAATCATGATTGCTCAATCATTGTGCCATGTGCCCTAATTTGGAACACGAAAAACATTTGAAGAGGTAATAACTATTTATCCATGAATTTAAATATCAAGATGATAGTTGCAGGTAGTCAGCGAATGTAATGGTGCTTTCTAGGGATTGTACGTTGGCACAACACTAAGATAAGATTTTTGCGATGTATTACTTTATTCCTGTTAGCCAATCCAATCATATCATGCTGCCTCAACAGTTACACCAACACGGATAGAATCTCTTGAAAGATACACAAATTCTTAATTTAGCAGCATATTTAGAGGTTATCAACGACACATCTGAGTATCGGAACACACAGCTTAGGAAGCCCTGAGCAAAAAGATCAATTGCTCTTCCCCAAGCTCGATCCAAGTCTTATTGCAGCGTCTGGCATTGAGTTATTCCATATAGTTTGTAATACGCAGCCAGGTCTATAAAAACTGACCTTGCTAATCCATCAGCATCACAATTAAGTATGCAAATATACATTGGGGGAGATTGGGATTTTACAAAAAATTACCCAAAGGAAATGGTATCGATTTTTTTCTTATAAACCTGCAAAAATTGTGAACAGAGAAAAAGTTACAACTTATTTCTAAAAAACAGAATATCTAACATCTTTGTATAACATATTGCTTTCGTAGGCCAGCTGGATGAATAAATATTCCCTGGGGTGTTTGATTTACTAATATTAGAATAATGTTGAAACTATACTTGTTTCCTGTGTACTAATAATGAGCCTAACTTGAGTGTGTGTTATCAAAACTTGTTGGATGAATCCATTGGGTTATTTTTATCAGCAATGTGGTTGCTCTCAAGTAAAGGAGACGCATCGTTGCAGACAAAGAAACAGAGAGAAAAAGAATCACACCATTCATGATAGCGGTAAAACCCATCCATAAGTTACGTCTTCGATACACAATGCCATCAAATTGGATGGATGTTGGAGCCTTATCAATTTTTGTGATGACAAGTTTGTAAATTAGAGCATTCATCTTATTGGCTGTTATTTTTTCCCAAGTGTTCATTATTTCAAAGATAGATACCTAAGCAAAGTTACTACAATCATTGGAGGTAATAAGTCTATTGGTGTTAATTACACTCGTTTGACCATTTCAAACGCCTTGACCCAGTAGGTGTTCATTTTTTTTTAAAAACCATTTGTTGCTCAGCCGTTTTTAATTCTTCTTGTTTTGTATAAAATCATTATGATTTCTGTTGTCAAAATATCTGGAACTTTACCATATATGACACTTTAAAAAAATAGTTCACCAGCTTTTTAGAGGAGGTCTATGGTGATGGTTTATGTTACTGTTTGCGACTGTTTGATCGTTTGATTTACCTCTCACGCTAGAATTTCTAAAGAGTCTTCATATTGGCGCACCGGTTTTTATATTGTTTGTTCTTGGTTTCCGGACCCTAGCATGATTCGGTAGGATTTATGGGCATGGTTGAAAATTTGGACCTAATCCGTCTTTAACTCATAATTTTCTCCAGTGTATTTGGAGTTCTGTGGATACTTTTGAACCCCCAGTTTCTTGGAAATTTCCCCGATGACTACTATTAAGTACCATCTTCTCTCATATCTCTGTCCCTTCCTGATGTTTTGGTTTAATTTGTTTGTTTCAATGTTTCCCCTGTTTTTGCCAATGGTTCGAAATTTCACAATTTTTCCATGAAATTCCTAGTTCCTCCTGTGAGTTTATCGATTTCATTATATAATTGATTTGAATTCACCGAGGCTGCACCAGCTTTCCTTGCCATAAAATAGCGGACCTTTGTAAGTAAGAGTTTAGGGGTAATGTTGTGCTGTGTTGAATTTTCAATCACTAATATCATATTGTAAGAAAATAGATTTGGAAATCTCCAAAAAAAAAAAAGTAAAATCGACGATTTCCAACACCCACATACTGGGATGCAAGAAGAAAAACTGAGAGACGACATAACTATAGAGACTACAAGGAAGAAAGGGATGAGAAAGAATGAGAAAAAAAAGAACAATACATTCCTTGGATAACAGTCCTTGTCAAACATGTAAGATTTTTCTTTAGACACTACTCGTATTTCAAAAAATACATCGTGCATCCTACGTATTAAAGAGGATATATTTATTCGCCGACTCATGAGTGCCAAATTCGACATAGTGCAAGGACCAATGTGGGACACACGTGCAGACATGTTGGTAGCGCTAACGTTGTCCACCCCTCTCATCATTGCTCTTTAGCGCGCTTTAGGCATCAGGGATCAACCTAAATACTACGCTACTAAGTGCAATGGGGAAGCCTGGAATAACATCCCCCTTGTCATGAACAAAATCTAGGAATTAGATGTTCCAGTCAGATCTATGTTATTACTGATCAAGTTCATGTTCTTTCTCTCAGTGTGAAATAAAAAGAAAAACAGTTACCATGAGAAATGTGAAAACAAGAATTGAAAAATATCCATCGTTGATGCTGAATTTTTACAGGATATTTGCCGATCAATAGCATCTTGATGGACTGAAAAACTAAAATGGGTGCAAGTCACCCTGACATGTAATCGAAATATATTGCATATGTCTATGTTTATCATATTTATAGTTTGTTTACTGCATCTATGGGACATGCTGGAATAAAGTGTTCGTTAAGTAATCCAATCACATTATTTTGTGCACTGTTTTCTATCGAATGTATTTTTTCATGTTTATTTTCTCAATGTATTCCTTGTAAGTACATATACTTTTATTTGTTTCTGTGAATAAATCAATCATCGGGAATTTAATCCTGGATCCCACACGCATTCAGAGAGATATAAATCATCATATGTAGATAAGTGATTATAGCTAAAGTTACGAACAGATACTTCGAGGAAAGATTGTGGATCTGCCTTTTTGTACCACTCAATAAAAATAAATGAATGTAAACATAGACAAAGTAGAGGTCGAGAGATTAGGCTCTGCTTATTTATCAATCGTTCTGAGATTGAAAAGCAATCTTGCCCCCTACTTTGCAAATATTTTCTGGTGAATTACAGGCTAAGTTCCAGACGTTTTACACACACAGAAGCACAGGCACACACACAAAAAAACCATATATATATATATATGGGTGTGTTTGTGTGTATATTTATATATATATATATATATATATATACACATACACACATACACACACACACACACACACACACACACACACACATATATATATATATATACATATATATATATATATATGTATATATGTATCACATGTTGGATCTCGAATTAATGTTCCCCATCCTTCTTTGGATAGCTGTATAAGATGGAAAGAGATATGCAAGGATCTGAAAATGGGGAGACAGTTTTCATTCAGTTGATGGAGACAGTTTAACGCCCCATGTACATAAAAAAAAAGCAAACAGATATCATGTGAAAACCAGTTGGCTGAACCCTCCTGTAGACTTAGCTGATGTAGTTCAGAAAAAAAGCAACACACGATATGTCCAGCATTAGTTTGCCTATGGGAGCATCCGAAAAAATATTAAGTTAGCATTAAACTGTTCCAAAGGAGGTGTATTTCCTGGTCTTTGAAGCCGTAGCCTTTCATCGTAAACTGATTTTTACTCGTTTGTTCATAGCTTGAAGAAGCATATTGATCAATACCTTTCTCATGGTATGAGCCAGAAAATGACATGAGCAGCTCCAACTGGTTTCGGAATTCTAGTCGCTGCTTCCAATATCTGACTACACTAATCACTTAACCAAAAATGGAAACAAACAGAACACATCCTAAATAATCGACACAAATTGGGGTGGGTTTGGCACTTAGCAAGGAAGAATGACAATAGATATAGAAAAATGCTAACCGATTGCCGTCGTGGGGTATTAAATATTGTAGGAACAGACCAAACAAAACGATTGGAACGATGCCACGCACTTACACGAACGCACGCATAAATGCACGTTGAAATTTGCATTTGAACGTATATAAATGCACACACACACACACACACACACACACACACACACACACACACACACACACACACATATATATATATATATATATATATATATATATATATATATATAGTATAAAATAAGACGGAGCTGGAACCATACTGCTTTCAAAAATGGAAAATTTGAGAATTTTAGGTATATTTCAAAGGGATCTCGCTACGTCAAGAGGATATAACATGGTATCTCACAAGGTTGGTGGATGAAAATCCCATGCAAGATATTAGATCTCCCGAGTGGGTGGGTTTTTCTAACTTTTGTGTCAAACTGCACGCCTTTGTTTTCTCAATATATATACTAAGAAATTTGAAGAATATAGAGGATGTTCTCATCTGTCAAGTCAATTATCACGTCATGTATTCCACCAAAAATTCTAGAAACCCGTCAAAATAAAGAAACTATGACTTTCTCATTGAAAATGCTTTTCTTCGTATCATAATAAATTTTTTGCAGAACCGAAAAAACAGAAGAAAATAAGTGATATGAGTCATCCATTTTAGTGTGAAACATTATTCTAACATATTTGACGACGGATTGGAGAAGCAGATAGCATAATTTATACACGAAAGCATACTAATAAAGAATATTATATTATCATCGCTGTATTCAACAGCTACAGACTTGGCAAAGAAAAAAAATTGTATACATTTCAGATCGTGTGAACATAGTGGAAAACAATCACATATTTCCATTTTTTCGCTGATTTTTATTTGTTTTTTGTTTTTTCCAAATTTCAATGTGCTTGTGTAAACATATTATTAACTCATTTAGGTGAAATTTTGTGCAAAGTCAGCTCTACGCTTATTCCCACAATTGTTAGAGACTCAAATCTCATATCTCTCTGGGGATTGTGAAATTATGTTTTGAGATACCACTCGATGAGGAACAATGAGGCAAAGATAAGGGAAATACTAAAAAAAAGGTAGAGAATATCACGTTGCTTCCTCTAAAAAAATATGAAGACTAAGAATAAGATTATCGTCAGTTTTGAAGAATTTTACTGTTTACGATATAACTTGCCGAATGGCTTCCGTCTGTGCCTTTGAGGTAGATATCTAGCAAAAGATTTACCTAAATTACATTATAGTTGGAATACATACATTGTAAGGATACAGTTACCTGACAATTACAAGAGTAGTTTTATTTAGGAGTTATATACTGGTGTTAACAATCAGTTCGTTTGTGAGTTCAGATCATTGATGTTTTTGTTGGAAGCAAAACAAATTGTGACTCTGTCCTTTGGGATGAGAGCAATAAACGTAATAATTATTAAAAGATGATGACGATGAGATTCAGACCAATCCACAACTCTTGTCAGGAAAAACAATGTTGTTTATGCAAACAAAACAATAAAATTACCCTGTTTATAGATGTGGGTGCACCAGCACACTAAATGGTAAAAATTGAATGAACAAAAAAATGATAGATAAATACGAAGATCTGCTCTGGAAGGTGAAGGAGTTTGGGAACTTCATGTCTTCCGTTATGTCCATACAAATCGACGCACTTGGAACGGATTAAAACTATCGAGCTCATTGGAGTCCAGAGGTCCGAAGGAAAATTGAGGCTGATACTAGAGATTTGAGGATATTTTCCGTCACTAAATCTCAGAAGTTTTGGCGTTAGAAAATATCTTGCGATACATACGTTGCAAACGGACAAAAATAACAAAGTTTGGATAATAATGAAATTCTTGATAATAAAAAAAAAAAACATAAAAAATACCAATGTTCATGAACAAACTGTAGCAAATTTCAAACTGCGTCTACTTTCTAATTTTTTTTCCGGGCAAATTGTGAAACAAACCATGTAAAATCATTCATTATAGTTGTTGATTGTGTTTTTTTGAGCATTCAATTTCACTTCTTACTTTGAAACATCTTCCGACTGCATCCATGTGAGAGTAGAAATTTTTCTTGTCCATGACAATCACGTGAAATGAACTCGATCTCCAAAGCACATCTCACAGCTTTGGGTGATGAATATAGATACAACATATTTCAAAACATTCATTTTTTGTATTTTGTTGATTGAGAAAAAATGTATTCTCTTCCTCATTTCCTAAAATGCCGTATCTCTTTCGATAGACATCTTTTCTTGGCATCCTACCAGTGGTGGTTAGCAATTTAGTTTCTCCGACTAAGATGTGCCAAGTTAACACACTGAATGCCAAATTGCTGTGGACTTGAGCCAAGTTAAGCAAAGCATGGTAAATCTTTATGAACGTTTTCCTCTGTAATCTTATAAAATCAACATCTTTTCCTCCTATATTTAATCCATCAACCCATATTACTGTGCAGATAAGATGAAATAACTTGGAATATACTTGTCAATGAACAGCAAACACTTGTTTCTTCTCACACTTGGCATTCTAAACAGAATACAAAAGCCAAAAAAAATATATGTTTGATATATAGATGCGTTGTTACTTTGGGAAATGTGAAAACTTATTCATTTCGAAAGAAAATATCTGGCAAAACTTGGAAAAAGGAAAATGTAAAACCGAATGAAAAGTTTCGAGTTATCTAGTTCGTATGGCCGGTTATGTATACATGTTTGCATGTATGACTAGTACGGGCTGCACCAATGATGTTAAAAAAAAATGAATACTCGATCATTATTATGTTTTGATGAAAATCATGGTTTTATCTAAAAAACTATTCCTCAAATGGTTTCCCATGATATTTATGACCCTTTCTGTGTGTCCGGCCACATCTGCACACGTTTTTAGAGAATTCATAAATTTATTAACCTGAGGCGAGGGAAGTAATTGATATATTTGGCACAATATTTTATTATAACCACGAATCAATTCGAAGTGGCCATGCATTTTGCATATAATCGTATCAGAATGTTACAAAGTGTCTTCAATTCGTTATTTGATTACTTATACCTCCTTATTTCAAATTTATCTTGATGTTGTAAGTCAGTAATCAGAGCAAGTTGTACATAGATTTTATTTGAATCGTGCAATGTATTTGTAATGTCTGTGTACATATAAATGAGACCTGCCTATGAAAGATCCCAGTTTATTTTTTTAGGAAAATGATCCGAGACACACACATACACACACTCACACACACACACACACAATTACATACACACACACACATACATTATACTTAGTCATTCATACTGACCATTCTTGGCCTTTAATGAAGGCAACCAACATCGATTTAAATGAACCATGACTGCTGCAATATATTGTTTATTCAAAGATTTCTCTACTCATCTCATTTTAATAGTCTTCCTCTCAGTTTTGTTCTTCTCCTTTCTCTCTCCCTCTTTCTCTCTCTTCCTTTAATTTTCATCCTCCCTCCGTACTTGCCTATTTGGGGAGAGTGTTCAGAAAGTTTTTATATATATTGAATTAAAAAAATGTTCTTCCTAAGAAATAATATCTTTTTTATTCACTTTATTTCCAATCATGACTTCCTTCCTCTAATACAGAAATAATGACACTCTTATAGACTTGATGTACTTTGAAATAATTTCCATACCTCAAAGGACTCATTACATAAGATATATTATCTACTTATTATTGATGCATCAAGATGTTCCCAGTTGAATATGTAATATATTCAAAATGTGATCATCAGTTTTCGGCAGTGAAAAGGAAGTTTTTCTGCATGTTTGTCCGTTCCAGTATAGATTATGAGACACTCAAATTTTTCACTCCTTCTGATAAAAATGACATTAAACATTGACTTTGATATATGGAGTTAGTTTCTTTAAATTAGATATTGATGAGCATAGCTTACCTGACATTAATGGCTATTTTTAATAGATTATATGGAATTATAGGCTACGTTTGCTTAGAACAATAGAATCCTCAACGACTGTTGAAAAAGTAAGTTGTTAGTGTTCTTCTGTTAAAAAAAATTCAGGCTAATTAGTATCTTGTATTTGTCAGGTAAAATGCATCGACTGAGGACAAGTCAAATGTTATTTTTACACCTGCATGTATGCTTGCGTACATCATGACAAATACATTTCATATATGACCATAAATTGACCCCACTTTTCTGTTATAAGTTAGCTTGTTAAATTTGATCTTGAGACATATTTTGTACTCTTAACTGTAACAGTGTAATTAAATCATCTGATTCATGAAATAGCTATGTCTCCCCACACCTGACTGGGTTTTAATTCATAGCTTTGCTCAACTTTTTTTTTACTTCCTTGGCCAATTATCAATCTTCATTTGGATACAGTTGAATGGACGCTCTCGTGCTATTGACTTCCACGAGACATTGCTATCATTGTTGGCATGATGGGAATGTAGCACTGTTATTGATCGAGTTGATGATTCGTATTTTGCAGAAAACTTGAAAAGGCAGTGATTGCATTCTGCAGAGAAACAGATTATTGTAATGTACAATAGAAAAACAGATGAGTTTAGTGGAAATTTATATATATATATATATATATATATATATATATATATATATATATATATATATATATATATATATATATATATAAAGGAAGAAGGGGCTTCGATGGATGCATTTTTTTAGTTCGGTGTTGATCACTAAAATTTCAATAGACAAGCCTGAATGCTGCTGAATGAAAGGTCCCGACCAATTTCAACTTCTGGATTGAAAAAACACTAAAACCAATTCAGAGGGTGCATTTTAAGAAAGCAACGCTCGATGTTGATGAAATTCAATACATTGGCTCATGTTGCAGTGAATTGCATTTGATTGAGTTTCTTCTTGGGAGATGAATGTCATTCGTATTGTGAACTCAAAAATATATTGGTTGATCAAGTAAAAGACACTGTCAGGGTTTATTGATTCAATTAAAAAAAAAAAAAACAAAACAAAACAATATTCTCCCTAGACAGAAGGTGATTTAATGTCGACTGTGAATACTGGGATTACCACTAAACCTAGGAAACGATAGAGGCGACTTGTTTAGTTTCGAAGTAACGACTTGAAAGTAATTACCGACTCTTGTTTTTTCCCTAGAGAACAATTCTGATAAATGGACAGTCTCTTCAAGATTTAATCAAATCGATAAAAAAGAAATCGAAACAAACCAGTCAGAAAACAGAAAAAACAACAAACAAAAAAGGGAAAGGATGAAAGGAAAAATAGAAGTAAGAAATACAATGAAGGTACTGTAAGTCATATCTGTTGATGACAGTGTTAGGCAAGAAACTAAAAGTCTTGTTTGTGTCTTTCACCAGTAAATGGTAAACAGGTAGATCAATGGTTGGTGGATCTTGCTCGTGTTTTTGAAGACAATGGTTCAATCGACAAAATCAATTGCTGCCATGTAGTAAATAATATACCAAGATCCTGCACTATGATTTTATGGTAATTCATCCAAATTTCAAAATATGGCCTTCATTTTATCATAAAACTTAACTGAGTCTTTAAAAATGGCTGCTTGTTTCAAAAATTAAGATAACGGAACTTTTTATTGTGAAATGATAGGAACTTTAACTTTATATACTCGTAAAAAGTATTTTTGGATTCATGATATGATGTTAAGAGCACTATATGATGTTGAATACATGGATTGAAAATTGTTTTTGCTTGCTACTCAACGGATTAAAATGATGAAAAGGAATGCAAAAATATGATGAGACAGTTTCGATTAAATGAGATTCATTACAAAAAAAAATTGGAAACCTGTACCTGTATTGAAGAACATAAACGAGGGTCTACAATCACAGCCCTGGCAGCTTTTGTTTCTTGGCTACGTAAGATGGGTTATATCACTGTTGTTAATGTTTAAATTTCTGGAAGAGACGAGTTGATTATTGTAATTTTTATACGAATTATTATTGATAATACCAGAAGAACTCCATTTTTTCCCCTTCTATTGATAAAATGCACCAAAGTGAGATATGAAATATAAAAATGAGATATATATAGAGAGAGGGAGAAAGAGAGATATGGTGAGAGAGAGACATGGACAGAGAAAGATGGTGGATTTCAGAGAGGGAGGGGAAACTTTTGCTTGCGTGATAGAAAACATAAGAAAGTGGAAGTAATAATTAATGAACATTGACTGAAGCACTAGCAAAAATAGGAATCGTACATAGAAAATCTATTTTGGCTCGAGTTGAACAGATCCTAAAAGATGATTTTGAATCATTTATCGAACGAAAAAATTGATAGATCCAAGTATCATCGCTTTACTTATATAAACGAATAAGAATTGGTTTTATGAACATTTAGAACAGGAAAAAGTAAGAAGAAAGGTAATACATTCAACTTCAACAACAACTGGATCCTAACTTCAAATAAATACATTTAATTGATCATCAAATTTAAGTTTTCAAAAGAGTTGCTGCTTATTTAGCATAGGAAACATATCTGCATTATATTTATATAATGAATTGAGTTATATTTAGATAATGAATTGTTCATTTAGTAGACTAAGTGGGAATGTGTCAGAAATTGTTTGCGTTTGGTTACCTGTCATGATACATGTGTACGTGTTTGTTTGCATGTGTGTGTTCAGAAGAAAGTTGGTAAAACGCGTTTTATGTGTACATAAATCTGGTCTGTTTTGTGTTTTTGCACATTTCTGGTCACATTTTGAGGAGGTACTTCAGCGTCATTTCCAAACTTTGCACCGATGAAAAGTTTTGGGCTGTTGCTGTGCAGAATCTGGTGCGTGTTTGACCAAGACAGTGAATATATATATATATATATATATATATATATATATATATATATATATATATATATATATATATATATATATATATATATATTGAGAGAGAGAGAGAGAGAAAGAAAAAGAAGAAAGGGAAAGAGAAAGAGAGAGAGAAGAAGAAGACGAAGAAGAAGACGAAGACGAAGACGAAGAAGAAGACGAAGAAAAAGAAGAAGAAGAAGAAGAAGAAGAAGAAGAAGAAGAAGAAGAAGAAGAAGAAGAAGAAGAAGAAGAAGAAGAAGAAGAAGAAGAAGAAAACAGCTAGCTAAGTTAATAGAGATTGGGCTGTAGATAATAACAGATATGAACAGATACACATTCAAAAAAACTATCTGCAGAATAATAACATTTTACTTTCCAAATTATTCTTAATTATCTTGCTATTTTTTTTTCAAACACACAAAAACACACAAATACATACAAACACACAGATGAACAAAAAAAAAAAAAAAAAAGTGTCAATTCAGAAAAGAAATCGACCACATCTGATCGTATAATAAGAAGAACAGGTGAGTGAACTAATATAGGAAAGAAAAGAACTAGAATCCACCCCGCGAAAGTAAACTGATAATTGTGCTTTTCTTATGTCATTTTCGGTATATAGCGTCGACATAAAAGGTTTTGAATGGATAAGTAAAGATAGAGCCATCAGCCCAGCCTTTATCAAGTTGTGTTGGCCCTACAGTTATATTGTAAATAGAGAAAAAAACGTATGTGATGATGGTCAGTTTGTGGAAATACAAAAATGTCTAACAGGGATGACTGAGTTATATGAGTTTTAGATAAGAGTTGTCTAACTGGCGTGTTATTTACTAAATTTAGCACCCGTACCGTACGAAAAGAATACAAATGAATTCGTTGTTTCTACTGATGAATAGATTTCCTCGCCTGGAATGAAAAGTTTTGAGTTTGACAGTATTTTATCATCGATTGAATTCACAAATATGACATTTCCTTGGGAAAAACAAAGTAGCTGTTCAAGAGGGATATCGAATAGAGAGGGAAACTAATACAGTCACAATTTCAGTGATAATTCTATGAAATAATATATATAGTAGTGCAGTTACATAAAATTAGAAAAAATCATATTCGATAAACAATTCCATTCATTCCAATAATGATAAATAGCTGATAAATGTACGGCTATATTTATCTGTCCGAGCTCATATCTATTTTTTTTCGAGTGCCATCGATTTATGGGCCAATAAATTTATTAAACAACAATTTTTTTTTTTGCAAGCAATCGAAATCCGAGGGAAAAAAGCTCAACACCTATATATATTTAAAAAAAGAATTTTCGTCAACATTTTTTTCATTATTTGGAATAAAGAAATGAAGACAAATTTCAAATATAGCAGATGTTTGAAATAAACAATACATGTACGAATTATTCTGGTCTGAATTATATTGAGTGAAGTGTATATTTAATTGATACTGATTATTCCGCAAACATCGAATATTCTTCAACAGAACAAACAATCCAACTTCAACAGGCTGCTTCTGTCCACATAATCTGTCATCATATGGCTCTAAAAAAGATATGCAATAACAATGAGGTGTTATGAATGGCTTTTGTTGAGAAAATATTACATTTTTTGTACAGTTTAGTCGAGCCTTCATACTTCTATGTTTTTCCCCGAATTATCTTCATCAAACAAGAAAAAAAAATGATTCATGAAATTTTTAACCAGCTGACGTTAGGTACAAATGAATGATCAATTTATACCCAATTTGAATAAAAAATTGCTCTGTTTGTTTTCATTTATAATGACAAAATATCAGCTATTTCTATCAAGCAAAAAGAAGAGAGGATTGACAAAGTAAAAAACAAAAGCAACCAATTATATATCGAGAAGAGGATATTTATTTTCTGGTTATTTTCTTGTTCATAGATACTTTAACAGCCAAAAGGTTAATATGCATTGTTTCAAAATAAGTTTTTGACTGAAAGAATCTGGCTATAGGTGATTTGTATTTGAAACATGAGAAAACGTGGGGGTTCATAAAAGGTTATTGATTTTATGTTACTTGCATCGGTTATCATGGAAAATGATATATAAGTTTTGTTTATCTTCTTGGTAGCTACTAATCACACATTGCTGCAAGCAAATTAACACATCATTTGACTTTAAATTAATTTGTGAACCAAAATGAACTCGTTGACACCATGAAATAAAGTAAAACTAATTGCTTTTCAAATATTTATTGACCGTTTTAACTTTGGTTCAACAATCTAAGGTCATACTATTAACCTTTCGAGTAGAAAAAAAATCTGTTCCCTTAAACTTACTTATAATGCGGGACATTTTGAGCAGTACTTCATCAGGGAGTTTCAGTCAGGTCAAATGTCCAGTCAGCTGAGTAAATTAAGTTGTCTTCCTGGACGCGTTAGTTGATCAGATGGGAATAATGGCATCGGGGAATTCACCCTCAAAGAGTAATGAATCGTTAAATAAGAATTTGATTTTCTTTTGGGTTTATTTTTTTATGTTCACCAACACAAGTACGCCTTTCACGCTCGTCTCCCTTCCAATTTCTTATCTTTTATTCATGATTAATTATGTAGAGTCACTTTTCACGCTATCATGTTACAATCAATCTAATATAACTCATTTATGGCAATATTTTTATTCATGAATGAATCAAATTGTTTTTTATTCGCGTTGCTTCATCTAATTTGTTCATCTTTTCCTGTTTCTTGTCATTTTTGACATCTAGATATAAGGGAAAGGACATTCAACCGGGCATGATTATTAGACATACTGAGTGTAGATGGACAATACAATAAATATTTGCTGCAAAGAGGTATCTCGAACAGGAAGTTGGGAAAAAATAACCTTTTGCTCATCCAAAATAGACACAAAATCATGTCCGTCTATCCATCGATTTGGTTGGTGGAAAATATTTCCACGTTTGTCATTTCAGAATTTAAATGAATATTTTTTTAAAAAATGTGATCTTTAATCTATGTTCATGTAATATACCATTTTGGTGCAGGTATTTGTTTCTTTTTATTCCAGCTGAATGGATTGTTTCACAATCGATTCTGTTTTGTTTTTCCTTTTTTGCTATGAAATCAAACGTTGTGAATTCAGTCAATTTTGTTTTATGGGTTCAAAATGTGGGGTAATGTGGCGGGAATAACCAACGTAAATCCTGGAGTTGGTTGCAATAAATTCAGAACAGTGACAAGAGCCTTGAAAATGTGGATGACTCTATGTGATGACATTCAGTGAAGGGGCAATATTGAGACGAGTCCGTGTAAAGTACCAAACAAGGTTGCACAGTGACTAAATGATGAGTATTTCTTTGAATAATCATGGGTTCACGGACCCATATATAATAAGCTCCTGGAATAAATAGGTTTGTTTATTAGTTAGCAGATATGTGAACTTCCTCAAAGCACATATTTCAATAACATTTATTTCAAGTTGAGATATATTTTGGAATTGATAGTGAAAGACTGCAACTCTTCTCCCGGCACTAAGAAAGAGATACTCTTTCAAACTACACAACAAACGTTTGATCCATAAATTCAAATAATCAACATGACAGAAACCAATCCTATCAAGCATTCGGACACTCAATTGTAGAATCGTCTTTTTAAAATAAAAAACAATACTTTTGACTTACATAGGCTACAGAAATCATAGTGTAAAGATGAACTCATCTTGACTGATCATATAACTATGGAAAGTTACCTTATCCTTTTTTGTGCTACACTTGAAACAATGTTAGTCTATATAAAAAAAAAAATTAAGAAAATTTTACTTTTTCATTCCTCCACACACCATCTGTTTTATTGCACCCGTTTTCTTTGTTCACTTGTACATGAATGAACCTGTGTGCAACTTGGATTTCAAGTATATTTAGTTGGTATACCCATTAATAATGACAGATGGATGGCACATTTATTAAAGTTGTGGGACCTCGAGTTGCCCTCGTGATTTGTCACAGTACAAATAGAGAAGGCTTGAAATCATCAGGGCTGTACCTTCTCATCCTACTAAAATTAGTGTTATAGGTCATCCTGACAATTAAGTAGCACTTGTCGAAGGGCAGAAATAAACCAAGCCTGGTTCCGGTTTGCACAAAATGGGTTGGTCAAAATGGGCAACTGCCGTATAAGTCAGTGATATCTGGCCATTTAAAAAAAAATCTTCACGCACGTGTGTGAGATCTCATGTTGAACTCTTCTTGTGTTATATCGGTTTTCATGCAGAGGCTAATATATTTTTGAACTCATCACCAGGCGAGAAACCAAACAAAACAACAGTAAATTCTTTCCAGGAATATATGCCGATGAAAAAGTGACAAGACTGATTTCATGTCTTTTAGACTCATGACCATTTGAGATAAATGATTTTGTTGATATTCGATGCCATAGATGCACATTATTCAGGAGATGGGCATGGACTCTTTTTATCTTACTCTTTTACCGTTTTAGACTCTCAGTTGAGACTAAACAGTGGATAGTCTGCAAAGATGGATCGTGATGGAAAATAAAGGACGGATTTTTGTATCTGGAATTATACAGATATGAAATTTATTTAGAATATACATATATATATACTTGAAAAAAAGAAATGTTCGAAAACTTTCAAGCCTCTGTCAGAGTAAAGCTTGCCCCTGAAGCAATCGGTCTCATTATCATTGACATTTTACCAATATTGTCCTTATAAACAATTTGCCTTCTCATATCTCAACAATGGTGCCAATATGAACACATTTTTTGGCTTTTATCTACTGCACACGGAAATATATGGTTTTTACAAGCGACCCGTTAATGGCAATGAAGATTGGAGCAACGGCAGTATAAAGAAAAAATGGTTGCCAAAAAAATTGAACAAAAACACCGGAAAAAACATTGCCTTTATTGTGTGAATTACCAATAGCGAGATGGATGTGAATTTTTTTTTTCAATGAAAGTAATGTATTTCTTTTCATTCATTTCAATCGTTGAACATGCGATTTTAGATTGACTTTCCGATGTGAAAAAGCGATTCTGGTGTTTTTATCATGGCAAATGAAATTTAGGGGTCGTAAGTCAATGTTTAGAATATTCAGCCGGATATTGCTCAGAACAGAGTTGTAACCTTTATACATGAGGTGAGAAAAGTTCAATTGCAATTCTCATTAGTAATGTTTTTTTTTCATCATCGTTGAAAATACAAAGGAAAACTCTGGGATCCGTGAGTAAAACACTAAGCATGATCATCATCTGTGCATGATTTATGGTTTTTAGTTTGAGAGCAAATCTTTCTGATAGGTTTCACAGATTACACTGATATTTAACTCGAAAAATCATATTTTCTCCTATCTTTTCTCGTCTTCAGCATCGAACGGGAGGATCAGAGATATACTTTCATTAATCAGTATTAAAATGACATAACATCATTTTAGATATGGCTGAATAAATCCTGTATTATCAATTTTGATCCATCCATGGATATTAATTGCACTTATCCAGCAGATAGAATTCACGTGTGCTTCACCAGCTAATCACAATTCAAAAAGAAGATCTTTGAAGTTGAGAGTAATTGACACAAAAGATCTTAGGAACAGTTATTCAACAAAGAAATAGCTCAGGTATATTTGGTTTTCAAGACGGCTTGACTGGTTGGATATATATATATATATATATATACATATATATATATATGTATATATATGTATGTGTGTGTGTGTATGTGTGTATGTTCTTGTGTGTGTAAATATATGATGGACAAATCGCAAAAAAAGCTGAACTATCCAATATTATCGAGAAATTATTTCTGAGTAGAAATTTTTTCTCTCTCCGCAAATTCTTCCCGAATCAATCTTTTTATGTGTTTTTTCAACCTAAATTTATGCTATTTTGATCCATTGTTTTTTGTTTTTTTTGCAAGCAGCATTCATGCTCATTCCTTGCTAACTCTGGATTTTATAAGACTGATTCCGAACAGAAGGCGAGGAAAGTGACTATTTCACTGATCATCCAATTTATCAATTCTTGCAATTGACCACCTCAACATTGAATGTGAACAGGAAACTTGGCTCACGTGACAGTTTTCTTCGGTACTTCACCAGATCTGTTCAAATTTAGATTCGAAAACTTTCTATTTCCTTTCGACTATTTTGATATCAATGTTTCCCTCACCTTTGATAATGTTCAAGATTCGTGTCAAGTTGCTGAGAAACATGTCTCTCATTAATCATACTGCAATTTATAAATCTTTGTGAAAATCAGTCTTGAAATAGATTCAAATGAATGGAGTGATTAGAACAGTATGCCAGCAAAAAATATATTTTGAAATATGCATGATATTTATTTTTGAAAGATATTGAATTTGAGAACCTATTAATTGTATCATAATGATTTTATCAGATAATTTTTAAACACAAATACAGCCAATCAAATCATGATTTTTTGTTTTTTTCAAATGACCATCAGGGATTTCAATGGACTGTTGTGGAATGAGCAGTAATTTACTATGGTTAGATATCAAGATAAATACATACATACCTGACTTTCCAATACTCTTTTTATCTCAAACACGTATTGAGTGACAATGGCTCCGATATATACACACACACACACACACACACACACACACACACACACATATATATATATATATATATATATATATATATATATATATATATATATATATATATGCTGATCACCTGCCAGTCAGATAAGCAGGAAATAACCGATTGCAAAACGGATGGGATCAGTTCAGATGAATAACTTTTTTCCCCCTTCGTCATCCTCTTCGATGGTTTGCATTCATTCAAGTATGTCATGAATTTATCTGTTTTAGCCATATACCTTTGCAATCATTTTACGCCGTTTTACAATCTTAAACTGAGGGTAATCAAACAGAATTTCAAAGATCGAAAGGGAAGAAAGACAAACAACAAAAGAACATCCGCCACAGAATAAAAGCAGAAACATAAAGAAGAAAAATACGAGGGTGATGGAGAGGACAAGATCAAATATGGGGTGTAGGAGGAGGAGGGAAAACAAGAAAACAGAAGGAGGAGAACAAGGATAAAAAAGTAGAGCCGGAGAGAAGAGAAAAACAGCTATAGATTTATTGAGGTTAATATTTCATCTTTCATGATTACATAAATCTTATATGATTACTCAGATTAGTGTGCGGTTTGTCGAGAATGAATCGATGGAATCTAATAGCTTATATGCATTTATAAGTTCATAATATTACGTTGAACCCTCATTTTCATCCATAGACATTCGTTGACACTTTACCGGAAGAAGGATCAAAAGTGTATATTCCAAGGAAGGGGAATATATTCAGGATAGTTTTTGTGGTATCGTTTTACAGGCTGAAAATAATGTATTATTATACGGATGCATCAAATTAGAATTATATAAAACTATTGCACATCACCATTATCTTTAATAAATTGCATGTCCTTCTTATCATCACCATCAGACATACACGCTTTTTTTTTTGTTTATCGTATGAAATCAAAAAGTCGCAGTCGTCCAAAATGGTCCCCTTTTTTTTTCTGCTTGATTTCAAAGTTTTATATTTTACAACTGTCGGAATCATTTCGTCTCTATGAAATGCCCTGCAATTACTGCTATACTTATTTTATATTTTGCTTCAAGTCTCAATATTTTGGAGCTTAAATGTATTGTAACACTACTGAGATTCACGCTGTTCTACTACCCAAAGGCAAAAAAAGAGACCTGAAATAAGGATAGATCTTGCAGCATTGGCACTGATGTTAGATCTATCTCTGTACAAGACTTCCCAAGATCATAATGTAGTTTAATAATAAATATCACTGTGAATGGTCAAAAGTGCACATTGCCAGCGTGGTGGTTGAGTTGTGGTTTATTTATTAGTAAAAGGTTGGCATTTGATCGTAATGGTTGGAAATTAGAAATATTGGCTGATAGCAAAATTGTTAGCTAATATATATTGTTTCATTGGAGGGCACATTGACTAACTACCAGGATCGATATCTGCACATTCTTCTACAAGCATCTAATGGAATAAAATCTAAAGATACGCTACGAATTTTTGGCAAGTAATTTAGGGATATGTGAGCCCTTTTGTTTGAGTTATCTCCTCATCTAATTTTTGCTTTCCCCTGAGTAATAATGGAGATTGTATCTGACATAATCAAACTGGGGCCAATCAAAAGAAAGAATTTGAAACCCACATCTGTCAATAAAATCCAACGGCGATTACTCAGATGAATGAGTGTTGCAAGAGCTAGGCAGCTGATCCTCTCCTAGACGCCAATGAAAATAAAGAACCAATCTATCAATCATACATTCCCTTTTCCAATCATCCTATAATTTGATAGACTTATTATCGGCCCCTCTCCGTTCCACAAGAATGGGTTTTAGAATCCGTGCGAAACTCAGTCGGTAGCATCAGCTTGGTGTCTTCAAATCCCGGTGTAAGTTGATGGATGTTGATGATTATAAAATCATATAATGTCTCACAGACCATTGCTGCTATAGTAGGATCGATACTCACAAATTACCAACATTTCAACATCATAGTATATAAAAGTAAATTTGATTAATACAACTTTATTTATCATCCAGGGAATTATTTGTTTTCTTTTTTATTGTGAAGTGCCTCATTGCAGGATTTTCTGCATTTTTTGAAGATGCATTTATAGGTGAGTCCTTTCTTCCTCAGACAGGGATCTACAGCATCCGTTCATATCAAATATCAAAAACTGTATCTATTTCACAAAGTGAGTTGTGAAAGGAGTTGAGACTATTTGCTTGCTGGAATATTTACGTGTCTTTGTTAAATTCATTTAAAAGCAATGTAGTATTGGTCACACCTATGGGAGTTGCCCCTCATGACTGATGCTAGCACTTAATCAAATTTTTCGTTCAAAGACACTCGTAAGCTAATAAAATTCCACTTCCTTTTACTTCTTTTTTGTTTGTTTTCCAACTGTAGAGTTCTGCTGTTTTTTCATTGGCAAATATCTTCATGTTTCACCCCAATTACCTGTTCAACCTGACCATGTTCTTCTCTTTGCTATTTTCTATGCTATTTCAGCAGTATGTTTTTTCTCTGTCGTGATCACATTTTCAGAACATCTCTTGCTCTGCCATCCCTTTCAAAGTATTTCTTTATAAGTGTAACCGAATAAAAGATGACCAATGGACTGAAATACTGTATGTCATAATATCGGTACAAACACAGCCTCAACCATCTAATACAAGGAAATCACATAAAGGTAAGGCCTGACCCCGGATTGTAGTTTGATTTCACCAGTAAGACATAGGTCAGCGCTATCACAGCATCACAAAGCGAGACAATAAAAATATTTTCTCGAGCAGTACACTTAAAAGGCTGGTAAGGATCATTCCCCTCTCTCTTCCTCTGTCTCTCCGTGTGTCAGTCAGTCAGTCAGTCTGTCCGTCTGTCTGTCTCTGTCTCTCTCTGTGATCAGTGGGATTGTTAAATTCCTACGCCCGGTATTGAAATTTAACAGTTTGGTACGTCATGTTCTGAAATAAATGACAATACACATTTAGATGGAATATTCATCTACATAAGTAAATATTGAATAGAATCTATGCTGTAAGCTGAGCTCAAATGAAGAGATTTAAAAATCTGCTATCGTTGAAAGTTCTGCATTGTCTATATTTTCGTTATTTTTGTCTGAGTTGCTGGCAGAGATAAGCACTGTTAAAAGAAAACCGTACCCCAGGGACCATGAATCACTTCTCTACTTATCGATTGATTGCTGAACAATGAGAGCCAGCAGGAACAAAACAACAAAATATTGACAAAAGCAAGTAAAAATATTCCTCTACCACTTCAGTCATTCACACGGAAAAAAAATTCTCAAGTTAGAAAACATACCGTGAATAGTTTGTTCGGCTAGCTTAGAAAGTTACTGCTCCATCACCTTTAGCTTAGCCTCCATTGGCAAATGGACAATAGTTTTCCTTTCCCCTTCTCGTCTCCTCTTTTACCAAACAACGTCCCAAGACTGGCAGTGTTGTTTCATAAATCCACCCAGACAGGACCGAGTGACGTATCTCTTCAACTATCAACCAACGTTACTCACTTGACCTGATGGTGCTTTTGGGTCTGCTTCCTGTCAAAAAATTCCTATTTAACCTTGTGATAGTGGTTAGCGCGAATTATGCCGATCTAAAAGAAGTGGAACAAAAAAAAAGATTTATTTACCAGAACAAATGGAAGAGCGTTGAAATGCAGGCACCGCCAGAAATCGAAACCAACAAACTTAACTCAATAAACAACGTATATATTCTAAAAATAATCGGTATATATTGTTTATTCACGAAGCAACCTTGAACAACTATCCAATCAACATAATTACCTCAGACATGAAGAAGGTGGCCAAACTCAAGATAAGTCTGCTACCAACAGGAATCATGTAAAAGCATATTGAATCAAATTGAAAGAAAAAAAAAGAATGAAAGACCATAGAAGAGGAATCAAGAGGACCATTCGCCTACTGATATAATATCCATCAACACCGTAACCCTAGGTTTATGATTCATGACCAACAGCAAACATGACCAAACTACAAATCAAATGAAATAAAAGAACTCTTCCACTTAGAATGGAGGATTCCTGCCCCCAATCCCTGAGACCAGAATCTAAAAGAACATGAATGTATTCGTGTGATAGATCCACTGGTGCACGTTTGTTTGTTTGTAAACTATATGGAAATGATGATAAATATTATAAAGACATCATCAGTTGATTAATTGAATAATTAATAAATCAATCATTTGATTTGTTATATATGTTTGGGAAAGGCTTTCCGTCACCAGTGGCATTTAATAGTTAGAATCTTTCTATTAGAAAAAAATAGCATCAAATGTTTTACTGTGAAAGAAAAATGGAAATCAAGAAAAAAGAATCACGAGAGCTCTTTGCAAGCCAGTGTTTTGTTGACTTATGCCGTCAACTATGAAGAAAATGTCAAAATCTGCAGAGTCATGGAAAAATCTTTAGTTTATTGCTGATAGGTCGATTAGATGCAGTACAGTTTTTGACGACTCCCGCACCGATGCAAGAAAGCTAATTGGATAACATAATTGTTTTTTGACTGCACAGGGAGAAAGATGAGATTTAAAAAAAAAATGATCATTACGGATATTCGGGGATGAAACCAATTCATCGTTCCTTGTGCGATCATTTAAATAGAGACAAACTGATTGGTAGTCGTATCTCTTATGAACTGATTTGAATTAACTAGACTTTTTTTTCCAAAGTTTATGTTTCAGATACGTTAGGACTTATCTCATTGAAGTAAATAGATACTGTTATAAAGTTTGCATTTCCTTATCTTGATCATATACCATGACAATTGGTTGCCAGTCCTTTTAGCGACTAGACCAAATTCAGAAAATTTCAACGATCAATGGAATTTTATTGCACAAATTAGCTAAATCTTATCGTTTTAATGAAAAATTACACGCACACACACACACACGCACACACACACACATACACACACACACATATATATATAGATAACTTGTCTGCACATAAATTTATCGAGTCATATATGGTTGGTTGACCCCCTCCCCTTGTTATTTCAATTACCTATTTGTTCATAGTGTATGTATAGTAACTTGCAGTAACACACAAACACACGTATCTATTCATATCTATAAATTATTCAATGAGCACTATCAATTATGCGTCTTACAAGATATATCTATATCTGTATAAATATACAGACATATGCATATACAGGGACACGTAAATATATGCATAGAGTTATATATATATATATATATATATATATATATATATATATATATATATATATATATGTGTGTGTGTGGGTGTGTGTATGTGTGTGTGTGCTCCTTATGTTTGTATCCATACATAAGTTTGCATGTACTTGTATATCCATCGTTCTCTCTCTCTCTCTCTCTCTCTCTCTCTATATATATATATATATATATATATATATATATATATATATATATATGTATATATATATATATATATATATATATATATGAACTTGCATGAATTGTCATGGTAATTTATATCCTGCAGGCAACAATATCACATATGATCCGTTGATATCTACTTTGTGGTTTGCAACGTCAAGCAGTGGCCAAAAAGTTTTGCCATAACTCGAGTGTATCACTGTTGTGTTCCGAATGTTTATTTTTTTTCCCTTGAATCCATAGTGTTCTGGTGAGGTTGAACATTGTCTTTGCTGATGTGAACATAACAGAGCGATAAAATAAAATGAATGTAGCAAAGTGCACTTACTTGTTGTAAAATGGTATTTCCACCTGGCTCCTTATAAAAATCTCTTCATCACAACCAACATTAAAACACCAACTAGTTTCGATGTAGCTGCATTATTATCACAAACGTTTATTACACCAATGTATATACAATATGATTATAGAGATCTCTCGTTAAGTATTCAAGCTATTCTTAATCTTACACAGACAGATTACTCTCGGTTTAGATTGTTAGATCTTTGTTCTTAGAACTGCGCGCGGAAAGTACTGAAAATATTATGAGGCGAACAGTTTGGACTGAAAGAAAAGCAATCAAAAGACAACTGAAAGTGCATTGAACATGACTTGAAATTTTTTGACAGAAACTATGAACACGTTGTGAGGTTATGACTTCTTGAATCTGCATCTCTTTGACGTTCCCAGGTTCGGAGAGAACTGATGTGGCAGAGCATCTATTTGTCAGTTTAAAATCACATACTGGCCACACACAGCAAAAACACACTGTTTTTAAAATATTTTGTTCGTCTCTCCTCTTGGTCTCACTCTGTGACTATTATATCAATTGAGAAAATGCAGAATAGATTATCATTAGGTTTCAAAACTTCTTTGCAAAAGTAGCTGCATTTTTTGAAGATCCAATTACTTGGACAGAGAAAACTTCAAGCCCAAATGTCTTACACATTCACTTGCTACATTTGATCATTTTTAACCTCCCGTTTCTCTCTCTCTCTGACTCCTCGGTGGTTTCATTTTTCTTGTCATCTGATAGTCTTTAATGTTTTTTTTCGAGTCCACATACGTTGCAGCCGGTGGAAAACTGTCACAATCTTATGTGTCTCCTTGAACAAAATCTCCCTTACTCATGGGGTTGGTCAGATAGACTCCTGCTGCTTATTGAAAATTATTTTTTTGTGCTGTGATTCATGATTAAAGCAGCATTTTCCATTTATCTCTCTTACATATATCTAACATCCATGGCTGTGTTTAACGTCACAACCTGAAAAGATAGAACCAAAAGAGGCATTGAGGCTACTGTTTAGTTGACATTGGTTTTATATATATATATATATATATATATATATATATATATATATATATATATGTGTGTGTGTGTGTGTGTGTGTGTGTGTGTGTGTGTGTGTGTGTGTGTGTGCCTTCATTATCTATGGTTTATATTGAACATAGCAGCCATCTTTATTAACATGACCTGCAACAATAAGTTCATTATTGTCCACGTATTCTCTTCCAAGCATTTTCTGCTCACTAGAGAATAGAATAGAAAATAATGATGCTTTTTCATGATAGCACATTCGGTAGGAAGTATCCAGGCTTTTCCCGGGAATAAAGAAGCAAATTTATGAAATGATTATCTATTTTTGAAAATATTAGAGACATATACAAATATCTATAATTCTGTACATATCTTCATGAGTGATATCGGAGCGTGCCTATGTGTTTACAAGTATGTAAATGTGTGTGTGTGTACCTGAATGCGTGAGTATCCGTGTCTACGTTGTAACGTATTTTCAAAGAGTTTGAAATTGATATGATATGCTATCAATAGGGATAATTCTGTACCCAGTAGTAATTGTACCTTGGGTGTGTATGTAGACATGAGTGTACATGTGTGTATGTATGTGTTGGTATTCATGAGTTTTTGGGGGATAGCGATTGATGTTATATGTTAGTAATTTAGATAATTCTGTAAATACTTACACAACTATATATACACAATGATATAAACTCTTTTATTTCCCAACTTTGAATTACGTCAAATATTCTCTTTCCGATTCGTGCAATTGGAGTCAATTATATATTTCTATACTGGGGTTGGAAATTGGAGCACATTACTGAAATGCACTCAATGATCTCCCTCACGGCTTCAAACAGCGAGGCTTGCATCTTCCTGCCCTTTCCAATCTTACAGTGTACGCTAAAACCGAACGGAATGTCCCTGTTGCATCCTTTCTCCCCAGTATACAATTACTCTTGAAATACTTTACGCCAGCAACAACTCGTTGGTCCATTTTTGTTCAATAAGTTTTTCTGTATTTTTATCACAGAAGATACCTTAAATAAGGGAGAAGAATTTGATTACCGATTGTTCTACACGTGGAACCTAATCTTCCTGCAGGTTATAAAGTGGCTATATTCGTCGTCTTAGAATTTGTTTCCCTGTTTCTTCTTGAACTGATCAACGTCGAGCGAAATTACAAATTATAAGACCAAACGTCCCCTACATCATATGCACTTGCATACCGTTTATTGTAAAGGTTTTATTTATATTGTACATCTATTAAGTACATTATAAATGCACCCTCATTGCTTTGATCGCATATCATGTTCAATGTCTGTTCTTCAACCCCTAAAGAAATGGTTGGCAAGTATTCACAAGAAGGAAATAATTTGCTTTGATTAGGATAACTTAGCTATGAGTGGAATATTTACTTGTACAAGCCCCCTTCCCCCCCTCCCCAAAAAAACATGTGTTTTTTCTTAGATATGAAGAGAAACTATAGAGACAAGTTATTCCTCCTTCACCAGTAAAAGATCGCTGTATTTGAGGATCTTAGAATTCAAAATCAATGTCTCATAATGTTTGAATCAACATCTTTCTTGGATGATATTGAACTGAATTCCTGTATATTTTATTCTTCTACCTGTAACTTACATTTTCAAAATGTTATCATGAAGATGATTTGATACATGAATTGTAAGAGTCTGCACGGCGTTCCTGTTCTATATCGAATATTCTAGCATCCCGTTGCCATTGTTTCAAAGCATGCTTCAAAATTTGCGTGAATAATTATGTAGATTGATGTTTTGGTCACTGTTAATCCTATTGAGCAAATAACATTATTCAACTTGATTTCATTATATAAATTATCAATAATCTAATGATAATTTTCAAATTTTAGAAAAAATATGTGAAGTTTTCTTTATATCTCTTTTCCCTGAGTTGGGTACTCTTATAATGCCATTTGCATTAACCAAATTTTATGATAATTTTGATAGAAAATCTTATTTCTATTAAGGAGATGTATTGGTTCGAGTTTGTGCTAAAAATTTCATGCTTTTCTTTGAATCTCTCCTATTACCAAATAACGGCTAGCTCCATCCGAAGTGAACGCGCAATTTCATACTATTCTTTTCAGTTGGGACAACTGTCGTGCGTACCTTTGAAAATACTTTCGTTCATGTTTTATGTCGTGGATAGAACCTCAAGCACCATGTAAAGTATTGTGAATCACCGTTCTCACTTACATTTTACTATAAGCCGATTTTTATTTACTATTTTTCGACCGTATCGTATCTCATTGAATTTAGTGTACTTCCAGGACCGTCTCAATCTTTCCAGTCAAAAATAAACAACATTTCATATACATTTATATGGCCTAAAATATCGTATTTATATTAAATCATCGATCATGAATTTAAGACAAGGTGAAACGCACAGTAAGTTTAATGTGAACACTTCATGTAATCAACTATGACAATAATTATTAAAGCAATATTGAACAAAAAAAAAAACAAAAAACAAACACCTACGGTAAGCCGTCATGATTTCCACGATTATCTTTCCATACGTTTTTAGAAGTATTCGATTCTCAATTCAAGATAAAAACATTCAATGGATATGCATAAGTGATGGAAATATCAACCTGGCTAAAGCTTACCATTCTATCAAGTTAGTAATAATCTCCAGACGGAATACGACGCATATTTCCAAAGAATCTTGTTCATCCTTCCAATAACCAAATTTCAGGAGATGGGATAAAGACATCGAGGAAGGCCAGCTGCTGTTCGGTAATAATTCGAATTCACTTTAATATTTTGACTGATTTTGTGTTGCCGGTTAGGTACGTTAGTCAATTATTGTCCACAGGTTGGAATTTAATCGACATCGTTTATCGACATCGTGGAAAGAAGAAAGAATAAAGGAGGAGAGATCGAGAGGAAGGAAAAACAAAATGGGGGAATGAAGAGGAAGAGGGATAATCGGTATGACACTGGGTGCAGAAGGGGAAAATGAATATAATATCAGTTGAAGACAAAAGATAGACAAATCGTAAAATCAGAAATAAAGGAATACGGTGGAAGGAAAGGCATACGGATGAATAAAGTGAGGGAATTGTTGGGGAAGAAAGAAATGAGGAATTGAGCGAGAGATTGGGAGAAAAAGAAACTAGTACGAAATTGAAAGAGAAGGAAGTACTCAAGGTAGAGATGAGTTTGGGAGGAAAGAAAATGGAACCAACAGGAGGATGGATGGGAGATAACAGAATGGAAAAGAGAGGGGTAGAGGAAGAATGTAGAGGAGTACACACTGAACATCATCATGTATAAAGAAAGAAACGACTATACACGTAAAGCTCTTATCAAGATGCAACTTTCAAACATCAATTCTACTTCCCAGCCGAGATACCTTGCTAACAAGAGCAAAGCTGCGATTAAGTTGTTCCTCATTAAAAGAATGAAAATTTATTCCAAACCCACAGCACAGATATTCATCTTATTTTTAACTCAGAAAGCAATTTGAACACACCTTTACTTCAACGAATTTCACTCCTATCAATTTCATCCACCAACATTACCAAAGACAAGCTATCAATATTGATGGAAACAAGCTTCAACCAAGATTAATCATTGATTAATAACTGTCACCCGACACGACAAAGGGGAATGGTGCTATCAATAGGAACTCACATCGATGACAAAAATGGATTTTTGATCACCATAAACGTCAATCCATGTGTCCAGTGTTTGACAAAGTTTTTTTTTTTTATTTCTCTCTATGACTATTACGATTACATTATTCTTTGCCTTTTTTCTTTCTTCATTTACTATCCGTAAAGAAATACATAGGTCAGCCTTTCACGTCATCTGCTATCTCTTCTTCTTGCTGTGAACCCGGTCAATCTTCGTTTAGCTGCCTGATTAGTTATTCAATATCTCTCACCCTGATCATCCCTTAGATCTGAGCTGATAGATTTCTAACACTAAAGTGTACCCCTAACGTATTCCTTTCCATCGCCTCCCAGGTTATATATAGTCTGTTTTCAAGTGGTTTACGGGTTTTCATATTTTGCATCCATTCCCCATGGCTTGTACTGGCGGTGTATTTCGTTTTGAAATATGTTGGCAATTTATTCTGGAATTATTCAATTAATGTTTACATTGGACTGCTATCGAGTTATCATCCCGGCTTCATTAATAGTATACCGAGCAATGAGGTATACCACTCAGATATGTTGTTTGATGTGTTCCATCTCTTTGGAATAGTTTTGGCTAGATTGAATAAATATTTTACATCATCCAGGACAAAGAAAAATGTAAGAGACTGCCTGCCATGCTTTATTTATCATACTCGATGTTTTGGTTAAAATATACCAAGAATTTGATTGATATTGCACCCCCTGTTCTTCATAATTCCACTCTATGTCACTAATTAGTTTCATGGAGGAAGGCTGAAATCGGGAGAAAAAGTGTCTACTTATTATTTCTTCTAAGAAGTCGATGGTGAAAGCAGTGCACGATGTCCTCTGTTATCCCCTACATCTATGGTAGAAACAAGTCGGTACTAAGCTGGTAATCACGTTGGAGTTTAACGCTGACTGAATATAGGTACGTAAATGTGCGAAATTTGCAGACTCTTCTTATGGTTGCCCAGTGACTGTACGGCTATAATTCCCAGGCTAAGTTTTATCTGTATTTGTCATCCAGGAATTAGATATTTGAAATTATAGTCGGACACCAAGTAAAGATTGAAATTATTACATCTGTAAGTTATATTCAGCTTTACCATTTTATTCACAGCGCAACGAGTGTAAACGAATATCAGGTTTTGTATTGAAAACAAACTGGTCTTGTAACATGGCATCAGAACATGAGAAAAGCATTTTTCTTAATCAATTTTGACTTTCGGAAGGTAGCATAGTTTCTGAATAATATCTTGAGGGGAAACACGCACCTAACTTTTTCTTGAACTGTCTTGCGTCATAATTGAGTTTGATATCATCCCTGTCACTGACACATTGCAATGGCATATCAAAGACCTTCTGCTGTGTGATTGATTAGAACCAAAGAGACTAGAAGCAAATGGTGCTCGAGGCAGGATGCAGGAAACAGTGGAATATCCTTTGAATTTCTTCCCCAGCGAAATATCTATTATCACAGTTTGTGCCGACATTGTGCACTGATATATTTTATCCTGTGCCCTGAAGACATTCATTGAAAATATGAATGTAATACCAATGGCTGAAAGAGAAGGCAAAACTTGTTGTATTTTTCAAACGATGGCTAAAGATCCATATTGTTCAATTCTGATTTTAGTTGTAAGTGGTAGTTCTGCAACTCTTTTCAAAATTGAATATCACTTTTTTTAGTCAATAAATGTAAAAACCTCAGCATGATCAATGTTTAATCATATCAAGGTAATTATTCGTCCGAGAAAAATTGATAAGTTTCAGTCTTCTATGGAGTTCTTTCAACGTCGCTCGACTGATTATTACTCAGTCTGTAAGGAAAGTGATCTCTACTTAAAACATTGAAATCATTTCAAAAAATAATCTTGTCTGTGAATTGCATTATACTCAGACACTTTTTGTTGCATTTAGTTGATCATTTGGATCATTTGAAACGAAATAAAATTCGTAGAATGAATATTTAGAAAAATACAGCTGCCGTAAAATACGAACATCCTTCCGTGCAATATTTGTAAGTGATATTTTTCATTTGCAACTCTTACGATCTTCATCAATTCATTCCCTTCGCATGGATTAGTCACTCGATGGAAACCATTATTCAAACCAACGTCTTTTGGTTGCATGAAAAAATGAAAAGGGTTATCAATAAATTAATCATATCTCCCTCTTTTTTGGTTGATGATCATGAAGTTAAATTTTTCAAACAAAACAAGCGTGAACGTTGCTTTACACACACTGAATGATCAACAAATTTACATTGCTTACTGAAAAACATGACTAAAGGGTCAGGTTGGAAGGAAAAGCTGTTTTCTTGAAGAAAATAAAGAGCAAATACAGTGCCTCGGCTCATGAGCTCCTTATGAGTACACATCCTAAAGGCATCAAAGTAAGGAAGCCTTACATAGAAACTGAGGAGGGATATGTTATTTGGTTATTTGATTACTATTGACTCAAAGGAAATGATTGCTATCTGATTCGATCTGATATGTTTTCCAATATATATAAATATGACATTTTGTGTATTTTTTTCATTACAAGAAAAGAATTGACTATAGGATCGTTGTCAACAATATCGAAAGTTGTAATGTGTCGAAATGGGGCTTTTTTTTGCAATTTGCAGTTTGGAATTTGTGAGTTATATATTCAAATGATGATTCATGGTTTATTTTATGATTCCAACAAATATTTAAAACATTGTCTGGAATGCCATCTTTGCATTCAAGTTGAGTACGTTAGTGGAGTGGGTTCGATAAATTTAGCATGGGATTTGATCAGTGCAGTTTGGTTGGACTCGATCCATCTATTTATCAATGGATTTAGATATTTAAGAGGTGAGGACAACAGTTGATGAGTGCTTTTTCTTCAGTTTAGTCACGTGCAATGGTAGTTGATGTTTTCTGTTTCAGACAAAAAGTGTAAACCAGATTTGTTTTTTTTCCATTCCAGTAAGATGATGCAATCGTCTAACTGACCGATCCTTGAAGTTACATTGATACAAAATGTAATGAAAATAACTTGCAACCGATCTAGCCTTTCTTTCGTTACACCAACTGGGGATATAATCGTGACAATTTCATTTTCTTGATATATGTACAGACAAAACACTCTGGAACATCAATAGAATATATTTGATAACATACATATATATATATATATATATATATATATTTATATATATGTGTGTGTGTGTGTGTGTGTGTGTGTGTATGCACTCATAAAGCTTTATGAGTGCATATAAATATACATATGTTTATATATATATATATATATATATATATATATATATATATATGTATATGTATATATATATATGCACTCATAAAACATGTTATTATTAGTATGATACTGTTAGATATACAATAGTTCAGTTTTATTTTGGTCAAGGTAATGCCAATGCTTGTATTATGTTATCAGTTTTTGTGTTTTTCTCCTGTTTTTGTTATTTACTTTTAGCTTTGGGATTCCATTTATGTAGAAGTGTATGTAAGTATATTTTTCGTATTGATATATATATCCATGACTTTTTCTGTATTCGTCATTGATTTATGTTTATTGGTTTTGATCAACAATAATTCATTGTCGGATGATTTATATCTTGAATATGTGTCTGTGTGTGTGTGTGTGTGTGTGTGTGTGTGTGTGTGTGTGTGTGTGTAGGACCTATGGTTTATTTGAAGTCATTCCGTTCTTGCATTATTTAAACCATTGAGCCAAACAGCCAGAAGATTGAAATCCGGATTCTTTACAGTTATATTAATTTTTGTTTGATTTTGCAGTAGGTTCACTTACCCCTCTTTCAATTTCAAACAGAATTTTTAAATTGATATTTAGCGTTATAACATATATGTGTATATGTGTTTATGTGTGTGAGAGAGAGTGCTTTAGGTCAGGATTAGTGTGTGTGTGTGTGTGTGTGAGTGTGTGTGTGTGTGTGTGTGTGTGTGTGTGTGTGTGTGTGTGTGCTTGTGTGTGTTGGTACCTTTTAAGTGATTAAAGTTAAGTGAAAGGCCATATTTTCGAATAGATCCTAAGTGGATATTCAAAAATGTGTAATTGAAAGGAGAAAAAATGATCAGAATTCTACATCGTCTATTCTAAACGATTAAGCATTGAAGACTTACTACCTCGATTTTGCAAGATTTCACAAACAATTGACATCTGAAAATAAAAATAATGTAAGTAGTGCTTGATGAGATTCTCAATTGCATAACCTTCAAATTCGTTTTCTAAAGCTTTAGAAGTGAAATCAGTGTTTTTCCACTCTTGGTTCAAAGATGATCAACTTTAGGAAGTATATTTCAATATCTTTTTCATCCTTTTGAATCTCGTCACTTTCTTCATGATTATCAATGCCAATATTTCCGATCAATTTCGAAACAGTTTTCACTTAAAAGGTATCATTCAATTGGTCTTTTTTCTTTGTTTAGTTTGCAAACATGATACGATTTTAATTGATAATTGTTGACTGAGACGGACCCCAAACACACATTTGAACGAGCGCAAACACGTACACTATGTGGTGTTAACATATATTGAAACTTGCGTTAGACGTAATACAGCAATATATTATGTTAAGGTAACATTTTCCGTCTATTTTCAAACGAAATGTTTTATTCAAATAAATTGAGAGTATTTCTACCCATCTTTCAAATTGTTTACCTTGACCGTTCGTGATCTTTGCCAACTCCGGAGTAAATATTACATGCCGTCATAAATGAACATTTCCATTCAAAATGAGCACATAGGCAAATCAGGAAACGGACTCGAAAAATAGCAAATGAAATAATGTTGACGTAATTATTCTGAGCAAGCAAAAGTGGATAACCTGTATCACCCATAATAGTGCCTCATACATCCGTGAAAAATATGCATTTATTCAGAAGTTGAAATGATCAAGACACAAGAGAATGACAATGGAATGATAAAGGAGTAAAATAGGCGACAGCTTGACAAAAAAATTGAGGAATAGGCATTACTTGTTGGGAGTTGACAGTTGAGAACTGTGCGCCGAAGGGTCCTTATCACTATCTTCCAATCTATGCGTAGACTCTAAAGTGTTCTAGAGTAATATTAGAAACTCTAGCAAAAAAATTGAGACCTGCAAACCAACAGCACCACTAGAGCCACGATTCATTCCTGGGGTGGCCTCTCGCGGGCTACAAATGCATTATGATTAAATTCCAAGTTTTATTCAAATTAAATCCAAATTCTTGAATTCTGAAACATCAGTGTGATGTCATGAATTTTATGATAAGTTCAGAAATTCACATGGAATGAACTCACAACCCTTCGCAAGAAGCTTGAAAAAACTGGAGACCATCTCTTTTTCCTGTCTGATTTCTCCTTTTATTGCATTGTGTTATCTCTCAATTTATTTGTCAACAAAAACCGATAAATGATGATCAAAGCTGAGTAGAAAGAGTTGGACTTTATGCTCATGATCAAATCAAGCTTTTAGTCAAGGCATTTCGTCTTCCCCAATTGAACGTTTAAATGTGTATAAAACGCTATATATGGAAAAGCTAACTCATTCACACATGCATATATTCGTTAATATATGTATGAATGTTTTAGTGTGAGTATATGCATTTGAAAAAGAGAAAGGAAAATATATAAATGGTCATTCCAATCGCCTGATTCAGGAATCATAGAACACCAAACATCCACTAATGGCTTTGTTCGTTATCATTATTACTGACTTCGTCTCATACAAATAAAGAACTATTTGGAAAAAGACAACCAACTTCCATCCAGAGTCATTCTACTTAGTGTGTAAATTCAACGAAATCTAGAATTACATTCTGTTGGGGGAAACCTCTCCACAGACATGCCCCCAAATATGTATATGACCAACAGTAAGCAATTTGAGAATATATTGTTATAAAAAAAGAAAGGAAAGAATGAAGTCGGAGGAAGATAAAAATGGGGGATAGAAGAAAAACCGAAAAAAGAAAATGATTAAAAAAAAAACGGTTAGGAAAATTGACGGAAAAAAAAGGGGGAAAAGGAAAAGGATGAGTGGCTGCTGGAATAACAAAATGCACTCCCAATTCCATCCTGACTGAAAATGATTACTAAAACTCTCGTATTGTATTTATGATAAGTACATCCCGTGGTATTTAAGACTTGTCACTTTAGTCCCAAAGGGAAAGCAGCAGCTTTCCAATTATTTGGTCATGATTCAAGATCACAGAAGATGAATGTTGTTGGTTTAATGCTTGTTTTAAAATTATGAGTATTATTATCCTTACCGCTGATACGGAAGTGATAAAATTCCACTTCAATGTGAAAGAAATATTACAGGAAGAAAGAAGGCAGAGACAATGAGTGAGAAAAGGAAAAAAATACTAATAAAAAACGGAGGAGTACTTGAAAAAAGAGGAAAGAGAAAGATAAGGGAATTAAAAGTGATAGGGAAGGAAAAGGAGATTTCAAAGATAGAAGATGAAATAAAACTGGAAACAAAAAAGAAAAGATGCAGAAAAAAAGATAATAAAAAGAAAGCAAAAAAAAAAAGGAAAAAAACAGCAGAAATGGGGGAGAGAATAAGAAGGAAAACAGGATGAACTAAACAAAGGAAAGAAAGGTAGGAAAACTTTTTTAAAAGAGGAGGAGAACAGGAAAAATAAGGGGAAAAAAGAAAGAAACAGACATCAGGACAAGAAAAAGGAGAAACAATCAATGAAAAATACCTTGGAGGATTTGGGTGTATGGAGCAAATCTTGTATATGTGTCCTTTTGATTTTTTTTGTTCGAATTGCTTATATCATTTTATCCTGGCTTCAAAAACTGTCATCGCCCATTTACGTCAGAAATGAGGGCGTAATTTTATGCAATTACGTATTTACTTTTTTTTAAACGTATTCTTAAAAACTTAACTCAGATTCGCTGTGGATGTAATTATTTGAAAATAAGATCTACCTGCGGCCATGAGATCCAAGAACAAATAATTACTTGCAATTGTAGATGAAAGAATACGATGCTCTTTTTCTTGTTAATTGCCACAATTTAATCCTTAACTCGTGCACTTTTAGATTGCTCTCGAGTTTGATGCATTTTTCACATATTTTGAACAGTATTGAATCTGAAGCTTTGAATTAAAGGAAAACAATATAAAATTACGTATGTACATAAAACTCTTTGAATTGGCGTAATTTTATATTCAATGGTTCTTACCTACATATCCAATTAGAGCTTATGTGTGCTTTAGTACATATTTGTGTACTATTTGGAGGGAGATAAAAATTTAAATAAAGTTTGTAATTCCCTAACTATAAATCCAAACACATGGAATATATATATATATATATATATACATACATATATATATATATATATATATATATATATATATATATATATATATATATATATATATATATATATATATATATATAATGTATGTGTATATGTATATGTATGTGTGTGTGTGTGTGTGTGTGTGTTCTACATATGATCACTTTTTTTCACAGTACAGTTATATTGATAATAATGGATTTAAGATTATTAAATAAAAGCGTCTGATTTAAATTCAGCTAATTCGTTTCAGGCAAAAGACTTATTGATATACTACCACAGTGTCTTACCCAGCATATCTATCTATCTATCCATCCGTCTCTCTCTGGATGTATTATCTACTTTGGTAAATTTGAACGTACATGAAAAGCTTTAGTAAATAATCAATTTGTTGAGCATTTCAGATTTGTAAAATAAACGATTTAGCCGATGGTAGCCCAGAAAATAAATAAAAGTTGGGAGACACAATCACCCTACCTCAATTTCCTCCGAACATTTATCTCACTAGATATCAGTTACGCAGTGGAAAAGCAACCAGCTGAATAATTTAGAAAACTAGTTTGAAGTCAAAAAATTCTTCCTTGTATCAATCTATCCAATCTTTTTCATATATTTCCTCCTTTTCCAACATTTTCCTCCTTTTTTGACGTTGCCTCTCTTGTTTTCTAATCTCTCACCTAGTTTTCATTTCCTATTTCCCATATGAAAACCTACTCCACGGATGAAAACTGATCATACAATAAAGAAAGATCAACAAGGAGACACAAAAAATAAGCATTCAAAATACTAAAAGATATAGGTATCTTCCCAGATAAAAAGTTATTTACGATGAAAGAAAGGAACAATAATGAATTGCATGAATTACTGTACGTTCAATCGTCTGTGTTGTTTTTTCAAATATTATCCTTTTCAAATCTTCAGTTTTTTTACCTTCTATGTCTGACATGTTAGTCCTTTCTTAAACTTTAATTTGTCAACTCACTCCCTTTCTACCTCTCTTCTGTCCCCTTATTCTTTTTTTTTTCTCGTCACTCATTCTCTTCTTCTACATTGATCTATCCGTTCGTTCTATGATTTATTTACTCATTTTGACAAACACTCTGATAAATAATAACAATAAGAAAAGAGCAACCTAAACGATGGAATGAAAAATAAAATCACATGCTTTTTAGCATATGTGGTTGGGAATACATCTTCCCTAACATTCACTAGGACTTTTTATCATGGGTCTCCCAGTGCCAATATTTATAACTTCACGAAGTACTGGATACAATTTTACCTTCATATTTTATTTGTTCTTGGTCACAGCTTTGCGTATGATCTTTGGATACCCAAGTTGTGAAGTCCATTGTCTGTTTGTCATTTTTTGTACATCTGTGTTTGTCAAGAATCATACGGTACTTCCAAGTTCTGCCATTTCTTTGATACATTCTGATATCTTGTGATCCATTCGTGGCGTTGAGTATGGTTCTCCCCCTGTACCTGCTGTATGGTTAGATCGCCTATATTTGGTTTTCATCCATGTATCAGCTCCTAATGTAACTATCTGGACCTAGCGTTGCCTATCGTTTATTCAAACAGCTAGTTCGAAATAATAGGTGTATTTTGAAAATTATTGTCAAATACTTTTGTATTCCATATATATGTTTTTTTTATTGCACTTGCCAATACCCAAATGTTTATGTTTATTCGAAACCATCTGGAATCATGTATTAGATTCTTTTTTGGAGCAGGGGTTATAATTTAAACAGACTATAGGTGTTCTTATCTCAATTGACATATCCATTTATTTACCATAACCATATTTGATATGCCTCAACTTATTGTGATACAAGTTCATGATTTTCTAACCACTAGTGAAATTATAACTGAACACAGAATTGTCCGTCAGTGACAGTACCTTGCTAATCAATTCTCCCCTGTAAAGCAATCACGTTCCAATCTATCTATTTTTCGGTCTATGTTCTAGATACTCAAATTCTCAATATTAGTTGAGATCAGCATCAACAAATAATCTGCCATTCTGTAGTGTATACATGAACGGGGATTTTCTTTCCGGTACAACAAATTCATTTGTGAAAGTTGAGAATATATATATATATATATATATATATATATATATATATATATATATATATATATATATATATATATATATATATATATATATATATATATATATATATATATATATATATATATATATATACTTTAATTATTTGTAATATTTTCATTGATATATATTTGTGTGTGTCTGTGTCTGTATATATTTTGTTGCAATTGAAAGAAAAGGCCGGAGCTGACAGGGACTTTGACTATGAGAAATCGGCTGTGAAATAAGGGCAGTCGTTTGGGTAATATCTTACTATATCCGTCGCAGGTTCAATTCCTGCAGCAGCCAATATATTTCTTTTATTCTATTTCCATCTTCTAGGATAAATGATATAATAACTGCCAAGTGACTGAAGATTATTACTACTAAGAGTTTCATCATAATAAAACAAAATTTATGATTGTTCCGTCGGATCATAAATCTGAATTTCCAAATAACATAACTGTCAGACTTGATATAAATTGTAAATAAGTATTTTGATAATTCGTTGTTGTAATGTGTAGGAGTGTATGAAACATGGAAGAGTGAAATTAGAGAAACCCATCTAATAATGTAAAATGGCTACAACTTTAACGTATATACGTGTTTAAATGCAAAACAATTTCTTTCGTCTCAAGTTGACTGCAACTTTGTACTGTCGGGAGAGCACTATAAATAACCTATGCCAAATTCAAAAATTTGAAAATCAACGTACTCTCAGCGTGATATCCATTTGTGAACAAAGTATTTGACAGTTAGAGTCTCACCAGCTGGATTGAATCGACAATTTTCTCGTAGAAAATTTACAGATACATGAAGTCAAATAAATGTCAATCTATACTCCATGTATATATTGACCCTGCAGTGGCTGGGTTTACAATATGCACAAATATATGAACACATGCACACAAACACACACACAATCTTTTTTGCGTAAGTGAGCCAAAATATCTTTTAATCTCACTGAGTCTTAGGTGCTATTCATCTGTTACTATGATTCAACCTAACATTCTCAGATCTATCATGATATTCTTACATGCAAGCATTTGAGCATCGATTCATTTCTCTCAAATAATTGATTTCTCCGATATATCCATCTATGTATTCTTTGATACTTGCATATCCCCCCCCCCCGAAAAAATTACCCGAAGTTTTGACGTTGATCGATATGCAATCTCTGATTCGATATTAGAGATCTTACTATACCACCGGTAATTTTAGCCCAGTCTGACAATATTGAAGCCTTCACAAGATATATAGAATAGGAACTTGTGAACTGGGATCTGCTAATAATTCAGACGAAAATATCAACGTCCCTACTAAGGAAAGAAAATGGACGATATCAAGGATTCATGATATGTAGTATTTCTGGATCGGTCTGTATTCCGACTTTGGTGCCTACTTCAACAGGATCAATCAACTTCAACCGTGTATCCCGCTCTTTGATGCACATCTGCCGTAGATTTATCAATATCGATCATCCAGCTCTGATAATCGTGGTCCAGGGTGGGCTGAATATAATGCTTACTGGAGATTAGTTTGTGCATTTTTTTTTTCCGCCAAGGAATACAGATATGGACTTCTACTCAGTTTAGTCAGACACAAGTCACCAAATATGAAGGCATCTGCTGATATCGAACGAGCGTTGGCAATAATCTGTAACACATATCAACTAACTTATCAGCAAAAAAACAGTGTAAAATAGGAAGTCATTCTGTGTGCGCATATGTGTATGTGTTTGCATGTATGTTTTCACACACTTGAAAACTCAATGATTTTTTTGTCTTCTTTGACATAACTGAAAAGAGATATTCAATGGGATATAAGTTTTGAATCATAAATACTTCAGCCTGAGTGAATATCTTCTTTTTGTGAAGATAACAGTATCATAAGTATGATTCTGCATATATCAAGAATAACATAAGAGTATCGTACAAAATACAAGAGGTTATAATCATTTTGATAGATATCAGATGGCTTTATTCCGAATCTCTTGAAAAAAAAAAAAGAAAAAATCGACATGGTTTTCAATATGATGAATTTAATAATTGCTGAAGGCCAAACTTAACTCCAACTCCTATCCTGAATGAAGATGATATTGTAACCTTCTATTCTATATATATATATATATATATATATATATATATATATATATATATATATATATATATATATATATATATATATATATATATATATATATATATATATATAGTCATAGATAGACAGCTGTTTCGTTATATTACAACTTTTCAGTGTGAGAAGACCATTCGTTATCCGATCCAGTACTACGAGGTAGGATTGAAACCTTTGCTTCAGACCAGGACACTGATATACTTCCTCTGTGCTAGGGTACTGGACGGTCATTAAGGCTTAATTGAAGCGATATATCTATTTACTTTATACTCCCCATCCACCAGAATGCAACATATATATATATATATACATATATGTATGTACATGTATATATATATATATATATATATATATATATATATATATATATATATATACACACACACACACACACACACACACACACACACACACACACACACACACACAAACACACACACACACACACAAAAGCGCATGATTATCTGGATTAGTTCAGTTAGTGGGACAACTATTTACCACTCTTGTAGTCGCAATTCCTAACTACAATAGGCATATGATAATAGCGTAAACAAACAGAAACAGTTTACCCCCTAAATGTACCGGAGATCGTCCTCATTCTTACAATATGTGCTCCACTAATTGGATTGGAGCCGGCCATATGGTATGAATAGCATATTTAATTACAATCATCGACCATATTTCAATATCCTCCATTGATGATGGACGAAAAGGAAAGACTACAAAATTACCGCTCCAATATTTGTTGTAAACAATAATTTTAAAATCAAGTGTTGTTTAGACGGAATTTCATGGAAGAAAGGGATGCCTCAAGACAATTATCATTTTGAAAGCAAACGTTCTTCCTTATAACAAATTTAATTGACTCTTAAGATTTTGGCCTAGAGCGAACTGCTTATGGATTTAAAACTAATAGCGGAGAGGGAAAATGCATCATGATGTGTAAACACGTATCATGCAGCAGAAAATGTTTGTTGAATACATTGATGCTGTTCATAATCATACAATGATTTTAGAGTGACTAATGAAAAAGTTGTGCAAAGACAATTCTTGACGAAAATGACGACAATGACAATTCCTAGGGGAGAATGTTGCATATTTGAGTACACTCATCATTCAATCTCAAGTGTAAGCTATCGATAATTTTTTACGAGTAGAATTTAACAAGAACTAATGATAATCTAAAGTATTTGTCGAACATATCGAAGTCCAAGTCTGAGTTATTTTTTTTGAAAATCAGAAGGACCGTTTTGTGGTTTAATCGCTTTCGTGATCCACATATTGGGCTCAGAATATACGTTATCAAGTTTGACAATGTGCAAAACAAATTTTTAGTATGGGTTGTAACAATGTGAAAACAGTTTACCAAAGAGTTCACTACCGAAGTATGTTCCATCGTGACGAAGATTTCACTTGAATATGGGAATGAGAGAGAGGATGAGTATTCATACAGAGAGAGATAAAACAAACTGAAAAAAATATTGTGTATCGTCTATCTCAATGTGAGGTTTATGGTTGCTATTATTGTTTCATTTACAAGTGACGTAGCCAGTGTGGAATCAAAAAGTACTTCATCTGGCAAGTGGACAAATAAAACCTGATACAAAACCGTGAGATTAAAAAAGTAACACTGAGTCAGATAACCGCGTTCCACGAGAAGACTGATAATAGATTGCCATAAGAAGGGAAAATTGATTGTTAGCACGAAGAAGTTACTGAAAAACAGTTTTCAAAATATGCATGAAGGGCGATCCAGGATGAAGGGACCACCAAAATGGCATTTTCATTCTTAAAGTTCAATTTCTCATTTTAGGAAAAAAAGCGTACATTGTGATATGGCTGATGATTAGGAGAGTCTATGCAAATCATGGTAGGCATTATAAGATAAAAAAAAAATACTATGGAACAGAAGTTGGAGAGTCGGCAAGTTTTTCAAAAATTTTCCCTTGATTCTTATGTGTTACAATTTCTAATGCATAAAATGAACTAAATTAACGTAGCAACTTTGTTACGTATGATTGCTACCAACAGTGATGAGATACAGGCAATTACAAGACACATTCTTTTTGAAGTGATAGAGAATAAAAAACAAGACACAAACATTCAAAATTTATGTCAAACAGGATTTTCATCAAAATTTAGTCAATCAAAATCAGAATAACATTTTCAAATGGGTGTTGATTGAATTCAGTTATTTTTTTGAAATGTGGAATCAATACTAATTTTAGAATGACAATTCTGCTGAGCCAAAATTCTCATAGGGGATTAGCTTGCTTTTTAGTCGTCCACAGTTTCGGTTATGAGACAGTTATGTTAGAGGTGATCCTTGAATACATACTTTTGCAAAAAGAGTCTTCATCAAATATTCATTTATATCATCAGGTAATGTGGAGTTATTACATTTGATATTTTACAAATGTGGATATTGAAGGATGTTAACATCTTACTGGGACATTTGGAACACCGCATCAGTTTTTTCTAACTTATTATAATGTTAAATATTTTACAATATGAAATGCTTTTGATTGACAATGCCTGCATATTTATTTACTAGAAACCATAATTTATTTAAATTTATCTCATTTAACTAATAAGCTCATACAATCTAAGCATCCTCAAAAAAAAAAAATGATGCGCTCATCGAACATTATGTAAGTCTGTATTAAGTGGTAAGAGCTAAGGTTTTCATGCGCCAACAGGGCAACTAATGCTTACATATGTATGAAAAAAGAATTTATAGGGATCATTGTATCCTTAGTACTTCAAAGACATTCTCTACGAATGATTTCAACATTGCATAGAATGTTTTGCACAGCATAAGCCTGCATTGGAATCATGCAGAACAAATTAAAAGAGCAAGAGAATCCTAATTAAAAACAGACTCACACAAACAGACAGAAACACAAACACACATAAATATATGTGTGTGTGTGTGAGTGCATGGTAGGTGTGAGTGATGCTAATTAAGTTTGAACATATATATATATATATATATATATATATATATATATATATATATATATATATATATATGTTCTTTCATTTTTAAAGCAGCTTAATAAAATGAACGTGTTAATGAACAATACTTTCGAAAAGTTCAATGAGTTAAACTTTGCAATATGATAATTTAATTTTCAGTGATATGTGTCTGACAAATTGGATGCAAAGAGCTTTCAAAATAGTCAATGGCTTTCCAGGGATAGATACATTTCCTTATATTACTATAGAAACCGTTCAATACAGAACTTCCTTGATGTCTAGGTTTTTCTTAAAAAATGACATGAGGATTGTTGCATAAATTATTGCAATAAATTTGATAAACGAATCAGTTATCATTTCAGGACGATTTGACAGTATTTCTTACATCAGTTATTTTTCTACCCATTACAAAAAATATGCAATCACATTTCAGCTCATGAATATACGTATATAAACTTGAAGGTGTAATTTTGTTCAGACAATTATACCCTCAGTACACGTACATCCAATCCGATGTTCAGGGTGATTCATTTTCCAGCTCTTGTCAAATGTAATGCTCTTATGAAAAAGAAAAGCGATTTTTTTATCTATTGGGAAAGAGATATAGAAGACAAAGTAATGGTCGTTAATATACTTAAAAGTGAATCAATCCAGACCTTGTGTAAATAACACTTTACGATTATAATTAATCTTGTCCAAATTATAAACAACATTGATCAAAGTGTCCAGTGAGGGAAGAAAGTATTACCGAACCAGTGAGCACCTATTTCAGATAACTGAGATAAAATGTTCTCATGGTAAAGGATGTTTCTGTGATAAAAAGAGTCTTGTTCATTTATGAGGTACCGCGTATAATAATTTGGCATTTTGATACGTGATTTGATGTGGTAGTGATAGTTTATTAAGTCTGATGTAATAAAAACTTGCCGAACTATCATATATATATATATATATATATATATATATATATATATATATATATATATATATATATATATATATATATATATATCGCTCCTTATTTGCACGAGGCTTTACGACACTTTAACAATACTTGATGATACTGAGTTGGACAGAGACCCTGCAAAACGATAATCTAAATCCATTCTTCCAATTTCAACCGTATTTAGTGACATAAATTAATTTCATATGTTTTAGCCAACATACATGAAATACTAGAAGGAACCAGTTTATTTCATATATCTTTTATCCCATATTACGTTATTGCATGAAAATCTTGGTGATAAATTTTATTAGATTCTCTTATAAGCATTGCATAATTAATGTATTGCCTC
This sequence comes from Thysanoteuthis rhombus, assembly GCA_963457665.1. Taxonomy (NCBI): domain Eukaryota; kingdom Metazoa; phylum Mollusca; class Cephalopoda; order Oegopsida; family Thysanoteuthidae; genus Thysanoteuthis; species Thysanoteuthis major. The sequence continues at coordinate 18,609,388 of OY735198.1, read as the reverse complement.
CCATTATATATATATACACACACACACACACACACACACACATATATATATATATATATATATATATATATATATATATATATATATATATATATATATATATATATATATATATATACATATATACATATTTGTATGTGTGTACTTCTCCCTATCTCTCCTTACCAATTGGTGCACAAGTGTATTCCCAATTTTTGAATAAGTATTTGTTCAAAGAGAATAGATAAACACATAAGTAAGATACCATATTTGCTTTAAAAATTGAAAGCCACCCTCTGCTTATGTGAAATATATGGTTGTCTAGTCAAATCCCAATCAAATGTGAATTATAACGGCAACTACTTACTTAGCTAACTATGTACAGTTGGACACTTCCACCTTCTGGTAAATTCGGTCAGAGCTTAAACCAGTTCTTGGATATCAACATTGAATGGAATTAAAATAAGTCATAATCACATCATCATTATTTAGGTCCACTTTTGACAACAGTATCCCCCCGTTGATTCCAGCAAATTAATCGATGCTACAGTTTTGAGCAGAAAGCTAATCACCATCTATAACTACGCTTTCAAAATTTAAGTGTCGACAATGATTGTGTGGAAAATTGGCAGCCATCTTGAATATATTTGAATTGCCATAATGTAACTCAGTAACCAATCAGAGGGGGAAAAATTGCATGTGCTTGGACAAGCATCCCCGGGGATATTTAGTCCATTGTATGACACAAACTAAGGGACAAGTAGACTTCAATATCCTCACATTCACAATGACTGACGAAGCCATTCTTCTCGTCTCTTGGCAAGGCATTGCTTCACACAAGTTCTCAAATCCCAACCTATCGTCCATCTGACTCCTTGTGACTTCTACCTCGTACTTGGAGAGATTTCAGCCCGTGGAAAATATTGAAGGCCACATGATGATGTGTCTGTTTTGGAAAGTATGATACATGATGGGATAGGAATGTGAAGTAATCAGGAATATTTTGAAATGTCTAACAAGTTAGAACCACCCTATTGTTCACTGCTTAGTCAAAATTTTGCTAGTATGATTGTATTGTTAAAATGTTTGATGGGATTTTCAATTCTTGCGATAGAAAAATGAATTCTAATCAATTCTTATCTTAAGGAATAGACCACCAGATAGATACATCAGTGTACAAAAATGTATTTTCAAAACAATTGAATCTTTGAAATAAAGATTTGATGTTCATTTATAATTTATAACAAAACAAACTACCTCTGGATGATTGATGGAAAAATGACATGATTCTTCTGCCTGGGCGCAGACATTTTTTTTGCTCTCCAAATTTTTCTATCCAGCCTTTCAATACTTGCTTCTGACTGATCAGGCATGTAGCCTCAACTGAGACATTATAGACTGTGAGCCGCATATTGCGCTTGTTAGGGGTAATGATATTGGTATACTTGGTTTTCCATCCAGACAAAATCGGCCTGAGGTCGACGATGAATTGACTGGCGATCAGGGACCCTGTTGTATTCATAATTGGAGTGATAATTAAACAAATGTAACTAGTATGCACACAGAAGAAATACTGTGTAAGTTACAAAATCAGTTTGTAATCCTCAATTTTCCGGTGCCGTCCTGAATCATGTTTTCTATCATGAATAGATATAAAACAGATTATACGCAGAACACACAGAATTATTTGAATTTGGTTATACTGGAATATCAATCTATCCTCGAGCTTGAATACTCATTATCTAAGAGCACACATATGTAGACTTTCAGGTCAGCACCATCCACGCACAAACAAATGAGCAATAAGTAAACATACACTGGTCTGATTATTCAGTGTATAGAACATGGCATGACACCAACGTCACGAAGCAGCTTGTTGCTTGGGCTGATCAATTAAAACTTAGATAAATTGGTAATATAATGAGAAGTGCTGTGCAGATATCTCTGGAAAAAAGTCCAGATAGTTGTAAAAAAAACATACAATCTACAAAACACAAAGGAAAAGATCGACTTGAACTGAAAAACATAACATCTTCCAAATTAAATCCTTTTAGATACAAACTTTTCTTTTTTTTTCAGTATTTTTCGAACCCAAAACTGCTGTTCTGAACATAATTAGTTATTTAAATTTTTTTTACAATCATGGAGCTGTATTGGTTTGTCCTGCACTTGTGATACATGCGAATTTGGCAGGGAGATTAACTTGAAAAACAAAGAAATTTATGTTGTCAAATTTGCTCACATTTTTGGTTGACAGTTTCTGGTATCAAAAAAAAAAGGCATAAATACTATCTTTCTTAAAAACGACCAGATAATTGTTTAGGAACATTTTTCCCTTCAAAACCATTAGTAGAGAGGATATATAAACAACATTGTTCATGCACTTTGTTTCAGTACCAGTGATAAACGAAGAGACTCCCTCACTCAACTGACTTATGTTTAATAATAGCGTTGAACACTCATAACCAGCTTTAATATTATCAAATGCATTTCTGTATAGAGGAGGGTAGCAGCACATGCCTGTCTTAACTTTAATATCAAAGACAGCTGCCAAATTTTCACACGATTATCATCGACATTAAAAAACTCAAGACCGTACTTGGACATTGTGATTAGCTTGCTGCTCAAAACAGCTTTGAAAAATGCAGGTATTTTATGTATCTGCAATTAATGGTAAGAGAAAAGAATAGTCTTTCTGGTTTCGGGATCTTGTATCGGGTTCAATGTGAATCATATACACAAAGGTTGAAATCGAAACGACATTAGTTTAAATAATGTTCTATATTTGTAATTTGTATGCAAATAAATAATTGCACAAATCTTGCATCAGATTATACGGATACCTCCATGGAAGATGCAATCATTCATATTTTCAATAGTTCAGAGAAAATGCTTTATCTGCAAAAGGACTATTTTTCTGGTAAAAAAAAAATGATTTGACATTGATTTCACACATTTTTAACGTAACTCCTCCCATACCTGATTAAACAACCCTTTTATCAAGTTAGACCAATGTATTTACTATTTATGAATGGAATTCAGAATGATAGTGATAATATTCTCTTAATGCACTGGAAAAGAACATAAAACAAAATTCATTTGCTCCCTGTTTTAAAAACTTTTTTTCATATTTCATTATCACTATCATGATTGTCACCAGAGAAAGTAGTGGACCAATAGATCAAAATTAAGAATTTCATTGGACGCCTTCATAAAACTTCTGAATAAGTGCCATATCGTATGTCAAATAAGATGAATGGATAAAGATGTTTATTGATGTTTGCACCTAATCGGAGGTTTTGCCTAATTAGTGACATTTAATCCAGTAAAAAGGTTGGATTTGATTTTGATAACGTGACGGCTGTGTTGTATAGACGATTTATACACGTAGATGTTTTCATTAAATCAACTGATCAAGGTTGAACCACATATTTATCTTTTGGAAAATTTTGATATTGCTTTTTAATTGTATGATACCGTTTTATTTCACTATATACGTGATATACTTATGTGCTATGCATCGTTGAAAAGAATGAAACCTGCATGGATATTGTCATGTAAATTACATGAAATAAGTAGTCCTGTAGATTTAACCTCGGCCATCATATATACATACATACATACATATATATATATATATATATATATATATATATATATATATATATATATATACATACACACACACACATACATAGGGGTATGTATGCATGTGTTATATATATATATATATATATATATATATATATATATATATATATATATATATATAATCATTTGAGAGAATTATCAAAGTTGACATATATGATTAAAAAAAAGCTTGTAGAAACATACATTTCATTTGACAAAAAAAAACATGATAAATATATTTATTTGGTCTTGTGCTTTAGTTGGTATAAAGGAAATAATCGTTGGGGTTGATACGTGTCAATAATTTCTTTTAAAAACAGGATAGAGATCATATAATATGATTTTTTTAAAAGAACAAGATATTGGACAAAAACGCCAATAAGTCAAGGATCAAATTGAAGAAAGTTGACTCTTCTTTCAAATTGCCCTGAAATAGTTCCATAGCATGCAATTTCTTTTTCTACTTTTCAGTTCTTTTTTCGTCTGATTTTGTACTCAATTTGAAATTTTAGAATAACTGTTTTGCTATTCGTATTTTGCATTCCTTGCAATAATTTTGTCTTATCAGTAGGAGACAGATGAAGGCAAGATTTAAATTAAGAGAAAAAAGTTTTGGTGTACAGCTATCTCAGCTTTAGCCAACGTAAAAAAGATATGAACATACTGCAATCTGATAATTTTTTTTCTCTGTCACTTAGTATTTTTGTCATTCGTAATCTGCTGCGTTGAGGAGTCCGGGGTTTTTGTAGAAATGACATAAAAAAAAACAGTGGAAAGAACAAACAGATACATACAGAGAAAAATGAGTGCTGAATTAAACAATAATTACTTCTGCAGTTGTCCTACAATAATGAAGGTTGTTTTTCATTTTGTTTGATTCTTTTAACCATTCAAATGTAATGCACAATGTTCAATCACAGATCGGGTGTTTTTTTTATCTCAATATTGTTCATAAATCTAAGACTATTTTTCCCCAAGAGAAAGTAATTCAAGTTTTTTATAATATCAAAGTAAAATATATGTTTAGGATATTTGGAATGAAAACTCGATTAGATAAGTTTTACATTGAATACTCCCCGAGAATTCACCTCTCAATCTTCAAATTTATTGATGTATTCCAATAAATGAATCATATACACCCGTATGCATCTAGCTACCAATCCATCAATTTTTCTAAACATATATAAACACACACACGCACACACACACACATATATGTATATATATATATATACATATATATATATATATATATATATAGAGAGAGAGAGAGAGAGAGAGAGAGATAGATAGATAGATAGATAGATTGATGGACAAATAGATGGATGGATATATATATATATATATATATATATACATGCATTTATACGATGTTCACTTTATATATATACACACACACACACACACACACACACACACACATATATATATATATATATATATATATATATATATATATATATATATATGATTAATTGAATGCCAATTTCAATTCCATGCAGTTATTACCGAATAAAACACACACAGTGCTTTAGCATTGTAAGTAATTCGGAAAAAAAAATTGCAGCACTGGCTGGTTTTGATTGAGGAATTTTGCTTTACTGCGATCGACAGTGCATGTTAGGTCAAATTGGTTGGGTACCAAGCACTTTGAAGATGCTTGGTGTCCGAGAAAAAATGAATGGGCTGCAAATAAAGATTTTCTGGCGGACATATTTTGTCAAACTTGGTTTATTGCTCGCCTCATATATTGATCTTTTGACGTTCACTGCGTGATTACATAACGTTCATTCCATTCAAATAAGTGTATCATATAGAATGAGAAGCATATCTCTTGATTGAACCAACTATAACGCTCTATGGTCATTCGAGTTAATCAAATGCATTGAATTTTCTTGGGCTAGCACTGATGGAAAATAAGTCAGTATATGGGTTTTACTGCTACACCTGTTACTTCGAACAATGTACTTGCAAGAAAACTGGACCAATAAACCAATTCTTCAATCACCGCTGATTAGTTAGTTTATAAAAATATCAGTGCACGCGCGCATACGTGCACACACACACACACACACACACACACACACACACACACACACAATTATATATAGGAGATAAAGTATTTAATGGTTGAAAGTTTTACAAACCGCTAATTTCATGAAACTGGGAACGAAAAACAAGCAGACGTCAAGATTTGAAGATTTCTTAATGATTCACAACTAATGCAGCAATTGATATCATGCAATAGAACAGCAGTAGCAGAAATCAGGTGTGGTGAATACCTATTAGAAAAGCTGGATGGGAAAAACTTAGAATACGAATTGATGTCTTTCGATCTTCATTTACTGTTTCCCTTGGATACTATTCGACCAGCATTTGCCATGAGTAAAAATGAACACAAAATACAAAAATAGGATTTGATTTTCTGCTACAGGGAAATAAAAAGATGAATGTTTTTCCGAAGTTTCTCTGAGGAAAAGTTTGATTCATACGTCGAGAAACATAGGTACTTGGTCAACCAAACTATCCACCCATCAATACTTGTGTAGACCTATATTTGTTGGGATAATTTGAACAGGTTTCGATAGTCAATCAAAAGAAACTGTAAGATGAAAAACGCTTCTGGACAGCAGGTCATATTAGGAAGTGATCATTTAAAATTTTGAAAAGTGTATCATCAATGAATGAGTTACTTTTTTCACACTGAAACCTTGTGTTTTATAAAAAAACAACTTTGAACGTAGCTGGGGATAAAAAAATCAGTTTTAACATGTATAAATGGAAAAATATTTAGGCAAAAATGAAACTGTTTTCTTCCAGTCTTAATGGAAAGAAAATATTAAGATTTCAAACCTGGCACAGTCTATGCTCATTATACCTGCAGATGCACCCAAACAAGCTTGATGAATGGAGAAACCGATGTTGATAGTTACAGTCATATTTTTAGTTCTTTGATGCATGCTTATAATAGAAACTCCCATAGGCTTCCCCAGTGTTTGATGATTATCAAGCTTTTGTGGTCTTTTTGAATCGCCTAAAATGATCTCATTTTGGTAATTAACTTTAATGCAAACGACTACATAGACGTTCAGAAATATGGAGAGGAACATTCAATTAGACTGGGGTGATATTAAATGAAGAATTGAGTTTTCATCATTATTATATTTTCACAAAATATTTTATTTCCAAATCAATAATCAATCCAAATATTCGCATATGTATAGTATCAGGTAACCAACAGTTGATAATGCATCTTTTGTTTGCCACATAATTGCTTTCAATTCTCAATGATAGCTTATAATGATCTCCAGTTACATATTTGAGCTCATTCTTTGTGATCATATGCTCATAACTGTCATATATTTGTTGGACTAAGAGCAATTATTCTTATCTTAAGCTCCAATCAGAAACTTGATGAATTCAGTTCCGTAATCTCTCTTCCATTTCCTTCATTTTTTCTTCGAGGTTGATAAAACTTTATTTATTTTGTAATCATATCATTTCCCCACAATTTTTGGAACTTCTTTCTCTTTTTTCCCCTGTCAGTGCTTTTTGCACTTACACTATTTCATCAGTGTCAGGGTTCTTTCATTCCGATGTATTCTTTCACTTCTGATATCCTTCTACGTGTCGATGTATTCTTTTCTATCATTTCGATTTCCTTTCATATTTTTTTGTCATTTCATCCTCGTTATTATCCCTTGCTTGGTTGCAATAACTGATCGGAAAATGATTACCCAAGTTTATTTTTCTATCATAATTTAATGTCCATTCTGTCAAAGGGGATACCACATTCTCTATTGATTTTTCTCATTCAAAGTTTTTGATTCATACTGGTAGTCTCATAACTATCACTGCATTGATATATTTCTGAAATGTCTTTGCATTTGAGTAGACAGTCGTTTTTTTTGTTCAACTCAAGACAGTGTTGGAAGCGCTAATCTGTCGTCGGACTAGATTTTCATCAAGAAAAGAAGACGGGGAGAACAAAACATGTTGACAGAACTTGAAATATTTAATAAGACTTCAGGACGATTCTACATAATGAAATCAGGAGTGGTTCTTATTTGATCTTTTTCCTTTCACTGAGTATGTTTCTGGCAAAATTAAATCAGTAAGGTCAAGTGAACTATAACGCGATATGAAATGTGTTAGTGAATTACTTGCAAGTCGTAATTTGAATGATTGCCAACTTTTTGAAATGGACTCTAAGATTCGTATGTAATGATTCTCTTGTCAACAAATGGCACCAGTCGTAATTTTGAAATTGAAATAGAAGTGAACTTGATTAAAATTTATAGTACAACCAATGAAGACAGCATTGAATCGTTGGGAATGCCTGTCATGACGTAATAGTTAGGCATCTCAACTCAAAGTCAATATGCGTATGAACCGATGTAGAATTCTGTGAAAATCATTGAAATTATGGTGTGATTGTGTAAATTTTCCAAAAATTTCTTAATATTTTCTATATGCCAACCCTGGGTGCGAATGTCCTATTTTAATGACCAAACCCTCACAAACGCCCCGATGTTGTGATTACGTGTCGTGGAAGCAGCGTTTTTTTAAATAACTTTATCGTTGGGAACGAGAGTTTTTCCTTTTTATCACGCTTAGTCTGTGGGATGATCACAGCAAAAAGTCAGATAGCAATAAGTATAGACAGGAAGATTATGCCACGTCAATTTTTTCAATTACAAATCAAAGGAAGATTTGTGACTCTGGAAGCCATTGTTCGCGCGTTCCAGTGCTCCTAAGCATGTTTTCTTATTTACAGGCTCGAATCTCGGGATAGATTTTCAGTTAAACCTCGAAAACAAAGTATGGACGTCAATATAGCCAGTGGTATTATACATGATGATAAATCATATGCGCTATTCAGATGAGGCTCTGAAAGATTTACGATTCGGTGATATTTCAAATTGAATCAAGATTAGAAGCTACAAGCTATTTATTATACATGACTCAGAATTTGCGTCCCTTAATATGACACGTATTACGTGTTTTCATAGAAGAAATGGTGTCTGTTTCAAATAATTCAATTCATTTGCTTCTTAGTAGCAATCCACCAGTTAATGTTCATGAATTCCAATCTCTGGATTTAAGAGGTATATGCTGCGAATGAAAGTTTTTTTTTCTAAATCATATTATAAAGATATATTTTGTTGCTTAAGTAGCAAATAGCAATTGATGTGGCACAATTCCATATTTCTTTTTCCCGTCGTTAGTTTGCTCTTTTGGAAACTTCTTTTTGCCAGGTACAAATTAAAAATGTAAACATTAAAAGTTAGAAATGATCAACTTAGAAACAGTTAAGCAAAATTGTCAACATTGTTCCTTCAGTATTATTGATATCCGTCTATGAATGCATCAAGCGTACACACCTCAGCACTGGAGCTAGAGAGCTGGAGATACGGATACAGGGATGTTTTTTTTTTTCATTTCATCAGAATCTCCAAAGGGGTTTTCAAGTGAGAGGTTCAATGCCCAATGCATATTTATGCTAAATTGGTACTACAGTTTGTATACACAAATTTGTACCCTTTTTGTTTGTTTGTTTGTTTGTTTGTTTATTTGTTTATGGAGATTCAGACATGTTTATTTATTTATGAAAATGCGATGTAAATCTATTGATCATTTATGTATTTGATTGTTCTTGCCCAATCACAGCATGTGGGTAAAAGACATTTGGTTGCATGACTGTTTCTATCAGATGATAAACAAGATTTGTTTTTCATCATAGCATCTTAATATGTTTACTTCTTGGGTCGATCCTATAAACCTGCAATTAATGCAATCAATGTATCGGTCGGCAGATAATCGACTTTTGTGTGTACGTAGACTTGAATGAACTCTTATTTTATGAATGTGAAAATGGCATTTTCATGAGGCAGTCCACCTCAAATCAGCCGTTTCAATAGAAAAAAAATTAAACAGAGACAAACGGGAGTGATGGCTGAGTGAAAAAAATCGTTATTACAATTTTTGAAAATACATATGTTCTGATCAGTTTTTAACAACATCATAAATAGATTTAGTTATATTCCATTTGCAGTAAACGTAACAATTCTCGTTGGTTTGATATAAATGGTGGAATAGATATCGACTGAGGGGAGAACCCGGTTAGTTAATGACCTATTGTGAATGCAACAAATGGGAACTATTTCAGTACAAAGAGTCAGTCAATTTATGATGTTTAAAATAAGACTATTCATTAGATTCACCACATTTTATACAGGACTGAAAGCTTAATCCTCTACATTAAAACAACCATTGTAGCTTTTTGCAAAAAAATAATGTACCCGAGAAAAAGCACTAGGAAAATATATGTTGGGCTCAATATCCTCGTTATATTTTTTCATATCACAATGACATGAAGGTACTGGTCATCCTGAGTGGAATTTCTCTGTAAACGTGCGAAGACCGCTCGCACTCGATGGCGTAACAAAAGTCCCCAGTGACCCGTATCAAGGATGCGTCAAAGGGATAGTTGCACTATATTGGCATTGTTAATAATTTACACGCTATGATTGATTTTGTGTTCCTTCTCATCTGCACTCAGGGATAACTTCACCCATTCTTCATTTCTTGTTACACCTCTATCTGATCAAAAATTCTCTCCGGCCATTTCATTTATCACTTAGGTAGCAGCTTACTTGAAGAACTTATCTCACCTTGAATACTCATTGTTGGGATACATTGCAAGGGTTGACTTAGTCCGACCAAAACTGGTTCACTCTGAAAGGAACCAAACTGATAGATTTATCAACGTATTTGTCATAATCGGTCGTAATATAGGAAAGCTCAATGTAACCGTCATATTTCAGGGTTTGAGTAAGACTTGTAGGTTTTGGAATATTATGATAGAAAGCTACACACACAAACATATATCTTTGCATGTACGCATGTATGTGTGTATGTATTTATATATATGCATGACTGTGTGCCAGTGCGTGTGAGAGTTGTTTTCTCCCATATGCAAGTATATGACTGTTTAATTGTATCAATTTTGCAAAACATCTATCAATAAATTCTGTAAGACTAATCTGTTGAGATCAGCTAGTTTAAATAAAACCATTTACTGATTAACTGGTCAATTTATAATTGATAAAGTCATATATATATATATATATGCCTCTGTGTGTGTGTGTGTGTGTGTGGTTTCAACAGCCTTCGCTTAGTTACATTTCCTTTTGTTTAATCATTAGTTTTACAGATTTTACCATCCATTCTGCCAAAGGTCAAATTTGCCACAGTCAAGGAATATGGTCAAGAGAGAGAGAGAGAGAGAGAGAGAAAGAGAGAGAGAGAGAGAGAGAGAGAGAGAGAGAGAGAGAGAGAGAGAAAGAGAGAGAGAGAGGGGGGAAAAGGGGGACTGGAATAGTATAAACGGATTGATATTTAGGTTTCAGCGGTCACAACTCACGGAGGAGTTGTCTCCCTTGCGTAAATTTTCATCCAACACCTCCTAATTACACTTTTCTGTTCAATTTCGTTTCTTAGTTTTCCAACGTGATAATCGTCTTTTTTGTCTATTAAATTACTTTTGTAATGAGTCAATTGTCTAGAGATATAAAACAGATGCCTCTCCAAAAGACGACATCTTTTTTTTTTAATTTAATTGGGAATTAGATTTAAAGATATTTGTGTGCTTGTTTTGATATTTATTTATTCATTTATTATATTAAATAATTTGATGAAGACAATATAGTCTTGGATATAGTATATATTTGGGTAGGTTGGTAATTTTTCATCCCGATAGCTATATCATCCTGTCTAATTCTATCTTCAAAAGGCAAGTCTGAAAAAAATTACTGAGTAGAGAATTATTTCTTCGATCGTTTGTCTAACTCTGAAATATTTGTCTATCCAATTACATCGCCATGTAAACATTATTCCAACTTACTCCACTGGTTTGAAGAGTGGTACATCTTGATTGGGCAGATTTGCTTTTTTGCTTGTTTGTACAGTTGTGATTGATTTAGTCATGTGAGTGGGACTTTACGGAGCATTGCAATGCGCTGTAGGATGAGGAAAAACAATAAAGAATGAATGACATCATCAAAGACTAATCGAAGTTTGCTCAGTTTTTTTTCAGACTTTTTGCCTTTTCTGGGCCTTAATTTCATACAATTGCGCAAGTAGCTGAGTCTGCAATGTACAAAGTAACCCTTAACATATGTTTACTTTTGGATTCTATTATAAGAAAATACATTATGCTAGAATCAGTTGTAAATACTACATGAACTATCAGCTGTCAAATTGAAAAAGGTCACTATCGGTGCAAAAGATAATTTCCAAAGTGGAGCTTGTCATTTTCTACACAAATATGACTCAAACTTACGAGAAAAATGGATGATAATACCGACATCAAATCGTGGAAACCAAAAGATAGTAAATGATCCAACATACCAATTAGCTGAGACCTCCCCTCACTTTTAAACTATTATAGATGAACTATGAAGAAAAGTTTCTTGCCTAGTAACATAATCATCTTTTTTTTAAGCATCTATTATTTGATGTACACCAGACTCTGATATCTCTATTGAGGGCATCGTATGGATAATAATTCCTGAACTTGTATAGTTCACCAGTTCATCTTATATTTGGCTGGTCATATTTTTGCATATGACGGTTTAGAGTGCACGTTGTGAGTCACGATCCGTTTCATTACCAGTTGAGTGTTCTGATGGATTTTTTGACATCCCAGATTTCCGTTTTTTTCTCTAATATCCGGTGTGTCTTGTTATCTCTCCATGTGATGTTGAGTTATCCTGTTTAAAATGCATGGCTGATGTATTCTTTTGGAGACTAAATGGAAATGGGTTGCCCGAAGCCTACTCTGTTCACCTGTAACTTTTTCAATATTGACTGTTTTGTCTTTGTCTCCAGCCTGTCTATTGTGCATGACATTTTTTTTATTAAAGCCCATGTAAAAAAGACGACAACATCGATAGCAATTATGAAATTGCATAAGTAATCACTGTCTTTTTATATTTATATTTACCAATGGTAAAGTACTCAACTGAGTAAATCACTAAAATGATGGCATTTTATCATAGAAAACCTTCAACATTAACCCAACAAGATTTACATTATGGTTTCTTGCTTGCGAGGAAATTTTCAACACCATACACTATCCTAATATCTTGACAAAATATCCAATCTGTTTGTATTAGGTTTTCTAGTTCTTTTTTGTTTTAAGCAGTTAAAAAAACTATCATGATTACTTGTAATAATTTATCAAAGGGTTTTTGTTGGATGATTGGGAAATAAGTTTTATAAGTCCCAACTGTTCTTGGATCTTGGAGAAAAATAATCATAATTTAAATAATTTTGATGTTTTCATCGTTGATGATCACTCAACTTGGAATTGTGACAGCCCCTGTGTTCTTGGTTCCCTTCACCTGTCTATTAAATCTAAGAAGATGGTTTCCTTTCAGTGGTTGAATATCTGAATCGATTGCTGCAGTAACATGACAGCTCACTTCGGAATAACAACTTTATTCAGCATTTGACAGTACTAACTGGAATGCTGTAGGGCGTGTGAATGGTTCTTGTCTGTAAAATGACATCTCCCTGAGAAGTGGGAACTATCTTCTCACGGAATAACTATCATAGATGCAATACAAAATTGTCAGATGACATATGTTTGTTTTTGTTTGTGTATTTCTCTGCTAAATCTTCCACAAAAAAATCTTTCTAAATATAAAAAAAAATTTCCTTTCATGAAGATTTCTGCATTTCTTTTTTAAATCAGTAATATCAAAAGTTTCCTGATTTTTCAAGCCAAAGAAGTATATAATGCCTGTATCACATATAAATAGTCCTTCTTCACTGCTGACGATTTTTGTATGCCGAGATTTCTGGTCTTTCGCGGAATGATAAAAAAGATGTGGTTTCCTCGTGAAAACAAAACAGATTTAAAAGCCCTCCATAAAAGAGCTGCATCAATCGACACATTGTTAGTCATCCATCATTCAGGTGGATGGCAATGTAGACATGTCTGTTTTTTATCTTTCAAGATCAGATTATCACGTTTTCCCACTTATCCCTTTTTGTGAAAAAAAAACCTGTATTCTTCAAGTCTTTATCCAAAAATTCCTCCTAATTTGATTGATCAAGCTTCAAATAATTACGCAGCATTTCATTTCCCAATAGGGGATGATATCCAAGACTGTTTTTTTTTTAACCGTAATCAGAATCAGAATAATTGGTAGATACTACAAATATGACGAGAAAGATTTTCTTGAAGTAAAAACGTTTAAAAAAAATTTGATGCGTCAATCATGCATTTAGGTGCTGTCATTTCACTTAGGAAATCAGCATTCAAAATTGACCAACACAAGAGTTATATATCCCAAAATACATAATATTAGAATCAATGTTATTCTGTTACTGTTATCACCACGGACATGGCCGATATATGCGTTTTTCATAATTTCCTTCCATGGTATTAATACAAAAATGATATTATACGGGGGAAAATACCAACCTCAATAGAATCTAAAAATTGAAATTGAGATACTATCACAATAATTCAGGCATTTGTTTATTTCTACCTGCATGGAAGTGCCGCAAATAAACTTGCTCTTTCAAGTAATGATTCTGTTCAATTTTCCAATTTTGATTGTAACTACATTTGGAAACCACTGCGTATTCGGACCCCTGGCTGGAATAATTACGACTATATGGATGCAATTAACTGCTCATTTATCCCCAAAATGGAATTTCTTGTAGCTAAAAAGGTATCTAAAAGGAAAACAGACACAAAAAGTCAGTGAATAGAAATTCCTGGAAAACGTAGGATATTACATTGATAAGCTCATCAATATTCACTTGACTAATATCGGAGATTTTCTAAATGGGAGTGAACCTTGATCACCCCTAGCCATTCCTGTTATGAGAAGCATACCCGTAATAATGGTGAAATTATCAACTTATTGTGTGGACATTCCGCCCAGAATCAGAATATCCATTGTCTCTGTTGACTTTTGCATCCAAGTTTCTTTTCAAAGGTAAAGGAGCAGTGTCACTGTGTTTTAATTGGAAGTACTGACAGAGAATCAAAGACATAAACAGACAAACTTCAAAGTTGATTAACCAAGTTATCAATACACGCAAACATTGTTCATATCATACTCACAGATTCTAGTTATTTTTTGAAATACTAACTCGTGTAAATTGAGAAAGGAGAAACACTTGTAATCTTATGGTTTGGTAAAGCTTCTCTTTTCTCCTTCATTATGATGCATGTAAGAACTACCTTTGAATTCTAATCTAGCTGCAATACTAATATATGCAATCGGCAATTTAAGATAACAGTATTAGCGTTTCATAAGAATGAAATCCCCTTTGAACTGCCCGAATTTCTTGAATAAGGAACTTTCGTTTTTTTTCATCTCTAATAGATTCATGATGATAGAGAATGCAAGTTAAACTATATTTGAATCAATTCTTTTTTACCTCCATTCTATATTTGTTACGTAGATTGCTTAACATGTCTGTATCATAATGATGAACCAAAAGATTCTATTTCGCTTTATTTTCATTTTCCTTTCTTTTTCTCGTTTGCAAAGAAGAATTTCTTGCATTTGGATAGCTAGATTTAACCTTTGAACATGAACTACTGGCACAGATGAAAACATCCCAAACCTGGCAAAGAAGCCATTTTCAATCTCTTCCATATGTGAGTTTGTTTCTTTTCTTTATTTGCCAAATTTATAATCATTTAAATATTTAGAAAAAACTTAGCTTTGTATACATTGGCAAAATACAGGAACTAAAAGAATTTTTTTAACGTTAATGGCTTGTCTACCTCGAATTGAATCGATCATTCAGTTTCCGTTTCATTCATCTCACTTCGACCGCCTATTTCAGTCTTGGTGGATAAATATTTGAGTATTCAATCATTAATCAAGCCTAATTTTTTTCCCATTTTTTTCTTCCGTCGGTTAATTCATTTCTGATTTACTTTTTTCCTATTTTTTGGAGTTCCTTTAAACCATTTTGCCAGGCAAATGACCGGATACAAAATACCAATTACCATTATTTCATATAGGGAAAATGTGAGTGTATCTAGACACCTACCTCCAAGAGGAAAAACAATGATGATCAGAGAAAGATACATCGTCTATGGTTAAGATGGTTGATCGTGCAGAAGACTGGGGAGTACGGAGGAAGGGATAGGAATGCATTGCCTTTGACGGATCGTTGCAAAAGGAACTTTGAAAGACTTCATTTGCCTCTTTTTTCTTTTTTCTTTTTTTTCTCTTATTCGATTATATATTTTCTTTTTCTTGATCATTTCCCACTTTTTTTAGATTGCAATACATTTTTTTACCTCAAAAACTCAATTATTTCCCCTCCTTAGCTGCCTGTTTACCCTTTCTCTATGACTATTTCTCATAACACGTTGGATTGAATGGAATATAGAAAAAAACATCTGAAAAAGGGAATATTTTTGCACGTAGGAAAAACAACCGGATAAAAATTCAAAAATGTTATTAGTTTTTGGATGCTTGAAACAAATGCCTCCTATTTTTTTTCTTTTTAAACATCTCGATGATGAGAAATTAATTTATCTATTTGACCAAACCAAGAACAGGGCCATTTAGGAATGACCTCGGAGATAACAAGAGCGGTGATAGCGATATTGCCATCATTATCATCATCATCATCATCATCATCATCATCATCATCATCATCATCAATTATTAATCTGGTCATTATTTTGTTTTGCCCAAACAAATAACTTGTACGATGTAGTATTTGTATTTTTTTTTCAACAAAACTAACCAAATAATTACGGAAATTGAGATGAGCACGTAATGTAAAATTGTGCAGCATTCATCATCGGTACATACTTTCAGTCTGTTCCAAAAATATTTCTCTTAAAATTCATTCTGTGGTCGTACTTCTCTCTTTCTATCTAAATAAAACCCCCGATACATCAACTTCTATTTTTATCTTCTTCAAAATAGGCTGCAATTTTTATATTCATGCATATTGTTGTGTTCTGTTTCCATTCAATCTTTCAATAAATGTTTGTTTCCATGCAATAACAAGACACGGAAGTTTTTCTTCAAAACTTGAACAATACAATTGAATATAAAAATCGAACCACACGATGAATATTCGTTAATTCTCCTTTTGCAGCAAGCTGGCAACATAAAGAAAATGAAGTTTATTGCCTTCTAGCAGTAGAACATTCCCAAGTTATATTTAGATCTCGATAAAAGAAAAGCTGTGCTCTCAGGGCGCATTGAAAAGATAAACTCAATTCAAAAGAGAGAAGTCCCTGAAGGAAAACAGTTGAATCTAAGAGAGGGGTTAGCAAATAGTTGTTTATAAGACTATCTACTCATTTTAAAATTTAAGATGTATATAAAAAAAAATTCTCAAATTTTTTCAGTAGTTTGATGACCAGAATACATGTGTGAAATCGATGATTCAGTTTCAAATTTTATTGTTTTGTAAATATTGAGATAGAGTTTTTGATACATAAATGTAAATAGCAATTGGATCAACGGTGATTTACAATAAACTGATTCTCTGCAATATTCGAACAAAATTATGAACAAAACAACATTCTACTTACGGAAAAGAAATAAAAGATCAGGGGTGTCTTAACTCACCATCCCCTCGATAAAATTTCTAGCGAGCCTACATATTAACTGTCTCTAGTATAATGGAGAAAAAAAAGTTATTTAATTGGGGATATGAGACAACTAAATCACTGACAATTGACTCCTATAGCATATGATTATCCTCGAGATTTTTCGAGCGTGAAAATTTAAAAAAATATATAGCTAATGAAAAAGGCAAAGATGCAGAGAAGGAATATAAAGTAAGAGAAAAAACAACAGTAACAGTGTAAAAGAAAACAAAAAGGAGAGGAATATTAAGAAAGAACGAAGTGGAAGAAAAATGGTACACAACAATTATTACAGCAAAATGAAGATGATGGCATTAAAATGTTATTATATAAAAGAGAATAAGAACCAGTTGTTGACTTTTGAATAAAATGTTGCATTGCAGTAACTTACCAAGTAACAGCACCACGCCACGCTGAATAGTGTATAGCGTGCTTATCAGATTTCCCCTAGATCTGCGGACAGCAATGGTATTGCGAATCTTAATGCTTCAATCTACAGTAATTGTCGCCTGGCTATACATGGAACTGGTAAAAATCTGTAAAATTTCATACGATATGATTTAAAAACGGAACATGATATTGTACTGTGTTGTTGCAAACTTTGTTGCCGTCCAACTCAAAATGAAACGCTGGCAACAGATAGGCCTTTGACAAAGGTACAGAAAACGAGGTCCAGCTTGATCACTAACCAATGTAGCCAAATTTTGTTTTCTATACACAAAAAGTCAACATCAGTGCTGAACAATAATTCCGAAGCAAAGACACTTGATAACATTGGTGTAATGTATTAAAAGTTTGTTCCTTTAGACACACCGAGTATAAAAAATCTTAGAAGCATACCTTTGTGTATAACGCTGCAGAAACTATGCTGAATTACCTGATTCATCTTTCGTAAATTACTTTGTTACTAACTCATTTATCTTGCGGTTGCACCTATCTACATGGGTATATTTTACAAACAGCTCTTTGTTTTCACTTGAACTATTTTTTGAATGATATGGGCCACGTCGGTCACCAAATAGAAACCGGTAAGTCTCCATATTTATTTGGCATCATGTTGTTTCTGGGTATGCTATCAAAATATTTGGAAAAGACGTAATCAATTAATGAATTAATTTCATAATATTATTTTGAGAGGCGTTCATAGAGAAAGTCAAAACTTGAAAGGAAAGTGGGTACGAAATACAAGATACAAAATACAAAATGCCAAAATCTCAGGGACAATTAAAAAAAAAATATAACCTACTTTGAAAATTGAACTATTTTCAATAGTACTCAACAGTGTACTTCTTTTTCTTTTCTTATCCAAAACATGGTCAATGATAGAAAACTGAAAGCACAAACAACTGTGATTTGATCGTCAAAAGGAGGTCTCTCTGCTTTATTGGAAACCAGGGTAACAAAAATCAAAAACAAAATATTTCTGAAGAAAAAAGTTTCAAAGAAGGAAACGCCCCTCTGATTTTGTTCATCCTCACTTACACCTACATACTCACTCACTCTTTCCCATTTCCTTTCACCTTAAGTACAAAAGCTTATTTTATTGATTTTCATCATTCAATTACTTTTCTGATTTTTTTAAAGATTCATCAATTTATAACCAAGTGGCATTCGTCAAAATCAGTGAAAAATAACTATTCATCTCATTGTGATTTCATCTTTTAACCAAACTCATCTTCATTTGTAACGGCTTCGAAAATCTATCAGTGTTCAAATTGGAATAATTTGAACTAACTGGACCGAGGATGATACATTGAAGACATGTCGGCTTTGGAAGCAATTCAATGTATTCAAACATAGATATTCATATCTAAAACGATAGGAGTTTATATTGAACGTACAGGGGATTTTCAGTGAAACATATTTTAATTTTCAAGGCGGTGGATTTATAATTTTTTTCAAAACTCATGGAAATTGTCTTGTCAGTATTAAAACGAATAAAGTTTCAATTCCTGGTCGTGCAATAATATTTGTGCGACCAGCATGCGCGGTACAAACGTACGTACAGAGCCATAATGATAAAGAAGGTAATCTCACTTGTCATTTATATGTTTTACCGCTGCAAGGAGCTCAAATAATATTTTTGTCCCAGAATTGAACGATACCAAATAAATTATTAATTTTGCAACTTATTCAAATTCGAAACCAACAATATCTTATTATGAAAAATGACCAGGGTAATTAACCCTTTCTTAGAACCAGGGTGTTGCCAGGAAAGAGATAATTCATTTTTCACACCTAGATGATTTGACTGTCAAGTTTGATCGATATTTCTCGATGAAATCAGCAAAAGTGGATAAAGGAAAATGCAATTACAGAAAAAAGAAAGCAAAATAGATGATTGATCTATTGCGTTCAACCGAAGGCCCCTACGTTACTAAGAACCAAAAGTGTTAGGAAGTGTACGAGTTTTGTACAGAGAATTGAGGAAAAGATCACATTTCACTGAGAATATATATTTTTCCTGGTATTAAAATTTTGTTCCAGTCAATATTTTTTGAATGGTCATGCATTGTCCTAATCTGTATTTCAATCCGTCCATTCAGATGAATAGGATTAGCATTCACAATATATAATAAGCAAGTTGATCTGAAGTCAAAAGAGTCCTGTACATTAACTTGCAAATCACATAATTTGATTAGTGAACTAACCGACAGAAAAGTCATTGTGTCTAATCTTTTTCACGGTTTTTTTTCTGATCAAAAAAGGCGATATAGCCTATGTGAGTACATATTGACAGATGTTCAAAATTCTTCGTATGTGTGACAATCTTTTATATCTTTATCTAAGTTCCGGAGAATCTCTGAGATTCCAATCTTAGATCGATGATTTCAGTATTGAAAACATTAGTTGGTATTACTTATATTTCGATGTAAAATGCAAAATAAAATGGTGGATAACTTTTCAATAATTTTTTTTTTTTTGTTGCTTCATCTTTCATGGAGGGTTATGAGAAGCATCTTAAATTCCAGTATTTTTTTGCGATGAACCCGTTATAAAAGCAGTTTCCAACTTCTTATTACACTTCAGTCTGCTGTACCTCTCACCACACTTTATCATAATCAGCGTCTTTTTCTTGTGATTCACCAGATCTGTGTATCAGGCTGATGCGGAGCCAATACTTCACGAACTCGTTCAGATTGTCATACTACCTCATATAATTCCCGCCACAATTTTGAATATGACCTATCAGTGAGTCATGATGTATAGCAGTCGTCAGACATTTTTGAAAAAAAAGCCAGTTTTTGGCCATTTGAGTTTCCTGGTGCTTCTTGATGTACCAGTGTGCTGTCTTGTGATCTTTTCATTGGTTGTAGAGCATTATTCTCACGTTGCACATCATATGTTTCCTAGTTCAAAGGTCAATAATTTATTGGTGACTAACAGGAGACGCATTGGTTCATTAGGCCTTTTTGGGTGTTTGGTAAATTTTCTTTCACCCAGACTTACTGAATCGTACTTAAATGTTTTATTTTTTGAATTTTTGAACGAATCATGACTGGCTACAAAGAGTACATATATCATAAGTACGCAGAGTATACGATATTGAATACCACTACCGTCATGAAGGGCTATGATGTGCTGTATATGATAGGACGTTTTCCAGTGAAGTGAACGATTGATTAAAAGTGCAGCTCCCCATTGAACTTTTTGGATGCAACTACTATCGAAAAAAACACAGGACAATACAAAGACATATATATGTTGATTGTGAAATAGTTAAGGGAATGCGTTCACCTTCGTAACGATATGACCTTTCAGATGGAGCAAACATAAACATATCTAAACATAGCTGCCTCGATAAATCTAGGTTCATTTAATTTGATTTAAACTGATTCATCTCTCTCTCAATATATATATATATATATATATATATATATATATATATATATATATATATATATATATATATATATATATATATATAATTATATGTGTGTGTGTGTTGTGAGTGTGTGTGTATGTGCACGTGTGTGTGCGCGCGTGTGTGTGTGTACTGATGATTACCTCGATTAGAGTAAGAGTTGTTTCTCTTGTCAAAACATTTGCAGACACTAGAACAATAAATTTCCTGGCTCCGTTACAATCCCGGAAATTATTCAAACCATCGTCCATACGTCACAACTTTCACAACGTCCATACGATTATCAAAAATTTTGAATATTCACGTTTCGTTTGGTGTAATTGTATATATTTCTGAAAATTGGATAAGCCTGTGGCTATTTATATAAAAAATTGTTAATGTATCCTATTTCTTTTTATTTAGATTACTTACTATGAAAACCTATGTAATCACTTGGCCATGGGTTCAAATCTCGATGGAGGGATGTGAGTTTAACGTATTGTTTCACACTCCTAATCTTGATGGAGTTTATTTTTGTTCTTACAGCGTGATGATAAAGTTGACTTCAAATCTTTTAGTACTGTTACACACAATTTTGTAGCGCAGTATTTATCAATCAGCTCACTCATCATAATGTTTGTAACTTACAAGTTACCATGAAAATCAAGAAGGCATTATATTCTCCATCAAATTATGCACTCATTCATAAATATTTATTTTCACTTCATACTCTTTAGGCAGTTCGAATTCAGTGAGTGATCAAAACGCAAGCTTATCTTCATTCCCACAATTTTGTTATCATTTCATTTTTTATGCCCATTTTGTTCTACATGAAGAAAACTTCAGAGTAAAATACCAACGTCAGAGACCAGATCATTCTGACCTAACACTGGATCAGAAAAATCGATCAAACTATGGGACTCAGGATCCAATGATCGAAAAATCAATGAATCGAAAGTGATATTCCACTTGTTTTCTAAAGCTACTTTAAGAAAACCCATTGGCGAGCTCTGATAAAAAGAAAATAAAATGTTTTCAAGGGTCTTCAAGTTCGAACATGAAAGATCTAATGAAGCCAAATAAAGTACCTCCATGGATACAATATTTGAATGAGAACATATTTCAATCTCAAACTCAGCAGGTTTGTGTTACTTCCTCTCAAGACACATTTATCATTTCGTGAATACTTTCTTATAAATATTTTTCAAGAATACATTCCTACAAACCTATACTACATTGATCTTTGATCTTGATTTTAGTTTTTTTTCATGCAATTGTAGTTTCTTAAGGTCATTGATGTTGAAAAAAGTGAATCAAAAGTGACGTTTCAGAAGTAATTTAGCTTTGCAGTAACTTTTCATTCATAAAAGCTGTATTATTTTCTTCAGCATCAACGTTTGGTACCGGAATCTTGCTCTTCTCCGTTACACCCAAAGTATCATTAGAACCATATTTCACTACTATGTGAATAAATCAGTGGAGACCGAATGAATACAAATTGATTTTGATGATTATGTTTAAAAACCGACTCAATGGATAATATCTTATGATGAAGCTCATGATTACAGTACTGATTGAATTAATGGTTGAAGAAATTGTTGTTACACATCGTCCATCACACACACACACACACACACACACACACACACACACACACACACACACACACACATATATATATATATATATATATATATATATATATATGTACATATACATATAACCTAATCATAAAGTTTTTTTATGAAACACCTACCAATAGCTACATTCATTGATTGAAGTGATTTGATTGCACGGAATTTGGCCATTTAATTTGATGCTTAAACCAACTACTCGATAGCAGCAACCTGAGGTAGATCATGGGTGAATAGCTGTTTCAAATTGGTATGTTTTGGCGCTTAGTATAAAGGGAGTGCTGTGCCAAATTCCCACTCCTCACTTTTAGACTAAAAAAAGAATTCAATATCAAGGTAGCTTCAGGGGACGCCCCACCAACTTGTTACAAAACCTGATACTTGAAGGGAATCACTCATATGAGGACAAATGGATCATTGAATACTTGAATGAAAAGTCAACGAACAATGATTGGAAAGTAAATATATACATATCATAATCTCGATGAAACATGTTTGATAAAAATAATTTATCAACAATTACTAATCAAGTATGGCAGAGTGCTACAAAAATATTTCAGATATTTAAATTTTGTTACGAATCATCAGAATCTAAATACATTCATACAATGTCGTTAAAATTCTTGACAGTTCAGGTTCTCCTCCGATATCCTGTTCATGGTCTCCTTGCATGTCATTACTTCTTTTACTGGGGTGATGCCTGCTTCAAAGGTGCATGTTTTGAGTACCTTGGATTGTATGGTACGTGAGGCAGTTTGGTATAATTGTGACGGAAAATAATTTTCCTTACACTGTACTAAACTAGTCATATCGTCTACAATAGTTATACTTAGATTTTACATTCATGGAACATTTTTGAATTCATGATAGTGCAAAGTCTGCAAAATGTGCAATATTGAAAGAAAACAGAATTCCACCGATGTCACTCTATACATTTGAATTTGAATTTTAATGATAAATTTTGAAGTCGTCTGCCTGATCATGGTTGTGTCAAATAGGATGGAAGAATTACTCAATCTTAATAGTTATTTACATTGGTCTCTTGACATTAATTAACATTACTCAATATATTCTGAGAGAAAATACGTCACTGGCATCCATCACTAAAATAAGCAAAGAAATATGTATATGTATATATATATATATATATATATATATATATATATATATATATATATATATATATATATATATATATATATATATATATATATATATATATATATATATATATATATATATAAATATATATAGATATATATATTTATCCATCTTTCTTTCTTTCTATCTATCTATCTATCTATCTATCTATCTATCTCTCTCTCTCTCTCTCTCTCTCTATATATATATATATATATATATATATATATATATATATATATATATATATATATATATATTCAAACCTATATTCACTAAACATTGAAAAAAATCAAAATATTTATGTGTCACGCCATCTTCGATTATCAAATTGTAGTCCATTTTAATGTTACCTCCCCTCCTCTGCCAAAAGAATCAACAAGAACAACACCGATCAAATTTACGGGGAGTAATCTTTCCAGTGATCGACAATCACGTCACGCATAACCTCGCAATTTTTCTCGGGGATTTGAGATTACCAAATGAAGAACTGGTGGCAGTCTTACCGAATGAGCTAAACTGACAAATATTATACACATATGAATTCATTTATGTAAATCGTACACTACCTGCAGCAATAATTTTTAGTTGGACTAAAAAAGTGCAGAGTATAACCTTACAAAACCCTGGTTATTAAATATTTGTAGTGTAGATTTTTCCGGGAATCCATATCAAATGGAATTACCGTGGAGATAATTACTTCCCCATTTTTCTTTTAAACTAAGCTGCTGTTTGTTCATTTTGGTTATTTTGTTATGCCTGATTTCTACAGACAGAAAGGGTAACATTGCCAACATCTTTTGGCGGCATGTACTGTTATGGTGGTTAATTCATTAACATTTGAGGGAGGGGCGATGGATTTAAAAATCAAATATTGAAAAAAAATGTCTTTAAGAAAAATTAAAAAGCAAAACACCTAATGTCACTGGGTGCTAACTAAAGGACATATTTATCCTGAACATATATTGAGAAATGATCAACTAACTATTTAGGATGGGCATGATAGAGAATAGATTGTCAGCCCTCTTGACACATCAGTGTGGCTTTTATACCTGAAACAGACATTCATGACCAACCAGTCAGCCGACCTGTCTAAACACAATAAACCTAAATTGACAGTTCTAGTAAAATTTTTTGACTTTTTTCATACTTGAAAATAAGGAAATCAAATATCACAACTAATATGACGTTCTCGTAAGACCCACTTAGCAAGATAAATAAAAAAAAAATATCCGCTGCAAATGTCTAACTACATCGTATTATAGTCTGATATAATTTTAGCATTTTGTAAAGATACAACTGGGATGACAATTTATTATATGTTCCACCAATGAAACCATTTACACTCCGTTGAAATAAATGTGTCTTATTCACTTCGCCAAAGAACGTAAATAGAATGAAAAATGAACGATTGATGGGGTTACTGCAGAATCGAACCTTCAACCGATACGGTAGCTACTATATCATAGCATTGCTATAACCATCGAGGCATTAAGCAGCCGGCAGTATGAAGGCCCAAATTTTATTCTAATTCCTTATATTGTCTGATTATCGTCCTTGAGATAAACAGGTAGGCCGAAAAAAAACGAGATGAGAATTTGTACAACTTACGACTTCGTAGTATTCAAATGACTTATTGGTTTTTCACTTGTCATTGTGAATATGGGCATTCTGTACACACTTAAATACACACCCACTTCCACACAATAAGGAACAAATGCCCCTCCCCGTACACACACACACAAGCATTGTATCAGGTCAGATAGATACACAAAGTAGCCAAAATATCATTTTTATATCTGGAGAAAAATTTAACAACAAGTGCACAATACGACAATAGATTAAAAGCTTCGATTTCAAGGTGAGTTTTTCAGCATTTTTTTTTCTTGCCATCACTCTACCCTGGCATGTCCAGAGAGATTCAAAATTTAGATATGGACATTTTATTTCAATGGTGTGTGATGGCAATGTTTTTTTTTTAACACTGAATAAAAATAGACTAAATGAGTTTACGTACTTGGACAGCGCAACCAGATTGAAAGCCAGGAGAATCCCGATATAAAAAGGAAATATGTAATCATAGAAAGGAAGAAATAAAAAAAAACTGGAAGATCCTGATATAGCTTTAAACTCTGTATTGTAGTTGTCTCACTGGAACACATTGAACAGGCACTGCACGCATTCATATTTTTAGAGGGGAAGGAGATTCATGGTTGAATGAGAATGAACGAAAGTTACAATATGCTCTTGAGCATCTAATCTGTTTAATTCCAGTTGGGTTGTATAAAACTCCGGTGTTGACAATGTTTTGAGAAAGTCCACTCTCTGTTCCGATGGTCGTAATGGTGACCTTGCAAAGATTTTTATTTTGCCATCCATTGCAGAATACATATCCTGGTGATTGCCTAAACATTCACTTCGTAGTGCACCATACGAATTGACAAGACTGAAAAATTCCATAATGATCTAAAAAGTGTGACTAGACTCCTGTAAAGTGATAATTCATCTTTGGAGTGGAAAGAGTTAAAGTCAAAAACTAAATAAGTCGGAAAGAAAAGTTATTTAGCAAGTTATTTAGCAAGACCAACATAACCACCCCACTCCTAAACTAATCATTTATATTTTTACTTCAGATATTTCGGTGAGTTTCTCCGGGCTAAAAGTCTTTGGATGTTTCCATTCATTCTTTTTAAGGAATCGCTTCGATCATTATCGGAAGATATTGGCCTTTTCTTTTTTTCTAATACGTTCTCTATTCAAACTTTAAAAAAAGAAGCCGAGTCCAGAACTGTTTGATTTGGAAGGCCGATGAATAGAAAACATTCTTATCACATTTAATCTTCAAAAAATGTTGCTTCTGTATCCCTCCATTTTGAATTTAGTGCTTCTTGTTCTTTTTTCAACCTTGTTTGTTTTTTTTCGATTTTTTTGTTTCAATTGTCTAATTTCAATGGCTTGAACTGAAACATTTCAATGTTCAAAGATTTCAGTCATTTTTTACTTCGTTTGGCCCTCATTTTTTTTATCCCTCAAATGTTTTTTTTAGGGGAGGGTAGGAATTATCAACCAAAATAGTCACCTTCACAATGAACTAATGTTCAGCGATTTATAAGGCGTACGCGGTGCACCACACTTTTTGATTTTGTGTTTTTCATTCTCGGATTTATCCCCTAAATAGGTTTTCGACGGTTAGTAGAGTTGATTTGTGATGTAAGTTTAAGTAAAATTAGTTGTTTTTTTCTTTTTGTGTGTCATCTTTAGAATTTTAAACTAGATCTTATAACCAACCAGCAAGAGGCAACATAACACACTAATTAATTGAGTACACTCATTGAAACTTGCTAGGAAATGTCGCTGATGAGGTGAAAGTTTTTATCGATTGATTAACCAGACCTGTTCCCTCACTGTGAATACTTGTCTTTTGGGGTCGGGGAACGACTTTAAAATGTGTTTGCCTTGTATGGGGAAAGCTTACATGATTTTTTGCAAACATATGAAAATTTGCCGTTTATATATTTCTATACATACTTTTAAATTTTCATTGATTTTTTTTAATTGCTTACTAATACTTATATTTTCCTCGAGAGGATCGGTTTGGTAAATATTAAAGTCTCAAGCTGAGTATTAATGTAGAAGTATCTCTCCTGTGGTCTTGTATCTTATCGAAGGGATGACCATACGAACTTCGAGGCATGAAATCCTGGTCTAGGATCATCAGGCTGACATATGCAACACTAACCGGGACGTTCTTTCAGCTATTGCTCATCTTTCTGAAATTATAAATAAGACTGTAACCAAAACTGACAACATTTCAAGAGTTTGATCATCTAGGTGGATGCCTGGCTGACTGACAGACTGATTATGCGTATTTGTATTATCTATTAAGGCCCAATGTGTGTGTGTGTGTGTGTGTGTGTGTGTGTGTGTGTGTGTGTGTGCGTGTGTCTGTGTGAGTCACAAGGGATAAAAAATGATAAATAATTAGAGACCGACAACCATTGAAAAAAAAAAAATGAAAAGCAAAACCAAAGTATAACAAATGAATATAATTTGACACAGCATTCAAATTTGAAATTGTAAGACACTTTTTTAAAAATGTGTGGGAGATAAGAGATGGATTCTTCCGAAGAAAAAAAACATCAATGTACATATTCAATCCCTGTAATGAAAATACTGAAGAGAATTTATCAAAAAGTTCAGTTAAAAATGTATGTAAGGGATGATCTGCTATTTTATGTTTGAATGGGAAATAATGAACGTTGATAAAACGTTCTTCTTCTCATCTGCCAAGCAAACACATCTTTTCCATCTTGCTCACAAAAGACTCCTTTTATCTGGGGTGAATTTAACAACGAATCGGGTCAGTTACTCAATAGAAACTCTCACGTGACCAATTTCTTACACTAAAGGTCGCGTTGGGGCTGATCAATTGAAATTATTGGTAAAAGAGATGATCAATCACTACGTTACTCAAGTTCTTTGCTGGGCAATGAAAACTAGAAAAGTCTATATTTTCAAAGCAATAATAAATGAGGCCAGACATTAAGTTATCAATTTAGTATAGCCTCGCTTTGCATATTATCCCTATGCTGGCTAAAAGTGTATTAAGGGTTATTCAAACGATTTTCTAGACATAATATGTAATGTTTGAATGATTATATTTCCACCCCCCATCTCAATTGCAGTAGCCTGTATACATAGATAAGCAGACCCACTTAAGAACCGAAGAAACTTATGTTAACGGTTTTGGTTGACAGTTTCTTATAAGGTTATCAGACACCGTAGCTCGAAAAGACAGAATGCAACTAGATAAGGAATTTCATAACTCCGATTAGAGAATTGTTAATGTGGTCAGTGAAAGTTGAAGAAGAAGAAGAGAAATATACATTACTTGCTATAAATGGAGTATATCAGAATAGGGCGAAGAACTTTGAGGTGAAGATAAATAATGTAAACACAAAGTAGACCCACACTGGAAAACTTTGAAAAATGTTTTGAGAAATTTATATATACTATATGGAAATATGTTTGAATATTCTCCTTTCCAGTATCCAGTACATATTCTAATTTGGGAAATTATCCCATTCATCGTCAAGAAGATTAGAAATACATATATTTAGACACTGCAATGCAACGTACCAATCTGCAAAGAAGTATAAATGGAACGTTAAAAGCAAATTACTGATATGATCAAAACGTGGATTACATGATCAATGCATAATCAAGAACCGTGAGGTAAGGCTATAAAATGTAGACATATACAAAGTCACAAAGGACAGACCTCTGAATAGCAAAGATTGCAAAAGAAAGAGAGATGTTCGGAATAAAAAAAATCGAGGTATATAGTGGGGGTAAATAGTAAAAAAGAGAGATCACTTGCGCACATAGCCATGAGATGAGAGAAGCAGTAAGACAAGGACACAAATAGATCATCAAACTGGTCATCATTGTAGATATCAACAGAAACACGTTTGGTATGGAGTAATATAGGGATAAACTTTGCCGGCAAAAGACTGATGATGATGCTGATGATGCTGATGTATTGCACCATGAGCTTGTCTTTCGGAAATCAAGGAAACTATTATAATTACAAGATATGCATAGCTAGCTAGTTTCCAAATTATCATAACATTACTGGAACATGGATATTTAACTGATTCTGCTTATTTGAATTTTGACCGATAACTATGAGTAATATCTCATCTCTATTCTTGCTGAGTCAATCAAATTGAATTGGCAACCGAGTGCTTCGACACGTTGACCTCGGTCTTGGTTTTCATTATAAGGCAACTACAAGAAACTTATTGGCCCAAGAGAGGGACACACTTTTACCAATTTACAAAGCAGTGATATATGTATATATATATATATATATATATATATATATATATATATATATATATATGTGTGTGTGTGTGTGTGTGTGTGTGTGTGTGTATTTGTGTGTGTGTGTGTGTGTGTGTGTGTATCCGATTGATAGGTTTGATTGCATGAGTGAATAAGTGATAAGATAGCTGGATATTTGTCAGAACACTCAAATAATGAATAATCAACCTCACAGATACATCAATAAGTTCGAGGCTGGGAGCAGGAAAAAAATTTTTTTTTTCATATAACAAATATTTATTTATTTTTCAAATAATTGCCTTGCTCAGTGCATATACTCCATCGTGTCCCCTTATAATACTTTGATCGAATAATATACAGTAAAATATCAGATCGGAATCAAACTGGAGACTTTCAATCCTCTCTTTCCCCAATATATGTTTATCAACAACGTAGGCTTTTCAACATTTGGATGCAAATGGAATGTACATCCTATTCAAGAATCCACTAACACCATAGTCATATTTTCTTAACAAAAAGGTCGAGAATGGTGAACCAGTGAGCGTATGATTATTTCATCGTGGAATATTACGTGTTTTTAGAAATATTTTACTATACCCCTTATTTACAGTCTTTTTAT
Organism: Thysanoteuthis rhombus; assembly: GCA_963457665.1. Classification (NCBI taxonomy): domain Eukaryota; kingdom Metazoa; phylum Mollusca; class Cephalopoda; order Oegopsida; family Thysanoteuthidae; genus Thysanoteuthis; species Thysanoteuthis major. Next base: position 18,579,038 of record OY735198.1, on the reverse strand, counting down.
GAATCCTCTCTTGTTTTACCCCCTTTCAATCTTGTCTTTTTTCGTTATTTTTTTTCGGCTTTCTCTTCCCCCTCACCATCGATTCCTCTTATCTTGATGGTGTTTCTTCATCAATTTTTCCATTTCCAAGCCGTCTTCTTTTCAAATTTTCCCTCCATCCATCGTCATTCTTGATAACCGACTAGTATTTATTCTTTCTAGACATTGTTTTTATTTTGCTACCAACACCAATTGATTATTCTCTCAAGATTTCAAATGCTTATTCCCATTGTAGGATTTTCCCCATCGATATGTCAAACGATTTTTTTCCTTTTCTTCCTGCATTGAAACCCCTCAATGAAAGCTGTCGAAAAACTCTCAACGTAAGTTTCCTTACTGGTCTGGTTGGCTACCATGCTTTCACCAAATGTGTGCATGTATTGTGCTCAAATATTTTTTGGTCTTTTTCTTCCATCTGCCGGTTATCGAAAAGTATTTATCCTGGGCTCAATTTACAATATAACATTATGCTTATTGATCCACAGTTGATCTCACAGTGCGTTCACGTTTGAAAATTCGAACTAAGAAGTTAGTGTTCAACAAAAGATATGTACTCATAGTTTCTTTATATATATATGAGGTATAAGACATAATACGAAAAGGATTGTCTTCTTCTGAAAGTTCAGTTCGTAAAATCCGGCAAAAAGGGTAAAGGAAAAAATTGTCTATAAAAACCTATAATGACTGTGTTTTTCATATGCTGTGAAATGCAGTAATTCTTTTTCTTACTTTATGTGAGGAAAATGTACAATTGTGTTCGTTTCCCGATTGAGAATGCTTTTCAACATAACGGTTCCATCAAATCAGTAATCCATTTTTCCTCTCTCATCATTAGTGACGAACATGACACATTTTAACATCATATATCAAATACATTTACCCTTTGATCGGATGGCTCTGAATCTTATTGTGGAGAAATACGCAACACTTTCAAATACTGACAGAATTATACTATGAATATTGGTTACATATGATAAAAAATTAAAGCAAAACACAGCTCCGTTTGCACTCACTTTGCATCGTTGTCCTGATACGGACAGAAGATTAGTTTCTCTTCATATCAGCGTTTTGATTTCCCTTTTTAATCTACCAACTGTTAGATCCATAAGCCTGTTTAAATCCTTGTATACCTCAGACCCTAATGAATACTATCATCACAAAACAGTGACCGACATGTTTGCCACATATCGCAAGTCATAATGCTTTTGACGGATCAGCGTATGTAATTATTACGAAAGAATTGATTTGCAAATATGAATTATAACTGATTGATTTGCACTAACGATTGACAAGCTCTGCAGATATTGAAAGGCACTTATTTTAATTAAATTCAGGACGATATTACGAGATCTTGGCTTCAACCCACAGCTTGACTGCTCCGAATATGTAGGCAACATACAGAAATTTCTCTGTGTAGTGATCAAAATCGTGCTAAATATGCTATAACATTATTTGCTAGGTTGATATATGATTGTTGATATATATATATATATATATATCAGTCTCAACCCAAGCAACATAACTCTTTACATAAAAGATTGAATATCATTCATAACAACAGGATTAAAGACACATTCAAGCCTCCTCTCTCTTTCACTCTCTCTTTTCCCCTTCTGTCCCCCTCTCTCTCATTTACTCTCTCTCTCTCTCTCTCTCTCTCTCTCTCTTTCTGTGTATATAAATATTCATTGAGTAAATGCAGGACTAATGCTTCCTATTATGTCTTTAACATCTTGTTCACTTCTGACCACTAGCAATGTAAGTTAATGCCAAATTGAACCGTTCAATCAGTATTCAACTAGGTTTCAGCACGAAATATTTAGACTTTTGCAATTGATCCAACGAAACAATACATGCTGCCAAAAAAGTCTGCTATGTGACAGTTTTTTTATTGAGTAGCAATCCATAACTGATTAAATTTCTGTTTGATTTGCAATACAAGTTTCCAAGTACTTATTTATCCCTGAGGAAGTATTGATCTCTTTGTTATTATTACTATCTAATTATTTCTATGCTCTGGGAGTAAAATAACTCAATATTTCATTGTTGCACCAGTAAAATGTCTTACAGCTATTCAAATATAGATTTATGAGTTTTTCCTTTCACTTCCATTCACAGCAGAATTGATCTGTGCAGTGAAATTCTGTAAAAATAAAATTCAATGATACTACTAATATATTATTAAAATGGACATATTTTAGGAGACACTACGATGGCAAAAGCTGCCATTGAGATGTGTGGCAGATCTTTATGTTGGCCTATATCAAACAAAAGACAGAAAAGGTTTGTGACTGTTGATGTGTTGATTTATTGAATCATTCCTAATTTTGTTCAAAGCTGAAGCACTTTTACAAAAATTTGCAAGTAGCTTTATTCTAGAGATGGTTCATTGAGGGTTAAAAGTTCGACGTATTTGAAAGGAACAGAAAAATTCTTGGGTATCGCATAAATTGGTAACTGATTTGGCAAATTATTAAGATTCCTCCTCTCGTTTTAACCAACTTTATTCCCTCTCCATTCTTTTTGGTGAGAACTGTGAATATCAAAATAAACTGTATTTTGGTCCAGGTACAGCTAGGTACATATCATCAGCGACCATTATATATATATATATATATATATATATATATATATATATATATATATATATATATATATATATATATATATATATATATATTTATATATATATATATATATATATATATATATTTATATATATATATATATATATATATATATACACACACACACACACACACACACACACACACACCAACTGACAGAAATGGATGGATAGATGCCAAAGACTGAAAAAATACACAAAAAATATGGACACTGCAAGTTATTGTACATGTATATGACTTCTTATGCATACCAAGCACTTGCTTGTACAAAAGTGTATATGGAACAGCATTAATGCATGCATGTGCATATATATATATATATATATATATATATATATATATATATATATATATATATATATATATATATATATATATATATATATATATGCAAACACACACACACACACAAACGTACATATAAGGATGTGTTTGTGTAGTTGAGTGTGTGAATTAGTGTTCGTGATTTGATATTGGACGTGCACTCACGTAACGGTTCTTAGCAGCACAAATAAACAGGACTGACAAAAAAAATAAGAAGGAAGCAATTTTTCCCTGAATGTAAAATCGTCTTCACAAATGGAATCGAATGCCCGTCTGGAATATTGGATACATTCCCAAGTTGCAAAAGCAAAATTCTACGTATGCATTAAATCATTTAAATCCCTGCAGATTTTATTCAGTTACATCGATGATGTTCCAAATAGTATTATCGAAAAACAAAAAAAAATGCTACGAAGGAGGAAAAATATGATGAACATCATGTAAGTTATGCGCAATAAACGAGCATAGTAAAGTAAAATACGACCGGTTACGGCAATGCATAAATCATAATAGGTATATCTGATTCAGAGAGAACAAAAATATATACAGACTTTTCTCTATTGGCAAAGAGAATATATATATATATATATATATATATATATATATATATATATATATATATATATATATATATTTGCATAAATATATGTATATATATTTGAATATATATACATATATATATGTATATATATATATATATATATATATATATATATATATATATATATATTTATATATTCAAGTGAGCTCATACATATGAGAGTTTCTATGTTCACTGACACACACGTGCATTGGTAATTATTTGGGCTGTAGGCGAGACTGGAAAGCAAAAAGGTTTTTGCATTGAAAGAAGAAAATGGTAGGATTACAAAGGTAAGGACAATATATTGAGAAAGACTGAATAATACAACGGGAAAAGTGTACAATAAAAGTACATCCAACCTTTATAGACAATTGTTGCTCTAGACATAACAGATGTAGGTTTTGTCCTACGCAATATAAGAGGCAGATAAGTTTGTGGCATAGATAGCACAATGGCAGAAGTTTCCCAAAATACCGTAGAGCTCTCACCCAACATACCAGTGCAACTATATCCGAATGCCTACGAGAAGAAGAAAGTTGCTTGTGAAGTAATATTCTTCACTAAAACAGGAACAATGAATACCTTCGCAAACAACATTCAACTGCTTTATTAAGTAAAGAACATTAGTGTTCTATAAACACTTTGGTAAATCGTAAATCTTAATTGGTATTATTTGGTATTATCCCAATGGAAAATATGAATTTGCATCAGGCTATTCTTTTAAAATTGTAGAGCTGAGCTGCTTACAACAAAAAATAGCATTTAAAATCATAGTTTTTACTCTTACTTACCTCTGACTGTAAACTTGCCCCACGTACATAATCTTTATTAGCAGTTTTCAGACCTCATTGTTGGACATCAACTTTCTGAAAGATTTGCAATTTATCTATATCTCGGGCGTTGCTTATTGAGCTCAATAACCATCGTTCCACCACAGACACCCATTTTGTTATAGGTTTGTGTGATGAAAGTATGGAAAGTATGCTGATGTTTCAAGGTATATACTAGGTGTTACACCTCATTTTTCCTTTCATACTATATTTTTCAATAGCCAAAGTTAGGTGAAAACCATCGTCTTGGCGTTTTCGTTGTGTGGTTTTTGAATGTGCGTGATCTGTTCTGGTTTGTTTAATAGGACAGCCATACACATCAAAGTTTCCTGAGTCGGTATAAACATAGTAGAGAGAGGAAATGAAAGAGGATAATATAAACATTCGTATCCGTAAAAATAAATAAATAAAAAAGAAAAGTCAACACTATTCCATTTAAACCAATCAGATAATGAAAAGCAAAAATACCAGATACAGTATTGAAATAAATATGGCTATATGATTTCGTGTCTACAGATATACATTAACCTGAAATATCTTGCATTTGAGGACCTGTTATTTTAGTTGTTTCTCTCAGCAACAACTAGAGCCAGTGTTAAATTAAATATGAATTCAGTACTGAGGTTTATTTATAAAAAATGCACCAAATGTTTTCGTCTCCCCATCTTAGCAAATTAATTTCAAATTCTCTCTTGATATGACGAAATCACGCTTTGGATGACGGATTTAAACTCGTTCTTCAATAACAGAAATCGAAACTCAAATAAGAAGGGAGCATCTTGCATTTAATACTTGCGTAGGTATTAGCTGTTATTAAACACAAAATCTGTTCAGATCGTTATAGAGTAACATGACACAACGAGGCAAATGAGTTCAGAGAGGATCTTCACATCTATCTTTATAAAGCTGCCTGATGAATAGTTATAACTTACAATCTAAATATTTGTGATAGGATTAACTCAAAAATAAAAACTGAATCGCAAAGAATTACTTGAAATGTATTGTAGCACTTAATTGAGAGTCAAATGTCAATTTGGCATTTTAAAATCTAACAGAAGCAAAATGACTATCGGAGCGAAAGGTTTGTGTACAAAAAGAAAAAAATAGTCCCAAGGATAAATATAAGATTGGCGGTGTTGGCTTGCAGTGAACTTTGAAGGTTTGTCTAGGTTAAGGTCAAATTTATCTCAAAAGACAGAGTTGTGTCCTACACACTTGATCCAGAGATGAATAAAATATAAAGAGTTCTAATTTTGGTTGACTATCTCTTGTATTTTCAGAACATTCAATAGCAAACTATTTTAGGAATTTCCGTGTTAGAATTCAATCCAAGACTATTGTTTATTCCCAGGACGAGGCAAAATACTCCATCTTGTAATTATATCAACTGAATATTAGAAAAAGATCTGTGTTCATCGGAGATAAGAACACACAAGCAAAACTAATTGACTCATTGGTGAATATTTAAAGTTTTTGGTTATTCACGTATTACGTAAAATTGTTGAAGCAGATGATAAGGTAACATCATTTCAATACCCCTCCACGAGCATATAAGATATCCAGGTATGAATTTTACCCAATAATCTTTAAGAATCCATTCTGCCACACTTTTATAACCTATTGTTTGATGACATGGACAAAACATCTAGTAATGGGAAAAATCATAAAGAAATATACCCCCTGCTTTTCCCAAAAACATTTTTACCAATAGAAAATCATATTTAAACAACACACATATATATATATCCAAGTGGAAGACTGACGAAATTACCAACTGAATTAAAACAGAACCATTTCCAATTGGATAAAGAGATAAATGAACTAAATCAAAAACACCATAAATCGACAAATAAGAACTAAGCAATGATCCACGGTGCACATAAGAGAATCATAGTAAATTTCACATTGAGGGATCATGAGATGGCACAGCATATTGGAGAAGAAACTGGAGTCCGGAACATCATACGAGATATTCAAAATCTCAAATGGCATTTGGCGAGGCATTCTGCTTGAATGTCGGTTCATTGCTCAACATCAGTACTCAAAACATTGATTCCGAAAGATTAGATGCAAAAATATCGTCGACGGTGACGATCAAAACAAATTGAGAAAAAATATTTGCAACAGTGGCAAATCTTTGGAAAGGTCTATATCCAACGAAACTGACATATTGATGATAAAAATGATGAAGTGAATTTTTATATCTTGCAAAATGAACATTTATTGTTTTTTTTTGGTTGATGACAGCCACTTGGGACAAAAACAATACCGAAACGAATCAATACTTTTGTCGTTCCTATCAACAATAAACAAAAGTAAAATGATGTAATAATGCATTCTATTCCGAAAAGAATTTTGCTTTTTGTTCTTTTGTTTATCGGTATAAACAAGCTCAATTATCGTGCACTGAAGTATCCTCAAGGAGGAGTCGAATGTTCTTATATATATATATATATATATATATATATATATATATATATATATATATATATATATATATATATATATATATATATATATATATACAAATATCTATATATATATATGTATATATATATATATATATATATTTATACATACATATGTATAAATGTATATATATATACATATATACATATATTCATATATATATATATGTATATATTTATACATACATATGTATAAATGTGTATGTATATATATATATATATATATATATATATATATATATATATATATCTGCTAGAGGATTCCTCGTCATTGCAACAGTCCCAATATGTTTTAGATCTGATGAATGTATGGATAATCTTCTGTTTCGACATATGATCATGACTTACCAATGTACACAGTTAGCAAAAAACATGATTTGGCAATTATTTAAAAGAGAACACAATACCCACATGATTTTGACATGGTTGTTACCATTTCACGTACAATTTGTTTAGGGTCACCAAAAATCATCATAGTCCATTGTCGAATCAGTTATCATAATTCAAAATTATTTAGAGTTTTAAACAGGTTTACATCTTTTTGACGCGTATTATTTCTTCTGTATTCCTACCTTCATAATATACATACAATTATATAGATTGATAACAGAGGGAACCTTAGTACAGCTCTCAATATAAGCACACGCAAAGTGAATTACAAATATGTTGGGCGTTCACTTGATTTAATCTTACGAGGTATATTGAGAATGACGAGGTGGGGCATTTAATAACATGCACTAGTGGACACGTACGAATATTCCCTACATATATTTTGTTGGACACCTGGTAACCTCAATATGCATGTCACTGATATTTATTTCATACCTGACCACGTCTAAAACCTACGAATGCTCTATACACACTTCGTGGGATCATCTTCGATTTATTTCCTCATCTTCTTGGTTCAAAACATCTCTATATTGAATAATATCACATTCGTGAACCATTGTGCATGCTCAAAAATACGACGACACGGAATAAAACATTGTTTTGTGATAGCAAAATCGGTATTTAAACCAACATGTTTTTGTTAACTCTTATGATTATAACCAAAATGTGTGTTGCTCCAAACACCTATATATATATGTATGTATATGTGTGTGTGTGTGTGTGTGCGTGTGTGAGTGTATGTGTGTATATATATATATATATATATATATATATATATATATATATATATATATACATATATATATATATATATATATATATATATATGTATATATATATGTATGCATATATGTATAAATGTATATGTATATATATATGTATATATATATATATGTATATGCATATATCTATACGTATATATGTATATATATATATGTATATATATATATGTATATAAATATGTATATATATGTATATATATGTGTGTGTATATATATAAATACATATATATATGTATGTATGTATGTGTATGTACATATGTATATATGTATGTGTATATATATGTATATATATGTATATATACATGTGTGTATAAATATGTGTATATATATGTATATGTATATATATATGTATATCCCTATATATGTACATATATATATGTATATACGTATATCTATCTATCTATCTATCTATCTATCTATCTATCTATATATATATATATATATATATATATATATATGGACACAGAATATACTGAAACCCACTTCCACAAAACCCGCAAGGTTCTACCTACTCCCCAAAATCTACAAACCAAATAACCCAGGTAGACCAGTCATCTCCTCCACAAACTGCCACACTACCAAACTATCCGAATTTGTAGATCACTACATCAAACCCTTGGCAACACAAATCAAATCATACTTACGTGACACCACAGACCTCCTAAACAAAATCAAACACATCACAGCAATCCCAGACAAAGCACTTCTAGTTAGTATGGATATTAAATCCACATTCTCCAACATCAAACATGATGAAGGTATCCTAGCTCTGACAGAAGCCTTAAACAATAGAACTACTAAAGAACCTAGCACTAGAACAATCACCACTCTTATGCACCACATTCTAACTCTAAATAGCTTTAACTTTAATAATAGACACTTCCTCCAGGTGAAAGGCTGCGCCATGGGCACAGTAGCGGCCTCATCCTATGCTAATATCTTTATGGGTAAATTTGAAGAAACCTACATTTACCCAGAGATTTATAATGACTGCTTCTTTTATGGTAGATACATACACGACATTTTTTTCGTATATACAGGCGAAAAAACCAAACTAGATAACTTCTTTATACATCTAAACTCGGCACATGACTCTATTAAGTTTGATTTCACAACATCCACTGACTCCATAGCCTTCTTAGACACACGCATATATATAGATGACAACAGAAACCTCCAAACCACCCTCTACACTAAACCCACGGACACCCACAATTACCTCCACTCCAAATCAGCCCATCCCCAATACTTAAAAAGAAGCCTACCATTTTCACAAGCTCTTAGAATTAGAAGAACCTGCTCTACCAATAGTGAACTTAACAGACACAAACATAACCTAATACAATATTTCATCCAACGAGGTTATCTGCTAGATGACGCAAAAAAACAAATAAAAAAAGCGACTGGAATACCAAGAGATGAAACCTTTTTACTGTCCCATAAGAACAAACCCAACCGCATACCCCTTATAACAACCTTCAACAACACACTCCCACCCTTAGCACACATCATCAATAATAGATGGAACATTCTCATGATCAAAACAGATCTAAAAGAAACATTCACAGACCCATGTGTTATCTCCTATCACAGACCCAAAAACATCAGAGACATGATTAGTAGCAATAATATCGTTAACAATAAAGTCGTACACAAAAATACACCTAGAACAATTAAATTCTGCACACCTTGCAACATAAGAAACAGTCTATGTTGCAACCACCTCAAGTACACCAACACATTCACAAGCACCACCACAAAAGAGAGTTACCACATATATCACAATAGCAACTGCCGCAGCAAGAACATTATATACCTTCTAGAGTGCAATAGATGTAAGTTACAGTACATAGGCAAGTCCGAGTGGCAATTTAATATTAGACTCAACAATTATAGACATAGGATTGTGTCAAAAAATAATCGTAGCCCACTTCCTGTAGAACTACACTTTTGCACACCTGACCACAATTTTGCCACTGACGCTAGCTTCACCATCATAGAAAAAATAGAAAAAACTACTCCAATTGACATAACTAAAGTTCTAGAAAAACACGAAGCCATGTGGGTCAACAAACTGAAAACCCTATATCCTAATGGATTAAATACTAAACTGAACAACCCTCACCACAAAGAACACTAATACACACAAGTCCTACCATCAATATCCTCACACCCACATCTAAGACACATTCAATAATGGAAGCTTCAAAGTCACCTATACCCATAGGAAAAACTACACCTTAGCCTGTTATAACCCCTGTCCAAATCAGAGCCAAAACATTTTCAGTAACTTTTAAGGCTGATACCTATGTAGCTCCTTGACCCCACCACCCCTCCTTCTACACTATCCCAAACATACCAAAAAATCCACCTCCACAACACTACCCCCTACCTTGACACACTCTGCCCTCCCCAAGAACAACTGCTGCCGCTTTACCAAAATCCCAATACCTGCTGGTCATTCTTACCTTCAGCAGGAGGCCTCTAGTAGCCCTGACAACAAAACTTACCCACAATGCATAGCCCCTGGCAGTGGACACTTGTTCCACATGGTACATTTTAATTCACACTCACACAACACACACCACTGATGATGGGAAGAATCCCGAAACATGTATGGACTATTGACATATAAGGATTAATAAACCTTACCACCAAAAACTTCACTCCCGAGTCTGTCTCACTCTCTAAAGTACACATTATATATATATATATATATATATACATATATATATATATATATATATATATATATATATATATGTATTCATATATGTATATATATATATGTATATATATATATGTATATATTTATATGTATATATATATATATATATATATATATATATATATATATATATATAGAGAGAGAGAGAGAGAGAGAGAGAGAGAGAGAGACGGACAGACAGACAGACGGACAGACAGACAGACAGACAGACAGATGTGATGTGAAGAAAAAAATTCAGGTGATAGGTGTCATGCCTGGAATTTTCTTTATCATTTTGTTGACGTATTATCATGTGTTCAGATGCAGCCAGTCATTTTTTTTTATCAGAAAAAAATATTTTTGGTGGATTGAAAAAAAAAGAAAATCGAGCGGGAGGGGGCATGCTTGTATTCATGTAAATGTTTGTAACATTTTGTCCCATTCACCAAAGTACAAATCTTCAAGATCTCACTTAAGAACTGAACAGTTTCATTAACATTTTCTTCTCCAGCATCCGACGTGTCCAAAACATTTGTTTTCCTCTGAACCGTGGCAAATATTTTTTCTCAAAAGAAAAAAAATGGTGGGTCCCGTTGGAAAACAATAAAAAAATACCCTCTCAATTGAAAGAAAAAACAAAAAAATGTAATATCCGTCTATCGAGTTTTTCTTCCAATCTTCCATTTGTCATTTGCGTGTACATGCTACCCGATCATTTCACATCAACACAATAAACATGCATTTCAAAAGCTCCACTTTAGTACACATGCACTAAATGATAATTGACGGAACTCTTAAACGTGACTTGTTTCTCAAATATTTAATTAGAATAGTTAAACAAAAACTAACAAAAATAAATATCCTGCAAATTGCAGACTTTCAATTCAGAAGTCTGTATTTTTTTTTTTCAAGTTCTAGTTATTTCCATATAAACATTAATTGCATCAAAAGTAATATGTTGTTCCCTATCAATCCCTGGAATCCTGGGAGTTTCTGTTTTGTTTATTCAAATTTGTTTATACACAAACGTACATACACATTAACTAAAATACAAGAACTCATGCAAAAGCAAATACACTGATGCAATCATACTGGCTGTGAATTAAGATCGACGAAGAAATTATTTAATTCCTCTGGTGATTGGAGATTGTTTCTTCAATGACATCAAATAAGATATTGTTGACATGAATGTGATTTTGATACTGACAGCACGATCTCTCAAAGATCACAATCAGAAATAACTTACATAATTGGACCTGAAATAAAAAAAAGAAGGAAAACTACTAAAATGATTTAAAACGTCATTTTTTTTGTCTTTCGTGTTTGATTAAACTTGCATTTTCAGTCAAACACTTACACAGATATACAATCATATATATATATATATATATATATATATATATATATATATATATATATATATATATATATATATATATATATATATGTCAGTGTGTGTGTGTGTGTGGTTGTGTGCGCACGCATGTGTGTGCACGCATGTGTGCGCTCACATGTGTACGTGTGTATGTGACAATGATCAGCAGAGACCCTACATAGACTAAGCAATAGCATAAGATTAATGATAACTGAACTCACTTTAGCAGTAATATTTTGCTAGATTTGCTTGATGAATTTTGTTTCAACAGCATGATCTCTACAACTGGACCCTTTGTAAGAAAGTCAATCGTGGACATATCTGCCTTTTGCCGATAAGATTTAAAAAAAAATATAACTTGCATGAAAAGAACTATTCATTTGTTCAACAAATCTAGATTTGCAATTAAAACCACCACCCCAATCTTGGTTTAGCAACCTGAATTCGGCCATAAGGCAATGCAGTGAAAATATTCTGATTCGTTATACTCGATCGGTTACTTATGTGTCAAAGATCGGTCTTTATTTCTAATTTGGGTTACCATCTGCAAAACTGTGAACGTGGGTTTTTTGAGGGTCTAAGCTAGGCTGGGTAGCTGGCCATGTATGCATGTAGAGTACATACGGACCACACAAAACGAACTGGAGAATCGGAAATTGAAACATTCTCACCTCATCGTGCCCAATAAAAAAATAAAAATCTCCTCAACCTGAATAGGTTCTGAATGTCTGGGTTCAATTTTAAAGTCTATGGTACGTTAATCCCTTCTTATATGTCTTGAAGCATTCACTCTTTTCTATTTTAATGTAAGATATTATGATGGTCAGCACTAGCACAATACTAGAGTCGTGACCCTTTTTTTCAAATTTTCCTGATCAGCCCACATCTGGCATGGTTATATAACAGTTTCTACTTATTGACTTTTTCCCTGATCGATTATCCTAGACAAAAGATGCTGCCAGAATCATTTTGTCACGAGATGCTATCTAATCACTCACAAGAAAAAAAAATCATCGTGTGCAGCAGAAACTAGGACCACGGGTACCATACTCAAGATTTAGTTGTCAATTTCGAGAGATGAACACTTCATGTTACATGAATTCCAGATAGCTTAGTAATTCTAGCACTTTACCCTTCAATGTCTCCAAAACTGCAGGAAATTTTTTTCTTCTGATCCCTTTTTTTTTTTTTTATTCAAGTTAATGTTTCGATTCGATTCATTCTCTTTCACTTTTTTCTCTCCTTCTTTTTTCTCATTATGAAGAATCACGATTTTCAAAATTTTTCTTCCTATTGTCTTTCGTCTCCAATTCATGTTTCTTTCCCTTATCTCTGAGTTCTTATTCTCTTATTCTTACTCAAATTCCCACTTTTTCTCATACATTCTTCACAAATGGATAATTACTAAGTTTAGCTAATACATAAAAAAAAATATATTGATATATACGTGTTACCGTTAAAAGTTGATCAATACCTTTATAGTTGGATAACTTATTATCTGTATTTCGATCCAAAATGTCCATGTATAATCTTAATGGGGAAAAGGTTTATGCACAAACAGATAATAATTGAAGTTGTTTATCTGATGGCAAGGTGGTAAGTGATACCGAAACAGTTTCAGACAAATTGAAAATTCTACTCAATTGCTTTTTATTCATCAGAATGATTTTTGCTTTCCTCACCAAAAAAAGATCTTTCCCCAGTGTTTACCGTGAACGTTCGATCAATATCCTTCAGTCAGACGAATGAAAAACTACAAGTAAATATATATACTTTGCCTATAAAGTTTACTGACGTAGATAATTGACATTTCTGTATCTTAGCAAAACAAATTTGAACTAATTGACATCTGATCATGAGTGACATATCAAAATCAGGAAATGTTCAAAGGTATGTAGTATATGTCAATTTAAACCCATAAAATGTGTCTTAATAACATATTTTTGCGTTAGAAATAACAGATGCAAACATTGACAGTGAATGAACCAGGTGAGAACAGTAGGAGAAGAGTAAGATTGACGTTTATAAACAAAAACATCCTGCGTCCAAAAAAAAAAAAAGAATATATAACTGATGTATTCTACTGACAGTGACGATTGGAGCTGAAACATGGAACCTCCCGGAAAAGGAGGCCCTCAAACTGAGAACCATGCAACGTGCACATGAAAGCTTCATATGGAGGGATCATGATGGCACAACATATCAAATTGATAAGAGCAGTAGTCAGAGATATCATTGAAACATTTACAATACTCGATTACCAAAAGGCTTACACATGTTGAAAAAGTGACAGAGAAACGGTGGGCATCATGACTAAAAACGTGGATCCCCAAAGATCAGGTTGAAGATTGCTGCTGATGGAAAGTTATAGTTTGTGACAACGTAAATAAATATAGGAGTCACTGGTTCTGCAATGTCTATGATAGAGACGTCCACCTAATTTTGGATAAGGTGTACGTTCAACGACGGACAGTTAGATGATGATGATGATGATGATGATGATGATGATGATGATGCACAAAAAACGGATGATAGGAGCTGAATCAAAGCAGACCGAAAACAACTGTATTTGAACGTTGAATAGATGATACATATTCTCAACGATCGCACAGAAACTGCGTTGAATGAGTTTGATTACTGTCAATTAGTTTGACATGACAAAACACTTATGGAGAGGGAAGTTTTGAATCAATAAGCGTGCTTAGGATATATAAGGAAATCCAAAAGGGCTCGAAGCTGAATACGAATAGAAATGTTGACAGCCTGCTGAGGAAACAAAATGATCACAATAGACGGTGGATACCTAAATAAGCTTACATTTGCATACTTCATTGTCTTTTTTGAAGTGAACGTCCACGAACTCAAGCTGAAGCTAGATTGACTGAACAAAAAAAGGAATACAGTTAGCTTTAAAATAAACATCAGTAAAACAGGGGTCATGTCCAAACAACGTCAGAAAAAGTTGAAAAAAACAACGTTCAAACTAGGAAATTCGAAGGGGGATAAAAAGGAGGCTGCAAAATCTACCGAAGATAACAGGTCTCTATGAAATCCTCAACAGGAAAAAATCGAAGAAGTAAAACTGTAGGGTGGCAAACGTTCCCAAAATTAAACTTATCCTTCAATAACAAAATATCCAATTAATCCTTACAAGATCAGTATACAACAAATGTATCCTCCCGAACGTCACTTATAGAGCTCCAACATTAAATCTAACCAAGAGAACGACCTGCAAACTGAGAATCATGCAATGTGCACATGAAAAAAATTATGGTCAAACTCACATGGAGAGATTACGAATGAAACAGAGATTTTACGGCCAATGGGATATGAGTCAACTAGAGAAACTGGACGGGTTCATCGGATATTGCCTCTGTGGCACCAACGGTAAAGAATTGTGGGGCCGATTCAGGGAAAGATTAATATATTTATATATATATATATATATATATATATATATATATATATATATATATATATATATATATATATATGTACGTGCTGGAAAAAACATCATCCGGACCATGACAACATTTCTGACCATTTTTGGGGCATAGCCATACCATCCTCTTGAAACTTAAACTGCAAAAGTCGAATTACTCGTATCCAAAAGATTGCCTAAGATTGAACCAACAATCAAAAAAACTATTC
The DNA here is from genome assembly GCA_963457665.1 of Thysanoteuthis rhombus. Classification (NCBI taxonomy): domain Eukaryota; kingdom Metazoa; phylum Mollusca; class Cephalopoda; order Oegopsida; family Thysanoteuthidae; genus Thysanoteuthis; species Thysanoteuthis major. The sequence goes on along the minus strand of OY735198.1, from coordinate 18,563,262 downwards.
CTATCTAATTTGAATTTGTTTCTCATCAAAAATGCTGCCTTCATTTATTTCAATTTCGAGAAATCGTGAAAAATCGGTTGTTTCATAAAGATCTGATTCTCAAATGATGAACATAATTTCCTGTCATTGACAAAAAACCCTGAAATTATCATTGTTCCTTCCGACCATTTATTTGAGTTCTTCTGACAAATACCAAAAATACAAAAAAAAAGTTTGAAATGCAAATATTTCACTATTTTCCCCAATTCGAATACTTGTGAGAATCTGAATATCACCTATGAATATCACCAGTCAATTAGGTGGCAAAGAATATAAACATCACTTTTTACCATCAAAACTACTGTCACTTTCGTACATGCAGTTTGCTCTCTCGAAAGATGATTGATAGACATTGAATTCCACACTGGTATATATATAAATATATATATATATATATATATATATATATATATGTTAAGGAAATGTTGAGTGTGTAAAGCTTCAATGGAATCCCAGCACTGTGTATATGTGTGTGTCACTGGAGACAGTTCACTTTAACTCATATCATCATCCCATATGCTGTAAATAATAGATCTTTTGCCAGACATTACGTTAGAGACAAATTTAAATGGACGATCAGGATTAGGCCAATTTATGTTACATAAATACATATAAACGCCCAAAACTTATAAATAACAAACCCTGGTGACGGGGTTTAAACTCGTTGAAAATTGCTTCAAAATGTTTTAGATGGGACGATTTCGAAAAATGCATTTTATTCTAAATATTTCTAACGGATATCTGTAATGACGGTTGTATTTCAAAAATATTATTTCAATCATTGCTTCATTTCTGTAGAGCTTGGTAATAGAAATAGCTGATAATATTTGTATTCAATGTGCAATGATCAGCTGAAAATAATGGAATTCTTTGATATTTGGTTGAAAAAACACAAAGAGCTTCCGATAAAAAGCATGTTAGGTATGTTACCATTGAAGAGTGTCACTGATTTTTTAAAATTCTCCCATTTTCTTTGTCTTTAGTCTCCTTCCAGTTATTTTAATTTCTGACCTTCTTTTTTCATTTCCACGTGCTTTTGTTTTACCATACTTTATTTCCCAATGTTTTACCCTTTTGGTCATACTTCAGTCTATTCTGGTATCTCATTATCTTTTACCATGCTTTATTTTCATTGTCACCCCTTTAGCTAAAACTGGCTACACGCTGAGATATGTCATAATTGACCATCCCTCTATCAACAGACCCTTTTTTGACAAAGCCTACTTTGCATATAAAAATTGGCCCGCAGATTTCATTTACCATAAATAATTAAAAAATACATGGTTATTCAGTGCATTGTGTTTTGTTGGAGCCTTTATTATAAATAATCGGAAGTAAGCCAGTGAATCGAGAGAGGTGATGCGGGTAAATGATTGGATTTTGTCTATTAATGCAAATGATGTGATAAAAAAGCAAATAGTGTGACTACATGGTGCACATCTCATTAGTTAATGTATATAATAAATTTCCATCTAAATCAACATCATCTACGAATATTAGGATTATAATTTATTTTTTGATTTTGGAATATAAATACAAATGACTCAATTAATCAGATCACTGTCATTGTCTGCTTGGGAAGAAAAAAACGAACAATGTAAAGATAGAAAGAATGAAAAATATATATAAAAGAGAAAGGATTCGTCATAAAAAATCACAAAGACGTACAAAAAAGGATGAGGGACATGGTATTTATGAAAGTAAGAGGAGAATAACGAAGGAGTAATGAAAGGGAAAGGAGAGAAGGATTAGAAATCGAAAGGAAGTAAAAATGAAACCGGAGCATTGATAAATAGTAAAGAAAAATAGGAAACTGAAGGAAAAAAAAAACAAGGTACAAGTGAGCAAAAAGCCACGAAAATCAGTAGTTTAAAAAAATTAGTTTAAATAGAAATAAATCAATTTCACAGTCATATCATTTTTGTAATTCGGAATCTCAAAAGACATTTTTCCTCATTTTATCTTTTCTTTCTTTTTCAAACAAAGATTGTTTGGCAGATTGAATCAATAGTTAATATATATATATATATATATATATATATATATATATATATATATATATATATATATATATATATATATATATATATATATATATATATAATGGAATAAAGATTGCTTGTTCATATTCAAATACGGACGCAAAGGTCAGGTTATAGTCCTTTCATTTTCAATACGACCAGAACAATTCACAATGGTGGCTGTTTTGTCCTCGTGTCTTTTATTATGTATCAATCTACCGAATCCAGAAAAAAAGAAACAATCCTTTTTCCCCCAGAAATCGGCCACTCAGTAAATTAGTGACGTGAGAAATCAATCATCTTATAGTAATTTCAAGAGTGTTACTAGACCATCAGTAGCCAGGAAAACGATTATGTACTTTTGTTTGATTACGAGTTATCAATCATCAATACTCGTGTATGTGTGACGGTGGATAATTCTGAAAAAAAAGGACTGATCAATTAGTGTTTGTACATATTTACATGCAAACACTCGCGTTTATACATATATTGACACAAAAGTGCTGTAAACACACTCATACACACACACACACACACACACACATATATATATATGTATATAAATATATATACACCGAACTTCTTGAAAAATTGGAACTGATATGGAATTTTTTTTCATGCAGTGGTTTCGAAAGATGATTCATTTGTCAAATAAGGCACAGAAAACGCAGATTTGAGGGCAGGTTGATTCATAAGTTCATTTGAAATACTGAAAACGCTTGGCTGACACATAATATATCCGTATACGCGTTTTCAGTACACATGCATCTTTTGGCTATTTATACTATAAGTTTTTGCTCAATTAAGGATATAAATAGATAAAGACATCTTATCATCCAGTTATCATGAATTCATATTTTGTTTTAGGAGTTGAATTTAACTTAAACTCTTTGCAAATCTTCTTTCAAAACTCTAAAGAACCACCACAAGCAGTAAATTGTTAGAAACTGTTTGACAAAACTGTCCACATACGATTCTTCAGTTTTCACGTTATTTTCCGGTCATCTACCTTGGCAAGCTATCTCTTTCTCTCACATGTTGCACCAACGGGGCTAAAGGGCTGAAAATATCTCCACGTCGAATAGTTTCATGCAGGGTTCATAAAAGAGAGCATGTGTCTGAAGCTTTTACACTTATTGCTTTTGTTTCAGTGATCACTGCCAAACAAAAAAAAATCAACATCATTTATACTAATTTTTAATAGATTATATGTCCAACACAGCATGCTATCAAATATGTTGATCATTATTTCCTGATGGAAAGTAGAACCTAAAAAGCTCCCGATTAATGATACACTGATGATAACAATCCTTCTTTCCATTAAAGTGTCTTCTTAAATCCATAGTCCTAATTTAGTCAGCGTTTTGTTAGCATTGCCCTCAATTAGCTATGAAATTAATGAACTTTCTTCGTGATACTGACATGACATGTTATTAACTTGTGCCTATAACAAAATTACCAGAATAAAATTACGAGAGAGTCCTCAGGATCACTAATTACTCTCCATTTGCAATCTCATTGACCTGTCCAGGTTTCTTGTGGACTAATCAAAAGAATTGTTTGCCATCGTGTATGACAACATCAGGTGAAAAATAAGACATTAAAAATCCAATACACGAGTCAACTGAATCCTTCAAAATGTTTTCTTTGGTTCTTTTCGATTTATCAAATTACTTTTGGAATTATTTTCTCATTTGTACATTTTTTAGGATAAAATCTGAGTAAATTTCAATTTGTAGCATATGCCATTTTCATATGGGTAGGCAAAACACCTGAAATCCCTCAGCACAATCGGTATCTTACGTTTCGTAGTGTATTTGTCTGAGGACGTTAATGTTCTGGGTCAACATTTCTCCGGAAAAGGTGATGACTACTGCATAAACCTATTCATGTATAACTGATTTTTTTTTTCCATATGTGATTCATGAGCGATGAACCTATGGAAATATTTTTCATAAACATATGTGAGCTTTTATATAGCTGAGTATGGGCAGAAACAGCATCTCAGATCATGACACCTTACGACTGACATCGAAAGATCTTCCACGGAAGAAGGTAAAATGATACAAAAAAATAATCTTTGATATATCCTCAAAACATTAGCAAGGGCATTCGCGCAGGCAAATGAAAGTGATATTGATCTCTGTGTTCATCTCTCAGCCCAATTTTCTCTTTTTTGTCTTTGTCCCTGTCTTTCTCTCTCTGTTTCTCTGTCTATCTGTCTCTCTCTGTCCATTTGTCTGATTGTCTGTCTGTTTGTCTGTCTGTTTTTATGTATATATCTGTAGGTCAGTCTCCCGAGTATGTCTGCGTTCGTTCTTGATATCACTGCGAGTTTGTATTGGTGAATATATATTTGACTTCACCGGGGTTCGTATTAGCCTATATATTTTACTTCGACAGGGAATCTTGTGATGACCATGGTCCAGAAAGTTTTCTTCACATTGATCTGTATTAACTTCATGATACATTAGTTTTTTTCTTTGAGCCATAATTATATTAGCGTATACGTATGTCACGAAGGACTTTTCGAAAATCACCAAGCTTATGCATGCACATCTCTGCAAGACATTACCCAAGACTCACGCCAACATTACAACAATATTGCTTTCTGCATTGTCATCCCTAGCATTAACCCCATGGCAGTGAGTGACTGTGTGCTGCAGAGTCACTGGCTACGGTGAAAAACACTCACACAATCGCCGTTGATACTTCTCTCCCTGTCGATCAACAATGGGTAAATGAATTCCAGTATGATTATCCCCCTTTATTATTGTTTTCACTCCTCTTATTTACTCAAGAAATAAAAAAAAAAACGTTTTATTATTTAAAAAAAAAAAACTATTCTATAAACGGGGAAACTCGAGAATCAATTCAAAATTAACGACAGCCTAATACGATCTTTAATTCATGATAATGTGTATAATATATCTTGTCTGTCATACGTGAGACGCGAAGCAAGTTCACTGCAGAGCTTCGATGAACATTTACTTACATGTACACGTGGAGTTCTTTTTGTGTTATCCTTAGCATTGTTTTTCCCGTTCTCTTCGATTACAACATGATTTTTAAGTAAACATGGTTCAAAGAGAAGACATGAAGGGTGGTTATTATACAAAAAAGTAAGCATCAACACTAGAAGGTCGGATACTTAGCAAAGTGAGATGACAACGAATCAAGTAGACCACTAACAGATTACTACCCATGGGACGGAAATGCAATTGGAGAAGAACAGACACACGATTGTAGTGTGATATGGAATGGTTCACCCGTAAGATATGGCCAAGATAAGCACGCCCATGTCCAGCAGCAGACTCACAAAATATGATGGTAATGGTGTTGGTGGTGGTAGAGATGATGATGATAAGGAGCAGGAGGAGGCAGAACTAAATAAGTCATCAAATCGGTTTACATACGTGCATTCATTTTTTCCATCGGTACCTGACAATTCATGTAGGTATCTATTTATTTATCACGCGTAAATGTCGCATTAATGGAGATGGAGGACCTACAATTTCAACAGTAAAAAGTACACGCTCTGCGACACCCACGATGAAGAAGTATGGAGAATCATGAGGAAAGTTTTAGCGTGAAAACAGATGTTGAGAGACTGATGATGATGATCATGATAACGGAAAACTGTTCCCTCGCAGCAATTTCCCCATTTTCATAGCATGCAAACTTAATGCCTCATTACTTGCTGCTTCCCTGCGGTATTCGTCAGGATGTCTTTCCTACCCTTGAGCATAGATTGATTGAAAACATTATCATTTGGGAAATTTTATATACCCTAATGATTTCGGTCACCATCAGCAAGTTCATTTTCGATCTTACAAAGAAAAAAAAATACCCAACAGTAAGACTGATGTTCTTGTGACAATAAGTCTTCAAAAATATTTCACCGATCTTAAGGTAAGTACAATATCATTGTATATCAATATTACTGTGCGGCCACCTAAGCATTAGCTCAATTAGTGACAATTTATTGATTCTATAAGTCTCCAGGCCAGAACCAATAATCAATATTAATTGTTAGGTCTTACGCTTTGTGATGTTGCAACACTTACTGTGCAAGAGCAGAAAAGTCATTGTGTAGCATTTGAGATGAGAGACAATCAGCAAGCAATCACTGTAATCAACATCATCATTATCATCATTATCATCATCATCACAGTCATCATCACCGGTCTTTTAACAACTGTCATTGGAAATAGACCTTCCCCAGGTCTCGCCACACTACTTTATCATGCGCATCGTGGAGCCAGTACTTTCTGAATTTGTCCAGCTCGTCTCTCCATCTAATATTCTGCCGGCCTCGGTTGCACATGTGATCTAGGGGTATCTACGTTGTGAGTCATCCTGTCCACTGGTTGTCTGCCATCCTTGCAACATGGCAAGCCAAATGCCATTTGAGAGTTTTAATGGATTCTATGATGTTCCTGACTCTAGTTTTTTTCCCGGATGTACTGTGCAGTCTTGTGGTCTCTCCATGTGAGGCCCAGCATAATTCTTTTATGTGCAGGTGGCACGGTCTCAGTCTGCGGATCTAAATATCACAATCATTGTCATCAGCCTTTTAGCGTCTTTCATTATCCGTAAGCCCCCGAAAAGATTCGACAGACCTCTCCATCATCGTTGTCATTCCTGAACATGTCTAGGTCGTCACGTTTTGGTTCTGCAGTTGTCCTTTATTCTTTCAAAATGGTCTGCCAATTAACATCCTTCAACCAACACCTTGAATTTTTTAATGTTGTTGAATTTTTTGATTCCCTAAAATCCTGACATTTATGATGATTTATATGACGAATGGTTCATTTAAGTTGTATCTATCACGAGTCAGTTCCAATTACAATTATCATTTTACATTGAGGACACAAGAAAAATAACTGTACAATGCTCCGTAACACGGACCAGGCTCTATGCTTTCCAAAGGATAAGTCACTGCCAGAGTTGGATATTCACACTGTTTTATGATTAATATTTCTTTTTACTTTTACTTCTTTTTTTCGCTAGAATGTTTTCTAGTCGGTACATTATAATAAAATATGATGACCTTCTCAATGCTATCTAAAATCTTCTGTGACGTCGAACATAGAACAATGGATCCTGAACTTACCTAGCAACTCAAACGCTGCTGTAGGTAGTTCGATGCACACAATCAAAACGAGAGAAACTTAGTAAACATATATACCTAACGGCCTTCAAGTCAGTTGTTCTTATAGGTCAGCAGGTCTTCAGTGATTGTGCGCAGAGCGATATTTTCTGGAACTTCATATAACTACAAAGAAGTGATATGTTCTTCTTTTGCAGGATCATTTGGAATCGTCCCTGTAAAATTTTTGTTAATATTTGAACATAATAATCGATTATCGTGCTCTTTGCTCGGTGAGAAAACCAGCGTCTACTAACTTTATTGGATTAGATATTCATTTGGCTTTCGTAGACACTATGATATTCGATATTTTCGTAATTTCAACTGAACACCGGTAAAGTTGATTCAAAGGTCCTGGTATGAAGTTGGACAAGAATCTTGAAGTTACATCATTCCATCAAAAGTAAAACACCAAGCTATATGGCACGGTATACTTGATCCATAGCTCTGAGGATATGATGAATATTATCTCTCTTATTATGAACACCTGAGTCTACAGATAGCAGGTGTTTAAACAATATTGAATTCAGGGGAAAATAATCATATATTTTCTGACTCGTTACGAAAAATATTCCATCATTTTGTATTCTTCCGGAACTCAGATTTTTAGATTTTCGAACTCAATCCTATATAGAAAACAGAAAATTCACTTCAATTTTCACGTCTGATGTGAAATCTTTGATCCTCGTCTTAATCGGCAAACTTCGACTTTCAACAGAAAAAAAAAGCTAAAAAAAGTTCGGATGCATCGGATCGCTTTTCCTTTTCTTTCTCCATCTTCTCATTGTTTTGTCAACTATTTTTTTTTCCACGGTTTCAATTTTTTCTTTATTCCTTCATTTCCTGTTTTTCCTTCCTTCAATTATTTTTCCTCCTTTTCTTTTCCCTTTTTTGGAAATTTTCCCTCTTCTTTGCTTCATCATTTTTCCTTCATTTACTATTTTTTCTTTCTTTTTCAACTTATTGTATTCGTTGAACTGCTTATTTTAGCCCCACCCCGTTCCTTTTGTCTGATTGATTCCCTCTTGCTTATGTTCTCTAATCAAATTTTTACTCTATCCCCTTGCACTCTGAATTACTTCCTTTATTTGGTCTTACTTCCCTCTCTCTTTTTTTAAAACACAAACGTGGGTCTTTTTCCATAAATACGAAAACGTTCAACCACCTTTGAAAGCATTCTGTTGTAAGAACCAAACAACTTAAAATCGTTCCATTTGTCAAATCTAATACTTGAGTGAGTCGGACACTGGGCCAATCATTCAAGTCAGGTGTGTATCTTTTAGTTTGTCCTGGTCCGTCTAAGAAATTCTTGATGCATCTCTAAAACGTTATTCTAAGAAATACATAGTTTTTATCGATTTTTGTTATTCTCTCTCTTTTCTTTTTTATGGGCAGCTGCTGTCATTCATTCTTCATTTTCACTTCTTCTTGTACTTATTTCTTTTAAGCCTTCTCGATCTTTTTTTTATATATATACAAATTCCCTTCCACCTTTATTCCTCCATTTACTATCCTTGATTTGTGTTCTGAGACACTTCCTATTCTTTCCCTTTTTTTTTTGTTTTCTGGTGAGTCTTTTCCAATATATACCGAACCATTCACCCATTTTTGAGAATAACTTATTGGAAAAGAAACAGAAAACAAAAAACAAAAGAAAAGCAATGTTTAATCATTCTTGTTGTTAAATCTAACACATCTGCTTGTTGGACACTACGGCGATCATTTAAATATGGTACAAATCTAATAGAATAAAATATATACATTCACCCAAGTGTACTTATGTTTGTCCGACACAGAATTATTTTATGCATCTATAAAACGTTAAAAAATGTTATCCTTCTTTAAATCCTGTTAATTCTTTTTCATAAACAATTTATGATTCCAGGTGATCAAATTTTAAACTGAAAACCTTGTTATTTGGATTGGATATTCTCAATTAACTTGGGTGCATTAAATTCATATTAATTCTAGGGGAATTACATGGTCGATCGACGAATAAATAGGAATATCATTTATGACTTTGAATTCTTTACATAACAATTAGAAAAAATTGATATCCCAAAGGAACAAAGAGATGAGGCAAATTTTCGTCTCCCTTTATAAAGATTCACATACCGTGGCATGGGCAACTGCTGTTATGCCCAACAGGCTATTCTTGCAAAGATTGCTTAATGAGTGTTCAAAATGAAGCAGAATAAAAGAGGAAAGTATTTTCAAGGAAAAAAAAGGATGCTGATGAAGATATAACACATAATACCTGTTTTTGTACCACCCAAAGCAGCCCCATAGACAAGCGAATATCCCGAGTGGTGAACTGTCTTTCTGGATTATAGAAATTCGATATCACTTATTGTCAGAATGTCTTTTCAATTTTCCGTCGTTGAGAAAGATGTAATATGTAATCATTAAAGCTGCTACTGCTTAGATGTTTGAAAAAACGTTGTTCATTCTTTGTAAAAAATTGAAAGCTGGATATGTTATCATTGTTAAACCCTCATTTATAGTTTCAGAAGTGTATTTTTTCCTTTATTGATGCCCCAAATGTTTTGACAAATTCATTGTTCTGGTATAACAATGTAACTGATT
>OY735198.1:18545964-18548464 GCA_963457665.1 Thysanoteuthis rhombus | reverse complement strand
TATAAAAGGGAACTGTAACGTTAGGAAATAAAAGTAAGAATGAATAACACTCAGAGAGGTCACATACCATAAAAGCTGATTGGTCAAATGCATAATTAACCCTCGATTTATAATTTATAATTACCTACAAGCATAGAATATCCATCGCTGATAACAATAGCGTACAATGAAATAACAGCATATATGAGTAAAATAAAGGACAGATCCTGCAGCCTAAAGGAACATTAACTCTCTCAAAGAATCCTCGATCAGAATATAAAACTAATCGACTCATTCAGCCGAGAGAGCACAAACAGATAACGAACACCTGCATATACATGGATATAAATAGAAACCTCTGAACCATCCTCAAATCTGAAACCAAAGACACTGACAATTACCCACCCGAAGCTATCATCTTCATAAACACTTAGCATTATTAAAATATACTCAGTGAATAGTGTACATGGCATAAACAAACATAACTTCTTACATGATTTCTCTAAACTAAACTATCCATGAGAGGATACAAATGACAAAAAAAAAGACACCAAAATACCCGAAAAAATAACTTTACACTGTTTGAAGAAAATAACTTTGATTGCATATCACTCAAGGTCACCTTCGACAACACACTCTAACCTTTGGTGCATATCATGTACAAGATATGGAATGGATTGACACTCCAAACAAAACCCAAATAAATATTCGGAGAACCATGTGTCTTACCCAACTGCAGAACATCAAACAGGGATTATATGGTTAACACTATGATAAACAAGGCCACACCTATCAACATACTTCGAACCATGAATTCAAACTGAACAATAATAGGAACAGCTTATGCTGTAACAACCTCAAATACACGTACACTTTCACTAGCCCTACCACTTATAATACTTTGCACATGTACCATAACAAAAATTGCAGGAATATGATGTACTTCATAGAGTGCAATAGATGCAAATTGCAATATATAGGCAAATCTTGAGTGGCAATTAAACTTGAGACTTATCAACCGAGGAATCAGAATCAAACACCCATTATTCCTGTGTACCCACATGTAAAACTACACTTCTGTGGCTCAGGTCATAATTGTTCAAAAAACCCTAGATTCTTGGCACACCAAATGAGTCATTCATGGATCTATTGAATAATCAACAAAGCTTCCATCCCGAGGCGGCCCCACTCCACACATCAACGGAGCTAGATGACTTTTCAAAAACAAAATGATCCCAATCAACCTAGAAAGAAGAATATACAACCAATGCATCCTCTTCATAGTCATTTGAGGGGCTGAGACATGGAACCTGACCAAAAAACAAACCTGCAAACCGAGAAGAATGGAGCATACGCATGAGGGAATCATGCCCAACCACACATGTAGATATCTTGAGACAGTACAATATATTAGATACATAAAAGAATCCGTTAAACAACTGAAATGGCAATAAACCTGCCATGTTGCAAGAATGAAAGACAATGGACATCACTACTCACAACATGGATCCCCAAAGATCATATACAAGACAAAAGCCGACCAATCAAAAGATGGAAAGATGAACTAGACAAATTCAGAACATACTGGCTTAGCAACACCAATGATAGAGAAATGAAGTGGATGCTGGGGAAGTTCTTTGTCCAACGATTGCCGTTAAAAAGACTGGTGATGACTATAATGATGTGAATTTCATCGATTAATATCGTCCATTATAATTTCAAAATATCAATTAGAGGAAAAAAATTATCCATTGAATCTTCTTTCAGGATCTCATAGAGACATGAAAGATTGGATTTTATGCATATATGCATTCAAAACCCCTTGATCATAAATGCATCGGAATAATAAAAATCCACCATTTAATTGCGAGTATTTGAGTTTTTTTTACACTTTATGAATAGTTTTTCTGTTTGCTTTTTTTTCCTTCCAGATCCTGGTGCATTCAATTTAATAGACCTCCAAAACTTCTTAAGGATCTTTGGTCTTGGGAACTAAATTATTTCATCATTTTTATTTCTTCCACTTTGTAACTATATTGCTCAACTTGGGGCAATTTTTGCCTTTTTCACGGAAGTACGGTTCTTATGGCCTCATGTCAAAATAGCTCAGCAGAATAATAATAATTAATAAATGGGAAGAAATGAGGGAGTTTGAACAAAGTTTTATTCAATTTGATAGAAGGGAAAACCATTCATATTCTTCAGTTCCTCATGTACTTTCGTAAAAATGTTGGAAAATAAGTCCCCAGCTCAGCAATATTGTAATCATAACGGAAAAGGGAATCTCATATCGTGATTGACAATATCCTTACGAGTATGGTAAAATATATTCAAAATTTCAACTAGCACACTCACATTATCACTGGCAACAGAAATATATTAATTAATACTCATGACAAAAATACTTGCAATTCGAATTCTGCAATATTCAGTAGTTTGCAAACTAATTCTTGTAAGTAAAATTGCTCTGCGGCAGAAACAAATACGTTTACGAACGTACACATTGTATATCCTGTATATG
>OY735198.1:18490964-18540964 GCA_963457665.1 Thysanoteuthis rhombus | reverse complement strand
ACACAAATTTTGATTAAAATAGAAATAACGGCATCGGGGAAGTCATCAAGAAAAAGTGATGAATCGTTCAATAAGAATTTGATTATCATTTGGGTTTATCCGTTATTTTCGACGAAACAAACACGTTTTTCACTCTCTTCCCCCTTCTACTCCCTCACATACTTTTATTCGTGCTTAATTTTATTGAGATGTTTTCTCTGCTATTACTCAGCACTTGAATCAAATGAATCTCGATTAATGCAATCTCTTTATTCTCGATTGATTAAAGTAGTTCTTCATTAGCATTACTTCATTATATTAGTTGACCTTCTCCAGTCTCTGGTTGTAATTGAAACTTAGATTTAAGCGAAATTCACATTCACTGAAAATATAGAGGGGCATGAATTAGACATCTTCAGTGTTCATGAACAATCGAATAGATGATTGCTGCCGAGAGTTATACTAAACTCAAATTAGGAGTGAGCAACCCATTGCTGGAGATGGATAGAAAAAAATTGATTTAATAAAAATACATAAGTCCCCCAGTTTACTACGATAATGAAAATAATCGATGTTTTTTTGCATTTTGGAATATGTCACTGAGTATTCAAATAAACTATCATCTGAATAATTTCATAGGATATATCATTTTGAAGCAGAGATTTGACCATATTTGAACGGTTCATCTGAGACAATCAGAATAAAACACAGGAAATTCGATCTTTCTTATTGTATGTGTTCAAAATTAGGCGTAACATAGCAAAAACTTAGAACAGTTGGATTAAAAATGTTCGAAATCATTTTGAACAGCATTGGAAATATGAACGTATTTATGTGATCAATTACATGAACAATTGCATATCAATTTTCCAGCCTACAAAGGGTTCGAATGTCAATAATTTTACATCTTCTGAATCTGTGCGTACCAGGATATCATGTCACGTGATAGATTCTGCAGAAGTTGAAATAAATACGCTACAAATTTGTACTCCTCTCAGATATTTCAACGGACATTTTTCCGTTCAACTAAGGCTTTACAAGCATTTCTATCTCTTTTTGCAAGAAGAAGCCTTAAAAGACCTTTCATCAACTTCCAATACCTAGAAAGATTTATTGGTTTCAGGTACCTAGCATTATAAGGTCCTGAATAAATTATATATATATATATATATATATATATATATATATATATATATATATATATATATATATATATATATATGTGTGTGTGTGTGTGTGTCATCCACGGACAGCTGTTTCGATGTATTATATCTCTTTAGTGTGGCTATAGACTTTCCATTATACTGTCCAGTTCTGCAAGGCAGAATTGAAACCTTCACTTCAAACCCATAGGCCGATATCCTATCTCTCGACTACGGAACTGGATAGGCTGTAGAGCTGAGTTTAACGGATATATCTTAAATTACATCGAAATCCCTCATCCACCGGAGTGCTCGATTCCTATAGAAGAGCGTTGCATAAGTTTACAGTGGTTGAACTACCTCACTTAGTATCTTGAAGTTCTTACCTTGATCGTTACGTTTCATTTTAAGCTGGGATATTCTTTGAAATTGATGGGGAAAAACTGCAATTATTTTTCGATCAGGCAAAATTACCTCTTCCCTAGTACACTGTAAATGTGCACTTGAGTTGTTTGTTTGAAATATTATAAGTTTATAATATGCATAGAATAGAATGACCATTTCCTACAACTAGACTCTCAATTTTGAAATTGTTCATCCTCAAGCAAGAAGCAAAGGAATGATTCGGATGGTACACACTGCAAAGAAATATTTTTTTAAAATCTCTCTTTGAATGTTCGTTTCAATTGTTGAAAATTACCTCATCCTTATTTTGTGTTAGACTCGATAAAATGTTAGCCAATAAAAAATAAATATCTCAAAAGAACTGGACCTATTAACCCCGAACCTTTTCCCGATTTAGTCGTCCTTTGTATCCCTCTAAACGCATAAATCCTTGTACGGTTTGAATTTTTTGAGTAGGTATATACTACAGATATATCAGGCGAATTGACAGCGATTTTGTTAAAGATATAGGACCGCAAAATTGGATTGACTTTGTGTTGCATTTCCCTTTTGTTATGTCTCTGCACTCATCGTTGGTCACTCTGAAGTATTTCTGGTACTGGCTGCAGAAGATTGGCCATTTTGTAAGGACCAATTTGTATGAATTTGAGTCTCTTCTCTAACTATTTTTCTTCCTGGATTGGGCAGGGGGAAATTCTAGAATTAGTCACGCTTTGTCCTCAGTAAGACACGGCAGCAATAAGCCTAGCCTGGTTTTGAGTATGCATAAACTACATAAGACAGTGATACACCCCAACGATTGCATCAAAATCGAATGGTTCTTGACTATTTTACCACTACTTACTCACGTGTGCTGGATACCTTATTGAACTTATTTCGTATCTTACCCATTTTCATGACAAGACATAAAAATGTCATGTTTCATCACCAGATGAGGCACAGCACAATGAAGAATGCCGGGTCCTTTGAGATCCAACTCCTAGCTGCACTTTCGATTATCGCACTGAAAAGAAAGTTGTGAGTCACAATAGTGCTTCGTGGGACAGGCAGTGGTGCCTGGACAATCATTTTACCTTATCTATACCTATACCTGAGTATACTCGTTTCGATTATGTCCTCGTCGGGATAAAAATAAATAGTATGTATACATTACAGTGGTATAAGATTTAACATTTTATGAATGGTTCGAACAAGTATTCCCATATCTATAGTTCAAGTGGTACTTTCAACAGCCTCCCACAGCTATATATACGATTAGGTATTCTTTTGAACAGCTCTTAATTCAATATTCGTTCAAAGTGTTTTTGTTACCATGTCATTTAGAGCATTCATTTGCTTCAGGAATATTCATTTTCTTTTATTATTTATAAAAACAATTCCTGTTATTTTCAGTGAGAAGGTCTGCATGTAGCCGATTTTGATGTCATCTGTAATGATATTGTGTTTTTCCATGAATTTTATACTTTACAGAGGCGATACGTTTTCAATGGAACGACGCGTGATACGTAGCTTTTGATCATGTTCCCTCATAATTCTGTATCATCAGGCCCAAATAAAGATGATAGATTGTACAGTGATGGCAGGCATAAATCTGATTAGGAAAAAGAATTCGGGCGGAAATAATATCTAGAATGGAAGCATAGAATCATAGCAGTAAGGCTATCACCAAAAAATATGTAATTCAGCCAAAACTATCATTTGTTTCGACCTATGAGAAAATTATAATTAGACTGTACGTCTCTACTCAACTCAAAAGCAGTGCAGGGGTTTGATGCCAACCTCTGGGGCTAAAGCAAGGATTTCGATCCTGCCTCGTGGTACTTGGTGGAATATTCGATAGTCTACAGTCAGACTGATGAGTTGTAATACAAGGAAACAGCCTTCTGACACAATTATTAATTGTGTGTATATATAAAAATATGTGAGTAAGTGTGTGTGTGAATACATGTATAGCAGCCTGTACATGCAAATAGTAGCTTTTAAGCGTATATGAATGTACACACACACACACACACACACACACACACACACACACATATATATACGTATGTATATATATATATTGTGTGTTTGTGCGTGTGTGTATACGTATATTTGCTTGCATGAATGTATGCCTATGCGTGTATATATATATGGATAGAAAGGTACATTTGTCTCTCTCCGCACAGATACACACACACACACACACACACACACACACACACATATATACATATATATATGTAAATGAAGAGAACGAGAGAGTGCAACAACAGTCTATCTAACACTGGATTTAAATTAGGAAGAAAAAAAAGAACGTACGTTTTTATTTATCTCTGTTGTATTGTCCTTCAAAAAATATCTTATTGAATAAGCTGCATGAAAGCATCGCTGACTATGCACAACCAGCTGAAGTTAATATTCTTCCAAATCGAATTCTTTTGTAACCAAATGAAGGTGAGGATATCTGGAGGCAATCGAAGACGATAATCAACATGGATTCAGAATTGATTCAAAATAAAAGTACATGAAAGTTAACAGTAAGCTTCTATTTTGACGTTCATGCCGGAAACACCAACTTTCTATCGATGTTAGGGAAACTTTTAGAGATAAAACCTACAACATGCAATTCATTTTGATATCAGCAAAAGTTGTCATGCGGTCATCTTTTTGATGTTGTAGTTTCTAGTCTTCTTTTGGATATTCAACCATCTAACTATCTTGCTGTATTATGCTATCTCATGGCAGGATCGCTAGCAAATCAGCAAGAACCTGAATTGTCCTTAATCATGCACGCATGTACGCACACACATACATACACAGATACTCAGTCACACACATACACATACTCACATATGTAAAGCAGATACACAAACACAAGCACACATAAACCTGTTTGCATTGCTGGAGGCAAAAATTCATGCTTTTTGGTGCTTGGTAGCAGAGATTATCCGCAATCAAAATCCCGATAGACGTTGTCAACGGAAGAAATGCTGCAAGCAATATTATTGTTTCCTCAAATTGACTCAATTGGGTGAGTCAGGACAAAAAACTGCGTAATTGCTTCATGAAACAACAGGAAACAAAACAAACAGGTGTTTCGATTAGTTTTGCCACGTTAAATTAATTCGACCATATTTATTTCATAGTTAACAAACTACACCCGAGGTTTTCCTTTCAATGCTGCTCAGAATACAATTATCGGATAAACTTTCAGAATGAGTGTATATTTTTCCATGTTTGCTCTCTCTAAGTCTACATCTTTTTATACTTTTTTCTTCTAATAATTGTTCAATATTATTCTTACTCCACATTGGTTAATCATAGGATTCATACATTTATAGTCTTGCAAAAATTCATAAGCTATCAACGCACACTCAGAGGAGACAATAAAATAGAAACATCAAGTCACTAACACAAACTAAATGAAGAAATCCTATCTTCCAAAACTTTCTCAATATTTCGTACATTCTCAATTTCTTCTTGCTTTGAAACCTTTGCAGCATTCTCTTGCCTGTGATACATGGTGGGCATTCTTCATCAAGTGTCCCCTGCATGATAAGTATTGCCATCAGCAGCACAACAATGGACCAACTGAAAAAAAAGCATCGTTTGGCTATTCTTTGTGATGTTTTTTCCATGATTTCCCCCAAATTTATTTGCGTTGGCCACACCTACAATATCTCCCAGACTTTGTTGTTCTTTCAATAAACAACTATACATTTGTCCCATTCAGTACTTATCTCAGTATTTTTATGGAACGCTATTCCCATCATTTTGTTGATATTAAAATTGTTCTTTGTCATGGAATATTCCATTTCGGCCGATGATATATGCCAAAAAAACCCTAATCAAGAGACTTTCAGCATACTAGGCCATTCACAGCCTTTGGTCAACAGAATACGTCGAAACGTGAGCCAGCAGTCGGTATTTTTACCCGATGAATAAGGTTTGTCCACTTTTCGTTCATACTTCAGTAAACTCTCAATTTCCCACCAGTTTTTTCGCCTTGTTCATAGTATATACCGTGTTGCCTTTTTCGACGTCATTCATAATTCATTTAACTCCATGTTCAGAAAAGGTGAAATAATGGCAATGCTAAATTATGCTAAGGATTTTTTGTCTCTGCCTTTTTTGCTTCTGATGGAGATATGAAAGTCTTAACTTTCAGTTCCTGCATCATCCCTCTTATATATGCGTAAGGCTCTTGCATTCAGTCCTTTGTCCTTGATATAGATACGTAAAATGTTTATCAAATTGAAAACTTTGATATTGTAATAACTTTCTGAGGACTCAAATTGTTGTTCCTTGCAATTACATGGATACATTTATTTTATTTTTGATTATTATAAATTTTCGCATATATATATATATATATATATATATATATATATATATATATATATATATATATATATATATATATTGTGCATGTTTCTTAAGTATACATTCATACTCGATATTGATTATATACATATATATGCAATCGATGCATGTATATATAACTGTGTGTGTGTGTGCGTATGTGTATGTATGTGCGTCTGTGGGTGTGCAATCATCTGTGTATGGATACACATACACTCCATAGTGATAATTTTCACAAAATGTCCCTTCAAAAAATGGTATTGCACCACGTTCTGACTCTCAGCATTCAGTATATTTATGTTGTAGTGAAATACTTATTCGATCTCTCAGAAACAGTTCGAAAAACTATTATCTAGACTATCAACATAATTATTCTTCTAGTTTTCTTGCTGGTTGACTGTGTGCATGTACCATATATATATATATATATATATATATATATATATATGTGTGTGTGTGTGTGTGTGTGTGTGTGTGTTTCCGTGTGTAATTTTTTACTTATGAATATAGTTGAGTAAAACTGCAAACGGTTCCATAAACTCATAGATATAGTGCAAACATGTGTAAACGCATCAGACTGTTATGTACCCAAACATTACCGTATGAACTCATATATGTACACACGTGCGAATGGATAATTCTTTATGTATATTCATATGACCAATACAATCAGTGGTTTTGGTATATACGCACACGTTGCTATGAGCTGAGGCCATCAGAAAAGTTCAGTCAAAATGCTGTGAAGGTAACACAGGAATGTTATTTCACTTGTTAATTTTTTTTCCCTTTTTTTGATTTTATGTAAATATTTCCACGTATTGGAAAATATATCTTCTGTGTGAGTGGAAATTTCATGGATTAAATATAACTTGACAACTGGAAAGAGGAATAAAGGGAGATGTAATACAAACATTCGGAATTATAAATGGAATAAATAACATCTGTGCCATGCTCTTTAACATGAACAAAATGAACAACAAAGGACGCTGCAATAAGAATGAGCTTTAGAAGAGTATTCCCTTTTAAAAGAATCTTAAACGAATGCGGCCCGCTAGCAATTGTAAAATTAGGTCATATTTGGAAAAAGAAAAGAGTAAAAAATAATTTATTCCTTCACGATGTGTCACTTACAAACTATCAAGAACAACGTAAAAACATCTAAAAAATAAATGAAATCAATGATGGCTGTCAATCAGACCCCACAACACACCTTGAAATGTTTTGAGATTGGATACCCACTATTTGTACCAAAAATAGGTAGCTGGAAGGAAAATTCTGAAAACATTCCAACGTCTCATCTTACTTATTTATGTATTTGCGCAGAGATAAGTTACATACAAAA
This sequence comes from Thysanoteuthis rhombus, assembly GCA_963457665.1. Classification (NCBI taxonomy): domain Eukaryota; kingdom Metazoa; phylum Mollusca; class Cephalopoda; order Oegopsida; family Thysanoteuthidae; genus Thysanoteuthis; species Thysanoteuthis major. The sequence continues at coordinate 18,533,752 of OY735198.1, read as the reverse complement.
ACGATGATAAAAGATGCTCAAAGTCACGTCAATGAAATCTTCATCTCAATGTACTTATATGAACATAATGATCGGCCATACTATAGATCACCAATATACAATACTAGAAACAAAACAAAGTGAATTGCACGACTCACAAAAACAAAGCAGAAACTTTGAAAAAAATTATGTGCATTGCATGTGATTTTATTTTCTTCCCCTCTTTTTTTCTCTATTTTAATTTTTTAAAAACTTTTGCCTATCTTTTGCATACCTTGTCGTTTTACCCCCCCCCTCTTTCAATATTCTGCCTATCTGCATATATTTCTTATTTCAGCTATCCTCTTTCCATATCTTTTTATTCCATTTTCAAAAGTCTTCGTTCAATCATCCCTTCTTTTTCCTTTTCAGTCCTACTTTGTCTATTACTCTTACTTCCTCCAATTCTTTCTTCTTTCCTTTTGTCTTGACTGTCCGTTATTTGGTTCCTATTTTTTCATGTCAATGAACTTGCCGTGTTGAATCTATATCATACAGTCACTGAACATCACGACATTCATGCAAAATTACTTATATATCTTTCTTCAGTTATTGTGCTGGTCTGTTCGTTTGGCTATGCATGTAACGCACGCACTGGCCACACTATTGGAGCTACAGTGCTGGACATTTCGACGTAAATAGGTTTTATTTCTATCTATCTATCTATCTATCTATCTATCTATCTATCTATCTATCTATCTATCTATCTATCTATCTATATATATATATATATATATATATATATATATATATATGTATATATATAGAGAGAGAGAGACAGAGAGAAAGAGAGAGAGAGACAGAGAGAGACAGAGAGATAGATAGATAGGTAGGTAGGTAGGTAGGTAGATTGATAGATAAATAGATAAATAGATATATATCAAAAATAGATGTATTTGGTCACACAGAATGAATCATGTTGCATCATACTGAATGAAAACTCATGTGGAGTAATATCCTGTCGTTTCACAGTTAATTTATCACTCAAGTTGGACAACGTAAATAGAATAAACAAATAAAGACAGTTGGGGTGATGCCAGAATCGTGGCTGTCACAGATAGTGTAAGTGCATCAGCATTGTATTGCTCCTACCATTTAGCTAAATAGCCTGTCGGTAATGCAAATACCAACATAATACCTCGGAAAATATAAATAAAGAGAGTTCGTACCTAACACCTGTTCCAGACCCATGTAGACACATAATGATTGGCTGATAACAGAGATAGGTCTATCAACGTGAGTTAACAGCATAACGGGTTTGATAAATCAATCAGTATTTGGGAAAGGAATAACAAATTAATCAGTTCCTCCTCTAGCTTATTAAACATTGAATTCTGCATCGAAAAAATCTATTAAAAAATAGGCAGGAACAGCAATAATACAAAAAAGTTCAGGGATATGGGGAGAGACACAAGAAAATCATGGAAGGGTGATTCATAAAAGAGAATCAAGTTTTCATAGAATATATCCAAAATCTTACTCGCAATAATTGGCACCCGGTATCCAGACTTTGCTTGGAATTGAATTTTTTGCAAAAAACAATAAAAAAACAAAACAAGTACATGATATATTTCTTGGTCAGTTCATATATTCAAGGAACAACGAAAGACAAATTATTCTTAAAAAACAATTTATCCATTACAAAAATTAAAAGAGAGCGAAATAATTGAATATATCAAAATTATCTGTACCTTTAGAATATTGGATGATTATTAATCAATAGTGTATGTTTTTGCCAAACTAATACATTCGAAACTTTGGGTGATTTTCAGTCACAACTCCAAAAGTTTAATGATGGTATTCATGCATTCATTTTTAACTCGAGCGTGTTTGTTTTTCTTCAAGTATATCTTCCTTTCCTTTTTTTCTATTTTTCTGTTGCTATCCATGTATTTTATTTGTTTTTAGCGCTTCTGTTATGCCTCTTTCTCTTTCTTTTCATTCAGATTTCTATTTTCTCTTTGTTAAAGTACTTAAATGATTTTAGTAGTATTTTCTCTATTGTTCAAGCTTCTTTACCCTCCCTTCATTTTTTTCTTTCTATATCTCTTTCTTTTTTCGATTCTCACTTTCTTCTTTTTTTTTCGGTAAGCACTTTTGGTGTGGGCACTATGTTTCCAATTATTAACTCACCAAAAACTCTTGACATCCCTCTCAAAGACAACTAATGCTAGATAAATTTTATAAAGAAAGCTAAAAGGTGGTCTACAGATGAACGTCAGTAAAACAAATATCATGTAAAACAATCAGATCGAGGAAAAAAAACATCACCGTCAAAATTGAAGAAGCAAGGCTGGGGAATGTAGACCTCTACGTCCTCCTAGGACAACGAGTCTTAATGAAATGCACAAAGCAAAGAATCACAGTAGGATGTAGAGCATGTGACAGAGCAAGCTCAACTTTCGAAAATAAAATAAAGATCCCAATGATCCTGAAAAGAATAGAATACGACCAATGCATCCTCCTAATCGTTACTGACTGAGCTTGAACATAGAACCCAACTAAGAAACAGACCTGCAAACTGAGAAGCATACTACGTGTGTTTGGGTGAATCATGCTCAACCTTATATGGCGAGTTCCAGACATTATAGAATCTATTGGAAAACCTAAATAATAAAGGCAAAGTCATGTTGCAAGGATCACAGACAACCTATGGTCATCATAACTCTCAACATGGATCCTTAGATTACATGCAAAACCAAAGTAGACAGAATACAAGATGGGGATGACGTAGATGAATTCAGAATAATACTGGCTCTGCAACACCTATGATAAAGAGATGTGGCGGATCCAAGAGAATGTCTTTGCCCAACAACGAATGTTAAAAGACTGATGATGATGATGGTGGTGATGATGATGATGATGATGATGATGGTGGTGGTGGTGGTGGTGGTGGTGGTGGTGGTGATGATGATGATGATGATGATGATGATGATGATGATGATGATGATGATGATGTAACAATATATTCCTTTACTTTAGCAATTTCAGGTTGCAATTCAATTTTTTTTATGTAATAAAGTGAATCATTATCATCATTGTTATTCAGTTTTCTACCATACTTGCAATATAACCAGTCCCTTGCCATTTAAGTATCTGTTTAAATTTCCTTTCCTGTGGCTGAAATTGTACGACTCACAATACATTTAACATCACCCTCAAAACGATCAGATATCCAGTCCAGCAACGGTTTTGATTAACAATTCCTATTAAGATAGCATGGATACATCGAAATCTGTTCGTAACTCTCTTTAGAGGCCTGTATTCTTTAATTGACATGGTGTCTTCATTGAAGGACACAGACCAAATTAATGATGTTTACAAAGAGACACATTTAGAAATGTAACTGTGCTTAATCAGGTGCTGATTCTCATAATGAGTAGTGGAGTATGTGATAAGCACAACGAAAGAAAAAAATCAATAAATATGGAAACGAGGGAGGTACTTGACAACACTGATAATGAAGACGTTTTCTAGCTGAGACATACATTGGTAACACGTAATTAGTGACCATTGTTTTATTTCAGATTGAAGTTTCCATCCTGTGGCTATGAACCAAAAAAAAAAAAAGAAGCTTCATAGTATATCTGTTACGTACGTAACTTACACGAAGTCATTTTAATCCTCAAACTTCCTCAACATCCAACGTATAACTATAGTCGACATTGAATTATTTGCCCGTCTTAAGTCAATTATTGATATTGGTTATTCTGATTTCTCATAAACCTGTTAGATGAGGTCTGTTCAATAGACGATTGTGATAGTAATCATGGTACGTCATGCTGTAGTTTATTTCCGAATTCTTATTATAGTACTTATCAGATCACGTCGTAACCCACTCTTCCCCGATCCATATGCCAAAGGAAGATGTTACTTGCAGAATATCAAACGGTGTGACAAAATATATATGTTCAAAAAGTTTAAACTCATCAAAGTCCATATTAGAGAGGTTTGTTGAATTTCTGGGAGGTGTATGTCCAACAATGGACATTACAATGACAATGAATGCTGATTATCCGGGAATGTATCATTTGGCTAAAGCAAAGTGAACAATAGGAAAAAAAATGATGCTGCCTCTGGAAATAACCCTGCAATAAATGAAGCAAATTATGATTATTTTAATTGAATCGTATATCCATTCCTTAATGATAACAATGGATATGATATATATATATATATATATATATATATATATATATATATATATATATATATATATATATATATATATATATATATATATATATATATGTAGAGAGAGAGGGAGAGGGAGGGAGAGGGAGATAGATAGATAGATAGATAGATGGATAGATAGATTGAAGTATCAATTGATTGATTGATTGATTGAATATTGATTGACGTGTTACTACCTGTTATATAATGGTTCCATTTTGTTTCTAACATGTATGAACACTGTCAGGAGCCGTACTGATTTAATTGCTGGAATAGTTGGAAAATCGTCCTCATTTCAATAAGCGATCAACAACAAACTCATCAAATGCAATATTATTCATATACAAAATAGCCCGGATTCTCCACTTCCTTTCTCCAAGCTCGTACAACCAATTTGTTTTCAAAGTTTTTTTCCCCATTGAAGGTGATGTTGTACTCTATATCATAAAACATTGGGGTCAACTGAATTATCTTTTGACAATCCCAGAAGTAGTTGATAAAAGAGGCGTCATGACCTCATGACTTTTTAATTAGCTTTGTTCAATTTTCACATCATTCCAACTTGTTTTATGGTATGATACTGTTGACTGAAGCTGTCACCCAAAATAGCTTTTGTTCAGTTTCCAATTTTGTCAAGCTTACAAACTGCCTGACAATACGTGTATCATACATTGGGCTGACAATCTGAGTATGTATTATTTATCAAGTCAACAATGAAAAAAGGTCATTCATTTTTCCTACCTGAATTTGAAAGTTTGTTTAATCTATCACTTTTGGAAATTCAGTCCTCCCACAAAACTGCAAGTAACTTTTCTGATCTTAATCTGCAAGTACCTAATCCATTAGGTTTTTTGTATTGTTTAATTGATTATCCCCTATACGACGGGTTTCCATCAAGTGACTAACCTGATATATTACCATTGTTCCTATTTTTGAGAGTAGATTCTTGTTTTGCATAGTGTCAGGGCTAATAGCATAGTGCTTACAATAACAACATTATTCTTGATGAAAGAGCCAACAGATTTATTAAGTACTATAACTGCTACAATGGGAAGAGTTACAAGTTAATTCTATGGAGTGTGGGGATTAAATGAGTTTAGAAAATTCTTTCAAACTTATTCCAAGCAGAGCATAAGTACAGATTCCTTGTTCATTATAGATACCATGGTCCCATTTCGACAAAAATAGAAAAAAACTGATCTTGGGAAAAAACAACTCCCCCCCCCCCCAAATCATATTCTTTCAACCAAGTATTGGTATTTTTTTATTCTCTTGGTGTTGTGAAACTGTCCAAATTTGATCCCAGAGAAAACATCCAACCATTCATAGAACTAATGCCTTCGTTGAACGTAATGAATATAAATGTACTGTTACACTGGCTAGAGAATTATTCACATTGCTCAGAGTCCAGTCCGTCTTGAATAATATTGATATACTCAGTTTTTTCAGAGGATCGGAAAAATGTTTTTTTTCTGCATATATTGTGTAGATTAGTCGGTAAAATGTTCAATATTTGCAGTAAAACAGAAATCAAACTATTTGGGGAATTCTCTCGACAGGTTATCTCCAGAATAAAGATGTTCATAACATGTTTTTACTGTTTTTCGGATACAATGAATGTGTACTGACTGATTCCATTCCTCGGGGGAATTTTCACACATGAATTCAGATGTAGACGGTATATTTAGTCGATTATTCAGGGTGGTGGTGAGTCATGCTTTTGTATTTTTGTACCATGACCAAGACAATATAATGCAACATCATTCTGGATACAAAAGTGTCGTTGGCTTTATCTTTGCATAACATGTTTCAACAATATATATATATATATATATATATATATATATATATATATATATATACATACATATATATATACATATATATATGAATATACATATATACGTATATATATATACATATACATATATATATATATATACATATATATATATATGTATATATATATATATATATATGTATATATATATATATATATATATATATATATATATATATATATGTATATATATGTATATATATATATATATATATATATATATAGTTGGTTCCTACACAATTCTTGGTCACCATTATCACAGATTCGGTTTTTCCCTCCCCCAAAATCTAGCAATCTGCATTTTTGTATTTGTTTCTAAGAGATTTTTTGGAGTAGTTTTCCCTGTTTGGCTTTTTTTTTTTCATGAGTTTTCTGACTCAATATTTGTCTTCAAGTAAGGACATCCTCTTTTGCCTCCTAATTCTCCTTTCTTTCTTCCTTCCACTACTATTATCACTACCATTATTGATTGAACCATCATTATTATTATATTTTTTTTCTCCTAATGAATTACTTTTTTCTCAGAAATAATTGTTCGCAAGACTAGCTGGCTGACTCTCAATACTTGGTAATGTGATTCATAGCTATTTAATTTGATTTGTTCAGTCTGTCGTAGAAACACGGGAGTGGGGTCCAAGTGAGACTAAAAGTGCAACCTTCGAGAATAAAAAGCACTCTATGTTGGGCAAAAAAGTCCCACAAAAACTGACCCTTGATTAGTTTTTGAACTGAGAACCATGCCACGTTCAGTGGAGAGAATATTGATTAACATCATTTTGAAAGAGCAGAGTGCAGCTAAGTGTATAAAAAAAAAGGCCGAGAGGGGACTGGGATTCGAAGAAAAATCAATACAACAACACTGCTAAAAATAGCTAGAATATAGAGGGGAGAGCTGGAATTCTGAGGACATATGCTGTCAATTGATCTCCAGTGTTATACATGAGTTATTAGTGGTGTGAAAACTCGATGGCAGTAATAGCAATCAGAGCAAAAATGATTTTCAGAGAATGTCTTATCAAAACATCTCATCACCTATAACCAACCATATTATTTGAACAGCTATTTGATTGCTCTGCAAGTAGCGGAAAGCAAACATTTAGTTAATGGTATTAATGGCCGATTGATAAATAACAATGCCTTGCTGTCGGACGTGCTTCTAATTTTTAAATATAGCAAAAGGAAGAGATAACCTTCTCAATAATAATAAACACTGCTTTGGTGGTCAGGAAATCAGATGATTAGGAAAGTTGATTTCACTTCGATTTTTTTCGAAGAAACAACATTTTCATTGATCTAACATCAAGTCTAAATCAATGAATACTCTCATACGTTATTTTTACGAACCATGTCCTGTTTATTACATAATCGTTAGCACTATCACCTCAAGCTGAACAAAACTCATTAGGAACCGTCAACCCGGAACTGTCTGTATAGGTTTTCTACACAGAGTTAGTCTTTCTGGTTGGATATGTATTTGCCTTGATTACAGGCTGCATTAATGGAACCAGATGACTTAAAATAAAAGCACGTACTCCTTACCATTTTTAAAAATCTTTTGAATTTTTTTTACCGAAATTCCTTTCTAAAAAGGTTTTAGTACTATATTGGTATATAACTTGAAGGTAAACTTATGATATATCTATATCTCAGATTGTGTCCAGCAGTTTCATGATTCGTTTCATCAATCCTTACTTTTACATGGATCATTTTCAAACAAAAAAATGCTAAAGGTAAATTAATCATTGATCACCCCATTTTTGTCTCCTCTACAATGGCAAGCTGCCGAATGACAATAATCAAATGCTGGTTTATGCTTCCTTTTTTTTTTGACCCCCAATTATCCTTTCTTTTTTTTTTTTTTTTTTGGTTTAATCACCCTGATGAGCCAGCCAGCTGAACGGGTTACCGGAAAGCCAAAGAAGTAAGATATAACACCAGATTATGATCGACTGGGAAGCCTCCGGTATGAATTGACACATTCAGAAGAGAACCCTGCTAATGTATCCAATTAACCCTGTCCTCAACTTTTGCAGCGTAATATTCAACCATTAAATTAGCATTGTTTCAAAGTCAAAGGCTCTCAACTTTTATGGCACCCGCAAATAGCCTGTGGCAATTGTATTTCCGGCAGATAAGTCAAATGAATGGCCGGAGAGGTCAGCAATAGACAGCATACGTACATCACTTCTATTTTTCTAGAAAATTTCAGGATGTTTCCACTCACACTCAGTCAACGTAAACAGTCTCCACTATCCAATGCAAGTCTTTGATTTCAAAACAATCGTTGGAATATCGGAAATCACTTCGATCTCATTCATTCTGACTGTTTTTCAACCTAACAAAGGATTGGGTTCTATAATGTCGAGCATGACACGTGCAGATTGAATTTGTCAATAAAATGAAACAGGCCAAGGGAGTTCAAGGAACCTTTCTTTCCAGTGTCAAATCTTGCTATCTGCCCGACTTCAGTATTTTAAATACTATCTTTATCAATTGAATCAGTAGAAAATCAAAGAATAATGTAACTATTAGTTAAAATAATCATATAAATTCGGTTTGCTTGTTACAAACCTGTACATATGTTTAAAAACCGTAGTCATCGAAGATGGTATAGGATCCAGTGTTTATATGTGAATGTGTTACAGCTGAATTAATACTTTGGCCTTGTGAAAATCATGACAACAGGTCCTCTTATGAACTCAACTTAATGCAAGGGTTAATGTTTCAACACCTGATTAAGATATATGTATAGGGAGTAAACCACTAGTTTCTTGGGCGTTGATCACAAAAAAGTAGAACATTTCCAAGAAAAAGTATGACTATGAAAGATTTATCATCATCTGAAATTGTAAATTAGAATACAAAACTTTTTGTGTAGACATAAAAACGAGTAAATGCTTCAGAATTTAGCTGCATTACTGCATTTGTGCAACCACTGAGCATGATTAAAATATACATACAGAGCCGTAATAATGAACAGATATACATTGTTGTTCAGTCATATGATATGTGAAATTTTGAAGAGTTGGGAATAGAATAGTGAATATTGTATAAAAGCAAAATATATTTAATATTTAGCAGAATATAATTTTTAATTTACAAACAAGATACGAATGAAAAAGAAGACTGGGATGATTGACCGTTGTTGAAGCCAAGTTTTTGGCCGGGTAGGAGATGATTCAAAATTAATATTTAACAAAGATAAACAAAGAAAATCAGTACTGATGAAGAATAAATGACTGATAGATTCGAATAAACAGAAACGAAAGAATATTTGCATCTGCTCGAATTCCCCCGAATTTGTAACGAATCAAAAGTGTTTAAAGCCCTAAAAAATTTGTAAAAAAAATTTGAATTGCATTGAAAGTAAATATTTTTTTTGGTCGCAAAATTGTCTTCCATAGATTATTTTTTGAAAAGTGTAACCAATTTTTCTTAAGTCTAACATTCCAATCCTTTTCTTTTGATGAATAGGTTGAGCATTTTTGAGATAAATATACACTATATATGATGCCAAAAAATTCATTACATCAAATTGCTCAATCAATAGTTAATTTGATTAGTGAATGGACCAACCAGAGGTGACAATGGGTCTGGTGTTTTTAACAGTATTTCGTTAGGAAAAGGCATATTGATTATGTAAGGGCATTTTGTCGAAAATCCAAGGTCTGTTAGATCTAGGTAGATCTATTTGCATTCATTTATTCTGAGATCGAACTCTTGAAGAGGTTAAAAAAAAATTTGTTTGAAATAAGAATTCTGGAATTAAATACCTAAGTTACCAATTTTTGGTGCTAAATGCTAATCAAAATGATGGATAACTTTTTGAATAGTCGTTTTGCACAGCTTCAGCTTTTACGGGGGGAATGGAAATCATCTCAACTCCCAGTGTTGTTTAGCAGTGAACCATTATAAAAACAATATCAATCGTTTTATTATAGCTCAATCTACTGCATTTCCTACCACATTTACTTATCTTCAGTCTTTTAGCGTTCTAAATTTGACATAAACCTTTCCTGAGACTCACCAAGTCTCTGTATCATGGCTGTTTGGGTAGCAATACTCTACCAGGTCAAATATCTCATAATTAGTAAACTACAATTTCAGATATGATTCCTTTGGGATCAATGTTGTGAGTAATGATGAAAAGACGTCGTCTGACAGTTTTGAAAAATAGCCTGCCATTTGATTTTTTAATGTTTTCAATTGTATAGACTCGACCTTTTTTTATAAAATACTCATCTGTTTTCTTGCAATCTTTTCATTTGATGTTGAGAATGATTGTAACATTGCATATGGAATGGTTCCCAGTTGAAAGGTCAAGCATTTGGTAAGCTTCCATTTTCAAGTCCATATGTGACTATTGAGGGGGTCCATTAGTTTGAAAATACCTTTTTTTAGGTCATTTGTCGAACTTTCATTCACTAAAACATACTCAATTGTACTTGAATATGTTGCTTTCCCAATGAATTGTTTCTGGCTATGGAGAGTAACATCATAGATTGTATGACATTTTTTGGCAAACGATATTGACTACTCTAATCGAGCCTAATGCCAAAGGTGGTCTGATATGATAGAATTTGAAGGTGGTCCTCCACATTGAGTTTGTTCGAGTGAAATAAAAGGTAAATTGGATGGAGTACGGTTCCCTATCGAAAGTATTGGACACAACAGTCGTCAGAACACACACACACACACACACACACACACACACACACACACACATACACACAAACACACACACACATATATATACGTTTATATTGAATTAATTCACTTCATCAGCTTCAAATTTCAAATATATGTATATATATATATACATGCATAAATACGTACATACAAACACACACAATCACACATACACACACACACTCACACACACACACACACACATATATGTATGCGTATATTTATATTCATTTGTAAGTGTGTCATTCTGTGTGTCTGTGTGTCTGAGTGTGTGAAAACATGCAGAAATATAATTTATAATGGGAATGAATTTCTATATTGACCAATACGTACTGTCTTCCAAGATTATTATATGGAGATTTTGATGTAAAGAAGAGATATATTAGAAGTAATGCCCCCAAAATATTACAAAAACTATTTAAAAGGGCCAGGGAAATGAAATACTATTATTTCTTAGAGAGGGGTACATGGAAAAGAGAAATACGCGTGTGAGCGAAAAAAAAGCGGGAAATATAACCACAGATACGACCACTTCCAAATTCTAGAGTGAATGATCAGTATACTTACCATCACTTTTTAACGTGCTTGTTTGACTGAAACTATCGACAAGATTCACGAAACCATTAGTTATGGCGTTGCAGCACTTATTTGTCAAACCTTGTCCGAATTGTTACACAAACTCATTTTATGCCGGTCTCAATTTTGCATTTGAGCACTTAAAAATCCAGGGAGCAGATGATCAATGACTAAATTACTCTTGCATTTGTTTGACAGTAGCTACTGAAAAAAAATAAAGTCAGAAAAAATGAAACATGAACTCTGATCGACACAAACTTGTAATCAATTTAGCAAAGACTCTCATTACATATCGATCTGCTCACTTTTGCCCAAAAAGTAGCTGTTATTGGAGGATTTGGAGCGATTTCTAAACGTGATGAGGGATAAATGCTTGATTTAGGTATCTGATTTATGCAGTCTATATGCATGATACATACATGCATATACTTACACCCGATCAGCCAGTCATACCAACTCTAAATCTGAGAATCCCTCAGTTGATAGTTTTATGATTATTTGTAGGACGGTTCTTAAGATCTTCGTAGTTTTAAATGATATCAATTTATAAGATATCCACCGATGTGAACTTGCTCAATATACTATCGATATATCAAAACGTTTTGAAATAGACCAAGTTACTCACAGCTAGAATAATGATACACACAAAGACACTGCCTGCACACACACACACACATATATACATATATACATATATATATATATATATATATATATATATATATATATATATATATATATATGGATATGGATATATATATATATATATATATATATATATATATATATATATATATATATATATATATATATATATATATATGCACGAAAGGGGGAGAGAGAAGCGAGAGAGGGGAAAATACATGGATATATATGAATAAGAATAATATATATACGTGTGTGGGGGGGGGTTGGGGGTCGTTTGAGAAGTCTTCATGTACCGAGGAGACTTACTGTCATAAAGATTACATTCGTCAAACTTCAAAGCATATATATGATGAACAAGCAGATGAAAAAGAAGGGTAACATGATGCAAAAGAGTTCATCTTTGACGTTTAGATTGTGACCATAATAAGTAACCTACTTCGGATCATGTAAGGACCATTTTCGTCCAGGTTCTAGTAAGTAGATGCTTAGAAAAGAATTTGGATTGTCTGGAACACAGCAGCCTTAGATTGTGCACAGATTCTGTTGAAGGCATTGAAGATTGGAAAATAAATGATCTCATCCAATTTCCAGCGATAACTATCAGGCATCTTCTGTTAACAAGCAAATGCATGAGATACAGTCAGTAATAATACTGGTTTGATTGGTCAGGCAATGAGCACTTTCATGTGATTGATGTCTCCTAGTAACATGCTGTGTTGGTGATGATCAATTAAAATTAAATTTATGAATAATGTAATATTTGCATGTACCATCCCCTCTCGGAAAATAAGTTACGTAACATCTTCCATTTAGTGAATAACAGGAGCTACACATGCCCCTACAATCAAAATCATCTTCGCAGGAACTCTATTGTATATTGGATTTCAAAAGTATAATGAATAAATCACTATTAATAACTTTTGCAAGTATTCACTTTCCTCACAATTTAAAACCAAATAAATTGTAGCCCAAATTGGGATAGATCTGCAATGACAATTGAACATATGGTGGCATATAAATGAGGGTGACTCAACTTCATGCACGTTGAATCTTACCACTGTTCTAAAGTAAATTAATGACGATTGTAAGACTAGGAAATACCATCAAACCCAGCGTAAATCACGATCTTTGCCATATTTATCGATAATTTTTGATTCAGTTCAATCCATATTTTTTTGTGTCAGGAGTATGTGAATGAATAATCATTTTTGAAACCATTAAGGTCCATCCTGACTATGTGCATTTATCAGGATCTGTCCCAAAGAATAAATGCATCAGAACACATAATAGGATGTGTAAGTACAGTTAGTATTCTGGGGATATTGATGGAGATTTTAGGAAATAACACTCAATCAATCTCGAGTAAAACCCATCAATCACTACCGTAAAAGCTCTATAAATTAGATAATGATAATAATAATAAAATAACAACAACAACAACAACAATAATGACAACAACAGCAGCAGCAACAACAACAACAAACAATAATAATAATAATAATAATAATAATAATAATAATAATAATAATAATAATAATAATAATAATGATAATAATAATAATAATGATAATTATAATGATAATAATACGGATAATCGCCAGGGGATAAAACGTAACTGCGGACAAAATGTTGCAAAACGAGATTTCATTTTTTTTTACCAATATCAAAATACAAATACAAATGCCAGCAGGTTGTATTGGAATATATCAACTCTCATGTTTTTCTTTGTTGTGTTACAGAAACCCCTTCATGTGAAATTCAAATAGTTGCTTGGATAAAAATCGTAGGGAAACAAAACTGTGTGGGTGTCAGTGTCCATTTAAGGTGTAGCTCTCTATACCTGCTTTGAACTCTTGTACTTTGAGATGTCTATCGTCCAAAATAATACAATATCGTTAATTTTTGGATTTAGATTTAAATTGGCAATTTTTTTCATGATGCTTTTTCCGCCAAACAGACACTGCTGAATGACTCTGATCAATCCTAGACTGTTCGCATGTACCATTGTTGTTTGTATAAGGATGACGGGTTCTTGGGATGATCATTTCTCCCTTATCCTGAATTCAAGCACAGATGCCTACAAACAACTACACATACATACATATACATGCACTTGCCCATAGGAGCACACACACACACACACACACACACACACACACACACACACACATGATACAAGCTGTACAAAACCTTATCCAGTAAAAGATTGTAGGTATTCTGAACCGACTGAAAATCAAACCATAACAGTAACAGCATGCACGACTTTTTATGTTTCAGATTTGGACGATTAATGGTGAGAAAAAAACATCTTGATTAAAGATTAATGAGTTAGTACTTTTAGAAGTAATTGAATGGTCATCTCCCAGAACCGTTAAGCTCGAATAGCAAAACTAATTACATATACTGCGTTGAATTTCAAATGGTTTCAAAATTATTACTTTTATCTGTTGTTTGGTTAATGTTGCATGAAATGAGTCTCCATCGGATATAAAGTCGTCTAAAGTATTTCAGCCTTACATTTGCTTGGGAATCTGACAGCTTAAGAAAACATATTCACTGTATAAGTAAAAAAAAAAAATTCGATTCAAGAGTGTTAATTACCTTGTTATCAGATTAAGCCATTACAGAAAATATTGCAACGAGTGCATATGATGATTATGATGAGCCGACAAAGGCTGATGAAACAGACAGGTTCAAAAATATCTGAGAAAATCACATTCTAATAGATTGAAATCCCAAAAGTCTTGAAAGACATCACACTCTAAGGTGTTACATCCAGGTACTACAACATATATACAATCGCAGCTAATCCTTTATCAGGCAAGATAAGGACTCTGAACCCTTCCCACTCCGAAATGGTGTGTAACAAAGTAATACCAGCTCAACTAAACTCTTCACAACCTACTTTGAGATGATCTTCAGACACCTTACTTAACGGTAAGAGCAAAAGTACAAAAGCAGCTACCTTATGAGCTGCCGGTTCAATTTCGGCAGTAGCTTGAATGTAAGAATCGTATACATCCAAATGATTCAAGTTAGGAAAACGGACGTAGACATATTTGTATGTGCAATGTATGAATAGTTAAGAAAGAAGATATTGTTGTCAACACAGCCAGACATAAACAATTCATTTGATTCGTAGGCAGACGGAAAGTTTTCCAGACAATAAAAAATACACGGAAAAAGTGAGGAAACAGTGACAGACAGGAAGAGATTACCTGTCTTAGATTGAATTGTACAGACTTTATATAATTTAGGATGTATAAGATAATTTCCTTGAAGCAGAATGTGATTCTTGAGTAATAAAAGATAAACTGCATTTTTCCTCAAACTTATATGAACTATTAACTTTTAGGAACACACAAACAAAGCACACGTGACACAACCACACGTGCAGACACACATAGATATACGTATATATGTATCCCTACACATATGCAATGAATGAAAACATGTAAGTACACCACATACACCCCCACAGCACACCCACACCCACATAAACACACACGGATATATATATATATATATATATGTATATATATATATATATATATATATATATATTTATACATATATATATATATATACATACATATATCTATCTATCTATCTATCTATCTATCTATCTATCTATATGTATATATATATACATGTATATATGTATATGTATAAAAATATATATATATGTATAAATATATATATATATATATGTATAAATATATATATATATATGTATAAATATATATATACATATATATATATATATATATATATATATATATATATATATATATATATATATATATATATATATATATATATATATATATATATATTCCTACCTATCGATCGATCTTCTCCAAATTATGTAGATATAAAAAGATGGATGGACTTTTTCAAGGTGTTGAATTGAACCTATAGTATGGAGAAGAAGATTATAAGGGTAATGAAAAGCAATATTCATATATAGATGTGTGTATATATATATATATATATATATATATATATATATATATATATATATATATATATATATATATATGTATATGTATATATATATATATATATATATATATATATATATATATATATATATATAGAGAGAGAGAGAGAGAGAGAGAGAGAGAGAGAGATAGATAGATAGATAGATAGATTGATTGATGGATTGGATTTATATAAGAATATTGAATAGAGCGAGAAAAAGGAAGAAAAATATATAAGAAAACAAAGATCAAAATCACGACTGCAAAATTAAAAGAAGTAGACTACAAATCTCAATTGATTTTTTAAAAAAAGCACACAAATAATCATCCTAAACTGGTACGTTTTCCAAAGAACTTGCTCAACATCAAGAACAGAAAATACATTCAGTATCAAAAAGAGGGTAAATAACAAATGCCCCCTCCTGGTAGACACTCACGCGGCCGATACGTTGATCCTACACAAAATCCATTATGCTGGGATGTCAAATAACATTGCAACTTGCAATATGGACACCCAGAGATCATATGGAAAATTGACCTTCGGGAAATAAAACAGGTTAATGATTTAAACAGGTTCAGGGGATATTCGAACAGCTAAACCTGCGATAGTGAAAATGGCAGTGACGGTCCATGTTGGATGCAAGTCGTTGAATTTTTGCTGCTGATGTAGTTGATGATGTCTACAATTAAATATAAGTCGGGTTTATAGACAACTTCTCCCCACATAGGTTTTATTTAAGAACTACATATCCATCAAAAGATGTTGTGAACATAGGTCACTGATTATATTATGAGTGGATCTTTTAGTTTATAATTTGAATGTTTGAATAGCTATAGAACAGGTGATCAGTGATTGGAATGCCTTGAACTTCGCCGATTCACGCTGATAATACGAGTGCAATTGGTGCAAGAGTACAAACATCATTATTTTTTAAGTAGCCATGTTACGATGGATATAATCACTTTGGCTATTTGGTATCACAGATGAAACAATCAACAAGCAAACACACACACACACACACACACACACACACACACACACAAGCACATGCTCACTCATGTATATATATATGTATGTGTTCTGTGTGTGTGCGGTCATTGGTGTGTGCATGTGTGTGGTAACAGACTGTGAAATTATACACCTGTATAATCAAATGAAATTTAGCTGCATTAGTTCTGTACCGTTAAATAGTAGTATTCTGACAGGAAAATGATATGTAACTACATCATGTTTCAATGTTTCGACGGAACTCTTGGTATACAAACCAATGAACAATCGTAAACTTTTGTGGTGAGATTTGAAAGGTGGTTTCTTGTCCCCTATGAAGTTGTAATAGTCTCAAATATATCTTCAGTGGATTGATAAAGACATTCCTCAAGATACTATCGGGTATCAAAGGGATAACTTTCAGCCAATATCAAAATTTGCTGAGAGAGTTCTCCAGAAAACAGCTCCCAAGTAAACGAATCTATTTATATGTATTGATCCATCTCACTAAGTACGTTCCTTTTTGTGTGTGTGTTGGTGCATTAACACGCGTGATTTCAATAACATCAACCAAAATATATAATCTATACAAGAAATACAGTCAAATAACTTGCAGAATGGCCTCTAAAGTCAAAATAGTTACGGCGATCGATGTTTGAAATTCTTGTCGAAATTTTGCCCCATATTACATCGTTAGATTGAAATATCCATTTGGAGAAGAATCAATTATAAAATAATTCATGAATTTACCATGAGTTTATTAGTTATGTCACACCACAGTAGTGTATGTATGTATGTATATATATATATATATATATATATATATATATATATATATATATATATATATATATATATACATATATATATATATATATATACATATATATATATATATATATATATATATATATGTATATTATATATATATATATATATATATATATATATATATATATATATATATATATATATATATATATATATATATATATATATATATATATATATATATATATATATATATATATATATATATACGCACACACACCAACATAGGGAGAGAGATATATAGATAGATATGTAGAGAGAGACGGAGAAAGAGAGAGGGGGATGGAAAGATGGACAAAAAAGAGAGATACATGGGTAAATCAATGTTTATTCATGATTGAAAAACTTAAGACTGAAAAAATTCGGACAAATACTTGATCCTTCCGAGTGTAATGATTCATTCTCCACTTGATTTCTCATGATTTGATATCGGGTTTAATGCCGCTGAAATACAACGTACCAATGTGTACTTATGAGAAAAAATTGACGATTTGATTTTCAGAAGAATTGTCCTGATCATTCATGAAACGTAGAACCAAAGAAAGAAAAAACTCTGCCAATCAAAAATGCAGCCAAATAAAACTTTCTTCTATCTTTAGTGTCAAGTCTAAAAAGATTGAATAATTATTGCAAAAGTATAGACATACACAGCCGGCATTTAAAACATTGTTGAAGAGTTATTTTTTCACGAACACCGATCTGGTTGTGTAACGGAAATTATTTTCACTACTTAGCAAACATGTTATTCGGTTAACCTAAGCAGAAACAATGCCTTTATTTGGATTATGATTTATACCAGGATAAGGTATTGCCCTTACAATAGCACAAAAGATTAGTATCATCAACATGCACGTGTAATAGTCCATTGGAATTATAAATTGTATTGTCTCACCAACTGAGGTTAGTTAATCTCCACTGATGATGATGATAATCATTGGGAGCGTTAGATTCTTAGCGTCTGTGGTTGGACTTAGACCTTCCCCAATACGTGCTTGACCACATGATCATTTGAATGACACAGAAATTTGGATGTACCAACCTATACATGAAAAAAAGTGTCGGACGTAGGTTTAAAATTCCTTTGCAATAAAACCTCCTATAGAAGATCAACAATCAACCTGAACAATTGTCGACAACTTTTATCAAATTTGATTGGAAGACTGATCAATGAATTCATAGATACATGGATGGACAAATGGAGTGTTTGACTGGACGATCGATGAATATATCATAAGTATATATATATATATATATATATATATATATATATATATATGCTTGTTTGATCAAAACAAGAAAGAGATAATGTGTCCTGTTGCTGGAAGAGTAAGCTATCCTCGCAGACAATTATCATCGTTTCGAGTGTATTAACTTCTTGGTGTTCAACAATTGTGTTATCATGCAGTACTAACCTTGATTTATCAGATGTCAACATTTGATACTTCATTGATTGTTTCTAAGTATAATAAGGACAGAGCAATAACCTGAAAAAATTCAAAATTTGATAGAATTCTATTGAAAGAGTCAAATATAATACAGCATTCTAAATTATCTGTCTGCAAGTGTTAAAGATCCGTTATAACTAATATCCTGAGGTTAGCAGCTGCTATTTCAGAAAGAATATTTAAAAAGTAAATCTTTGAATTTTTCATTTTTTTTTCTCAATTTCAAATAGTATCTATCTGCAGTGACGTGTACAATGGAGCACTGAATCTTTCAGGAGTCCAAACATCAGCTGTTTAAAGTTACTAAATAATAAAAAAATTATCCACCTATCACCCTTCCCCTTTCTATATCTGTGAATATCTGTTTCTGTATCCATCTCTTTCATTCAGATGATTAGTTTAACATTTGAGTTGATTTTTTCCCATACGTAGTCAATATATGTAGCTTCAAAAATACAAAAATGCCTGTACATCACCTGAATCGACATTGAACGGATCTATCCGCCAAAATTCTTTGTATACATGAATTGCACTTCAAAATAACAAACAGATATGGATACCATCTCTGTTCAAGAACTCCGACATCGACATGTTGCTCAGTTGTAGAAATTTCAACAGCAATTGACAAACTATGAGCAATACTTCGAAATAAGTTCCAATCATTTTTGTGTTTCGCAAGTCAGATTGTGGAATGAATCTCATATTCAACGAAGAAAAGTCACTTTGGAGCATGTTTGAACTACACATGGATCGCATAAGAGACTACCACAGTACATAGTCAGTCTGCATAATTACATAGTCCAATCATTCAGTTTCCACGGTTCTTTTCTTAGTTTTCCAACTGAGCTGTTTGTTCCTGATTGCAATATACTCTTCCTTATGCATTTTTTTCACTTTTATAGCAGTTTTTCGATAACGAACTTTGACAGGACCGGTAAAGAAGGCCCTTTCTCTGATAGCACAAGACACAGGCATGTTGTTTGCATGCTGATGATATAATTGGAGGAAGATTGGTTTCTGATTTGCTTCGGCTATGTTCAATTCGGACAATTTACGATGATGAGTATTCCGATACAATTGCATGCAGGGGAAACAAGGAATGACTTCAGGGAAGAGGGGTGTAATTACATTGTCTGGGTAACTTGATTTAACGAAATTAAAACGCGTAGAAGAGATCATCAATGTGAAATCGAAAGAAAAAGCAATATATCCAAGGTCAAGCAAGCATCAGGGAGACAAAATGACACACGCAGACACACATGCGTACGTGCAGGCACATCTTGGCCCAAAATATGGTCAATATATATATATATATATATATATATATATATATATATATATATATATATGTCACATGTAGAGTCCAATGTCCCCATGTTTGTCTCCAGCACATCATAAAACAAAACCTATGAGAGTTTTCCCCTTCTGTCATGTTTTTTTCTTAAATGGACAGTTTTATTATTCACTAGGGCATTTCATTAAAAATTCGAATACTATTGTTCCCGTCTGACGTTGACAGAAGTGGAAATGGTTTTGTTATGGAAGCAATGGGAATAAAGACGAAACCCCATTCGCTAAATCTGTAATTCAGTGACACTTACGGGCCGAGATATAGTTGAATTGATGAATAAATCAAAATAAGAAATTAAGAAACGTAAGTGGGGAAAAAAAGACGGAGAGAAAGAAAGAGGAACAAGTATGATTAATCATTCGAAAGAAGTGTCCCATGACCGAAGTATTCTGGAAAATACCTCGATAGGGTGATGAGTTGAGAAACCAAAGGAAAAAAAAGACGATTTTTTAATCAGCTACTGTTTTGCCTTTTGATGGTCATTGATCACTAGTATTAGGAAAAAATTGGTAAGATATGTGTGACTTCTACCAAACCAAAAAGCAAATTCAGCGTGAAATTGCATTGCAAATTGAATGTCCAACCAAAGACATATCTCTATGTACATTTAAACCCTCTAAATCCAAAGGTGCTGTTTCGACGAGTGATACTTATACAGCTATCAAACCAAAGTAGTTAGATTTGCAAAATAGAAAAAAAACTCCGAAGACAGTACCGGTAATAGTTTTGTTGGAAGGTTTTTAATATGTTGAGAAAAGTTGGAAAAAATGAAAAAAGTAGAACTTATACGAATAAATAAGAATGAAGAAGGAATGGAAAGCTAGTTGTCGGATTGATTGAAAGGAAGAAGAATGGAAATAAAAGGAATCGCGAAAAAAAAAAGAAAAAAGAAGAAAAGATATTAGTTCATATTTAGCTCAACACTAAAGACGATATTGAAATCATTAAACACCCAGGACTTTATTTCAATATTGGGTTATAACGTGATTCCATTGCAGAAAAAATATCTTATGGATATACTATCTATCATGCAATCGATTCAATGGAGAACATCAACTACGAAAACTAAACATTTTACACTTTAAAACAAATAACTTATTGATGCTGTAATGTATGATATATACTACCAAACCTTCGCTATTTATTTTTCACTCTGTTTTTTTTTGGGGTTTTTTTTCATTATTTTTCTCTCCATGAAACTAAGAAATAGAGAAAATTCAAGTCTGAACAGAAGTCGCTGATTTATTAAATAATAATTCTTTCTATTGTAACGAGTGAACAATTTTCCAAAAAAAATATGTTTATGGTTTGCATTTTGGTCAACTGTCGTCAAAAGGGAATAATCTTGAACACGAACCGGATTATTTCATGCCATTTTCAACTATCACAGTTGAACACTCATAAATACAGCACTCGTCTACAATAAGCAATCGAGCAATGCCCTTCCTACTCTGGAAAAGAGTACTTTAGTAGAAGGGCAATTATGCATGAGTAGATATATAGCTTAATTCAGTCCCACTGACTAACCAGTTCTGCATAGAGCAGGGGTTGAGCATCTGCCTCTTGGTCTGAAGCAAAGTTTCTGATCTTATGTAGCGTTACTGAAAGGAATACGAAGTTGTAATACAATTTCCTTGAATACAATTTGGAAATGATCCAAATAAAACAGATTTATTTCAACTGTGTCAGTACATCGGCCGATTTCAGTGAATAAATAAGAAGATGGAGACACACAATTATTGATCGATACTTGAAATGTGTGCACTTCAACCCGATTTGGCGAATATACTCAATCGTCATAGACAAGGGTTTTAACGTTTTTGTAAAGAAGTCAAGAGTTCAGAAAGAGATTCTATTTGCAATGTAGTCACGATGCTAACTGAAACCATGACTATCTCTTCGAAATATATGTATAAACTAATACCAACCTTTGTCCCTATGTTTATAATTTGAACACTATTCAAAAGCCTTGTTCAAAGAGTGATAATATATATATATATATGTGTATATATATATATATATATATATATATATATATATATATATGTATATATATATATATATATATATATATTTATATATATGTATATATATATATATATATATATATATATATATATATTTATATATATGTATATATATATATATATGTATATATATATATATGTGTGTGTGTGTGTGTGTATGTATGTATGTATTTATGTATGTATGTTTATTTGTATAATACCTCCTGAGACTGTATGGATTGTTGGTAAGGCTCTAAAAAAGGCTTTCAAATACGTTTGCTCAGATCAGATGAAAGTAAACTGAACTGAAACGTTAAGTATTCGATACATCCATAATGCCAGCTGTTGATTGATAGTCAAAAGAAAAAACAAAACAAAAATAACGTCGTTGGATAGCAAAATAATCGGAGGAGGACGTCAGCAGTTGGGGTATTTGTTGGTTTGTAACCAAATATTTCAACTGTAAACCATTGCAATATCGATGGATATATATATATATATATATATATATATATATATATATATATATATATATACATATATATATATATATATATATATATATATATATATATATATATATATATATATATATTATATATATATATAATAACGAATAGAAACAAATCCGAATAAAGCCAGGCATAATATTAGGGATTAATTTAGACTCAACCAATATTGCATGATAGTCCCCACATTGAAAGACCTTTTGAGGAGGTAATTTCCAAAAATGAGAAAAAATTTTGATATAATGAGATTTGAGCGTTTTAATTTTCTGCCCTGTAGCTCAATTATTGCAGTTTTTTTGCAATACATGAATATTTAACAAGTAATAATTGAAAGATCATGTGTTGATACTATTGCTAAATGGTTTGGGATATAACAGAAAGCGTATGAATTTGAATTAAATCATAAAATTCTAAGTAGACCTGTATACTTGAGTAATTTTTTTCCCATGTATTTATCAGAGGTTTTCCTTTCTCTGACACATTGTCTTGAACGTTTTAAATTGCTGTTTAAAATATACATCCACTAACGTGTCCATTTGTTCCATGTTTTACACGTTGTACGCCTCTGTAGTTACCATGCAACTTTTATAATTTATCTGCTGGCAAGTAGTAAATGTTTATGAAAACAAAAATAAAACTGAATTATTAACGTTGGAAACGGATATCTTTTTTTTTTTAATTTTGTGATTTTGATATGTATTGAGTTCAGTATATTATAGTCTACATTGTTGATGATTTTTTAAGGAAGATAAAATGTCTTTATCTAATATCATTATCTTAGCAATTCATTGGGTTGTTTATTCCAACCACTACAGCTAGATTTCTGAGAATAGTTTCCCCTTTATTATGATTTTGATAACTAGCTAACTAGATAAATAGAGAAATCAATACAGAAAAAAGTATTAAAAAAAGGGCAGGTAGCCACTCAGCAGGAACGAATATATTTTGGATGAATGCATGATCCGGGTGACTAGTAAAGATATTGGAAAGAGAGGTGATCATTGAATAACTTACTCCTCAAGCCTTTTCTTAGGCAATGATAATATGGTATTAATGCTGTTGGACACACAGAAAAAAAGATTGATCAAGCATTAGGATGCATTTCAAATTGAGTGTTATCCCCTAAGAAAACCCTTAGAGGGGGGTTCGGAAACATAGGTAAACTTTTTCCCTCCATGTTATGAAGACTTATTTTTTGGATGTTCAATCTTTTAGCTCAATTAGTTTGGTGTAAACATACGATACACACTAAGCCAGCTATCAAAAAGCCCAAGAAAGCAGATTTGAACTCTGAAGGAAGCTTTAACGACTGAATCCATAATCATTCCTGATATACTGCTAAATGCACCGTACTCAGAAGCCAATTTGCTCTTTCAAAATTATGAAGCAAAAGAATAGTGAAAAAAAAACAGGCAAAAGAACTGAGTGTCGTAGGGTTGATGTTATGAAAATTCAGATAGTTTTCAGTTAGCAAAGATTTGATGAAAGTATTTCAAGAGCCATTATAAACAAGAGGATTTCAAGACATTCAATTTTACACCCATCATACCCTCGATGTCGCAATGGATAATGATATTTCCTCATATATGGTATACATTGTCAATGTAAAAGATTTTATTTCAGGAAAATCCATCGAACACTCATTGGTATATCACGCAATATTGCATTTTTTTATTGAACAATGTTAGCAAAATTGGGCTCTGCGTTTCGTTATGGATCGCAAGGGAATAGGAATGATACGATTTGAAATGGAAATAATATTAGATTCAGATACACTAATCTCAACACAACCAGCCGCTGCAAAATAATAATATGCATAGACGGTCGAATGAAACATTTCCCCCCATGGGACCCCTCATCCTAACATACTGAACTTACTCAATTTACTTCAACGGGAGATTAACCATGATGAAGACAACTGTCTGGGAAGATATGGATATATCGATGATCCATCAACTAAAAAAATAAAACGGAAATAAGGCGGACGTACTATTTAAGGATATTGAATACTTTGATAGAGGACCAGCTAAATCAAAACTCAAGTGTAATGTCAGAAAGTAATTTTTTCATCAATGTATTTATTCCCTCTACATTTACATGGCAATCAAGACAGTGCATGGTCCAGGAGCAACATTTCATATACTTACCCCTGCCTTGCATTTGCCATTAGTTCAAGTATCTGTCCTCTCAAGATCCACCTCAAATGAGAGCGCCAGTTTGAAAGATCGAATCACTTTGACCCAATACTGACTAACAAAGATTATCATTGTGACACACCGAGGATAAATTGTTTGATACTTTCATAAATCGTAGGTAATATTTCATTTACTGTTGAAGCTACTAAGTTCAAGCTAAAATGAAATGATGCAGAAAGAAATAAAACTTGTATCACTCGTGTTAAAAAAATTCTGATGAAAAAGGAGTCATCGAGCCCTTAAATCCTGCCCTATAGAAGTTTCCCCCTCAAACTGAAATACTTATAATACAGATTGATACCTCAGACTTGGCTTAAATTTTCGTTCTTTCATTTTACAGATAAAGATATAGCTTGGTAAATCTTCTTCATTCATATTCTCTAAATAAATCTCTTTCTATATATTGGTACAATTTATCGGACAAAAACTTGGCTTTGTTTAAGTTCGTTCAAAAGTTCTTCGATGCTGGTAAAGTTGAAGCAAATAACCTTGTTTTTTCCTCATAGAAGAATTACAAGAGATATCTATACTGGGAAGGTAATTTAACCAGCTGTCACACTTGAAAAAATCGAAGCGGTTTTTTTTTCTAATGTCATAGTAATAATCATGAATCCTGATGTTTTCTAAAACATTCAGAGTATCTTTTAAATCAAATTAGTCCAGGGACACCGTTTGATGAATGCTTTGTTGGTGACACTGACACTGTTTTTCAATTGATAAATGAAGATATATTTTTTCTATGCATGTTTCTTCAATATATTATCTGTCCGACTATAATGATTTATGCATTCCATTGATATATATCCTGGTCTTGATATCGTATTTTAAGGCCTCTTTCAATGAGATCAGCAGTCGATTCAATAGCTTTGATCAGAGGAATTGTTTCCATTGAATTCCATGTATCAACCCGATTTTGTGTCCAACCATTTTTGGTCTGGAGATTGCCACAAGAGCATAGCTTTTGCAGTTGAACGCTCAATATGGAAAAATCATTGTCTGTGAGTTCCAACTCCCTTCTTCCGGCCATATCGAAGTTTTGAATGGAAAGTAATATCCAAATCGCTAGAAAATTAGCATTGATGGAGGCGATACCTAACCAGCTTCTTACAACATTTGTGGATGGTTTTACATCTAAAAAGTGACCTATCAACTCTGCTGATCGTAAAGAAAATGGTGTATTCAATTCAACTCATCTGGAAAGCAAGAAATAGAAAAAAAATTCTCTTCTGCAAAGTTGCTCCTATCATAAGTATACATTGGTCACATTAAAGGGAAAATTTAAAAAAAATGTAGTGACTGTCTCCCTCTTTCTCTCTTTCTCTCTCAATATATATATATATATATATATATATATATATATATATATATATATATATATATGTATGTATGCTCTTCCATGGGGATAGAGCACTGTGATGGATGGGAAATATATCGTAAAATAAATATATTGCTTATATTCAACCATACTGATAGCCCAGTTCCATGGTGCAAAGGTAAGATACCGGCCACCGGGTCTGAAGTGAAGGTGGTTTCAATCCTACCACGTGGTACTGGATAATAGATAGAGTATAGTCACACCGTCGTTCATTATAAAATATTTATATATATATATATATATGGCCGCATCGTTGAATGCAGAGAAGTAATTTGATTTTTGTATGGTTCCTGAGACAACGCTTCCGTGGTAGCGATATCAAATAGGATGACAAAATCACTCTCGTTTCATCGATTCTTTACGCTGTTCTCCTGAGACTGGAACTTGAGATTATTTAAGATTAACTACCATCTTAAAGAATATAAATTGCTACTGACTCTGAACTATCAACCTATACAAGTAGGAATCTATATATGTATACATCAAACATAGTTTGTTTTTATTGATTTATCTGGGGGACAAAATTGAAGAGTATAGTATATATATATATATTTGTTATGCTGACCCACATTTCAGACACTGAACCATTCAATCAACGAACAAAGTGATACATTAGCCATTCAACAAAGAACAGTAATGTTTTATAATCCGACTACCAACTTCCATTACTCATTGTTCATTTGTCTCAATTCCGGAATTTATTGTGAGAGTCCACGCCAACGTGGCTTTTAGGGTTGGAAAATGGTTGAATGAAGAGATCCAATTCTATGAAAAGAAACACAAAAGTGAACCAATCTTTATTAGTTGCTAGAAAATATTTGCTACGTGTGGTGTAGGTGACAAGGTCTGACTATTTTTTTCTTATAGAAAAAAAGGGTGGATTTTCTCCATTGTGAGGAACTCAGTTTCGAATGAAAAAAGGAAATAATATCAACAAGTCGTCGAATGTAATCAATGATCGATTGCGACAGCTGACTTAGTTGAAATGAAAGGGAAAATGAAATTAGATGAACAATGTTTGATGGATAAAACGATGGTCCCAAAGCCAATGGAAAATTTACACTTAAATTCAACCCCGAGTTTATTATGGATTCAGTTGCAACAATCAATTACTGTTTCCTCCAGGCCTAGCCAAGATTTTGAATGTTTTATCTTGTGAGGTAAACTGACAAGTAATATATACATTATATTTCACTCAGCACAGAATATAATACAGCTATTGCTGTAATCACCTCAAATTCGAATAAAACTAGAGTTGGACCCTGGAGCAGCCAGGCTTGTTATGAATTTTATCTTACAATCATTTATACGTTATTATTATGTAAAGAAGATAGTTTCTTTTTCTTTTGATTTCTTACATCCAGCTGCAGTTGATACATCTTGTTTCATGTTCATTACGTCTATACACAAGTTCACATGTCAGTAATATCCAATGAATAAGCAAGGTTTGAAAGAAATCTTCATCTGTGCTGGGAAATCGCCTATCGGTTTCTTTTCCATTTCGACTCGTGCAACATATTTTCAATGTAAACCAGATGTGTAGACCATTGGAATTCGTGCTAAAGTTATGAAAATGAAATAAACAAGTCAGGCTAATCACATGAAAAAAACTGTTACTCGAACAAAGTCTCACAGTTCAATAGAAAAAAAAACATTCCAAAAAGAGGGTCCATTGGATAAGTTATACCTTTATTCTGTTAGGTATTCATAATCCGAATTTACAGAAAACTGAGGGATACATTCAGTATATATACATTCAGTATATATATATATATATATATATATATATATATATATATATGTGTGTGTGTGTGTGTGTGTGTGTGTGTGTGTGTGTCAAAGAATGAACCAACGCAAAATAATGCATACTTTAGGGGAAAGGTTCTAGAATAGTTGAATTTCCAGTCCTTGAAACCCATTAGTGTGGCCTATATACGTGGCGCATGGATGGATAACTAAACAGTCAGCAGGGCAAGCTAAAACATTGTCAAAAAAATCAATCATCAAAATAAACCAATCGGGAATCCCGAAAGAAGGCCAATAATTTGGTCATTTTTGATTTGCAGATGACATCACCCTTTTTCCAAAAACTCCCTAAATCTCCACGCAATGCTGGACAAACTGAGCAAAAAGTGCTATAAAGTCTCCAGTAAATCAAGTATCGTGTACCACAAACATGTTGAGGAAAAAGACACAAATTCCCATACTAAAAATACGAATTTAAAGAAGTAGATCAATTCATCTACCTGCTTCAACGGATATTCAAGGATCTCACAAAAGAAAAAAAAAAGAAATCAAACAAAAATTCACCCTAATGGCAGGCTTCTTGTAGTCAGTTTAACCTCCAAGATCGATGAAGCCATTAGTTTCAGAGAAAAGTTGTGTGCAGCCTATGTATCCTCACAACACTCACTTATGGATATGAAACATGAAATCAAGTCAAAAGATTGGCTTTCATACTAAAAGAACAACCTCATCATCACACAGAGGGATCATAAATCAGCGCAGTTTTTCATTGATTACGAATGTCAAGGAAAAAAAAAACATTAGGAGAAAGGCAAATAATCACTGGAGATCACAAATCAAAATGTCGATCAAAATAGATGATGTACAAAATCGTGGCCGGTGAAATATATGATGGCCGGTCAAATTGACAAGCTCTAAGAGTATTAGCTCTGTGGTGCCAAAGATTGAGAGGTGCGGAAAATTAATGGGAGTATATGGAAAATATATATAAATGTCATCAAATCATCAGTCTTTTAATCTCAGTCGTTGGACATAGACATCCCCCAGGAGCCACCAAAATCCTCAATCATGGGCGTCGCAGAGTCAGTAATTTCTGAATGTTTTTTTTTGTTTATCTCTCTATTTTTTATTTTTCGGCCTTGGTTTCGCATGTGGTCATTGGGGAATCACCTTGTGAGTCGTGATGTCCACCGATTGTCTCCTATACTCGCTAAATAGCCCTTTGCTATTAGAATTTTCTGATGGATTCTATGATGTCCCTGACCACCGTAGTTTTTCAAAGTCTTACCAACTCTTTATCGCAGCAGAGAAATTTAGTGGTCACGTTTACTAGGATCTGTGTCTTTAATCTTTTTATCTAACAATACAGCGATATATTCCGTCGGAAAGAAAGCTGAATGGCAGCACAAAGTGATGCAGATTATGTGAAAAACAATTTGTATAACCGAGAAGGAAATTATGTACAAATTTGGAATTAAATATTAAGAGTTGTATTCAACCTAAATGTGCACAGCATGAATGATGAAACGAGCTAGCGCAGTTGCCTTCAGTTTAATGCCGTTTTAAAATACACGAATTAATCTTCTATCCTCTCAGATGGGAAGTAAAGTCGATTGGGCTCACTGGCCTATTTTAATGACCAGCCTTGGGGATTTTTCAACTCAACCCATCGTCTTGCGTCGTGACCAACTGGCAATCGATATTTCCATCATTATTGTTATTTTCCTCTTGAACTCCTTACGAACACACAATTATTATTCTTATACGAATCTTAGACGTCTGATTTTTTTTATTCATTGTTCCAACAAAAAACATCTTGAGAAAAGCATATCCCTTTGTAGGGTTAGACTATTTTCCTGTTGTACATTGGAAAATGTCTCCTCAGAGTCAGGATGATTCATTTCTCTTCATATGCCTCTGAATTTTATTCTTTTATTCCACAAAGAGATGAGATTTTTGATGATTTGGCAAGATTCAATCTTATCACACACCTGCAAATATTCTTAAGGGTGCTTTTTGTTCAATCTTTGCTCTGTTTTCACAAATCTAAACTAAATATTCCTTTTGCAAGCTTTGAACTTTTTCGCACTTGCTAAGTGAGACAGCTTGATTTTTTCAGAAAACTTATTTTTTTAAAGTTTCTAAAAAGGTCAGAAACGCATAGGAGCAGCAGCATATGGTAATGTCAAATTATGCTAGAACTGCAATGTTCACTTTTTTTTCCGTCTTGAACTTCGAAGACTCTATAAATCATAATGCATCCTGATCAAGCATTGAAATAGGTGTGAAGTTATAATTGCTGCTCGAAGTATGACCAATGGTGACTTGAAATTATAATGGTCCGTTTGTCTCTTATCACGCAGGGCCGGTAATACTTTTTCTGCTGTCATAGAACTGTAATCTCCCACACCATGATATCCTTTTATAGCATATGTATATTAAAATACTGGAGTAACATGATGATGGTTGCTAACTAGAGTATTGATCAGTCGTTCAAATACTGCATACATTTGGTAAACAAGTATTTTCTCTTTGCAAATGTATATTCATACCTAACCAGATATAACTTCAAAGATTATTTTTGGTAAATGTAGTCAAATCTACAGATAACCCGGGTTGAAGTAAATTGAGTTTAAACTCAGTCCTAATTGCGCTAAATACCATGATGAATAGATCGATTAACCGTTGCGTAATAACTGATTTAATGAAAATCATAGCGAACATTATCAAAAAGCTGCTTTGACTTACGGAACGTTTTTCGTTCCTATCATTATGCTTGCGTGAGCGTGTTTGGAATCTGGTATAAGGGATAATATATTATGTACATTATATTATGCGATTGCTTGGGCTATGCATTTGGAAAGATTGCAGTTCAACTTTTGAGTTGTACTTTGCTGTGTCTTCGACAAAGAACATGCTTGTTGTTTTAGAATATACACCAAGAGAAAATGCCTTATACAATGATCATCGTCTATTCTAATTTTCGATTGATTACCACCAACATATCATTATTGGTCATCTCCCGTTTCTATGAAGTGACTAACCAAACCTGCATTAAATGTAAATCGTGTTATTGAGTGCAAGTGATTCAGAATCAAATATTTTTGTTCGATAGAAAAACAACATTTGGTGTCGATTCATTGATCCGAAAACAAATAGATGATTTTGACACCCCAACCGACCGGGCCATTGGGTGGAACCTACTATGAAACATACCCCTGTATACACGGGCAAGATCTATGATTGATGCCTCTACAAAACATTTGAAACAAATTGTGCATTCATGTTGAGAAAATCATTGCAAAGAGTTATCAAAGGCATGTTTTATAAGTTCATCAGATTATTCATCAAATGCACAGCCCAGAATGATTTTTGACTCAGTACTGATTCGACAAAAACACTTATAACAAAGTAAAAGTGACATGTAAATTTGATTTTCAATCAATTTTCGATATTTTTTCAAATTTTTTAAAAAATTCAGTTGTCTACAGAAACAAAAAACAGGAGGGAGGGCAGCTTATTTCCATGGTTAATCTGATGCGACTTTTACTGATTACCCAGTTGGGGGATAAGACTTGCAAATTATTTTGAAGCTTTAATTTTGGCCCTTATTAGGAGTATGAGCTGTAATTATCGAAGCAGACGACTAATTAATTTGGTAATGGAAAAAAATCTTTGAAGCGTCGACATTTTCTTAGTTTGAAATAGAATACTAATTTTTGAGTGCTAACTCTCACGAAGTGTTTAACATTAGCTTTTTGCATCCTTCAACAAATACCAGTTCGAAAATAACAGCAGTTGTATTCGAAGGTTCATCATGTGATTCTTAAATACATGGTGAATTCAAGTGTTTTCCAAATTTCTAGATTACCAATATTCTTTCGTTCTAGAATACTCACTCATCAGTAGATTTAGTATATATGTATTGATCCTTTATCTTACTTTAACTCGATTTATGTTTGAGAAAATAGAATTTACACAGTATACGAAAGACACGTAACTGAATGCTTTCTCTCGTGTAAACTTCCTCCGTTTGAAAGATATGATAACACTAATCAGTATAAATGATGTTGATCATCTTTTTAGTCATTGTTGGGGTTCATTCTTATCAACTTTTAAAACTTTCCGTGGGAAAGTATAGAAAGTGCTGTTCCTTGGTAAGTATTGAAAAATTGCGATAGAGTCGGCCAGTGTTTTGTCTACTGGGTCCGTCCTGATTATCAGAGAATGATTGTTGGTGGTTGACAATCAGAATAACGCATAACAAAAGACGATTGATGGAAACCTACTTTTAGGAAAAAACAATGAATGACTGAAACGATAAGATTATTCAATATTTCTGAATGGGATCAGGGAAAGGAGAATAAACAAGTCTGCTTACTCACTCAATGGGAACCACACCCGGCCAACATCTTTTAGCAACATCCTGCTATCAATGTGATCAATTACAATAATAGGAGAAGGGTTATCTATAGATGAATTATTTGTTCTGTATTTGTCAAGGAAAAGTATAAATCTTCGGGAAACAAGAATGAATCCCGCTGAACGGATGATGAGTGTTTAATTCAGTATAAATCTACACTGCATGTTTAATCCATCACCCGACTAAATGGGGGGGGTGTTTTAAACAAATATTACTCTTTTTTGAAAATATAACAAGTAGTAAATGTGTTAATATTCATCCCTTAACTCTGTTAGTGAAGAATGCACACATGATACATTTCAGAGCGTTTTTACATCATTTCGGTATTCTAGCTGAACGTTATCTGGAAACAACATGACAATGGCCTTTGAAAACCCTTATTTAGATATAATGCGCATTTATCCATTTTAGCATCGCCTGTACACCCAGCATATACACTCCTGCATACGTAGACAGCCAGCTGATCCGACGGACCCGCTAAAAACTGATAAAACTTTTGTTGATTTTGTTACTATCAGTTAATTGTTTATAGTCAATCTTGTACAAAATATATACAATATGACACTTATAAAAATGCGTATATAATCGGGTGTGCATGAACCTTCTCCTTCCTGTACTCAAGAGGTCTTCTAAGTTTTTTTTCAGCTTATCAAAGTGGTTGTTTACGACGAATATTTTGAATTGCATGTCCTTATGACAAATATTCATGTTTGTTGTAAATTGATATTTGTGCAACCTTGCATGTTTAGTGTTATAATACAGAAATTTCTTAGATGTTGATACAGAGGCAAAGACTGTCACGTAAGATTTGCGTGTCGATAACGTTCAATACATGTTTATATCAATTATTTGTCAATATCTTTTACAAAAAAACCCCCATAAAAAACAAGTGAGCCCGATTAGCAGTTCAGTTGGTTGGCAAATAGATTCAGAAGTAGCTGAAGATGATTGATCATAATGTATTTTCGGGAAAAAAATACATGTGCTGAAATGATAAGATCGATCGATAAGTCAAAGATAAGATGAAGAAAGAAGAAGAAGAAAACAGGTCTTGTTGGTCACATGATGCTAACTATTACGTTGTCAACATCATCTGGCGACATGTTTCGTTAGAGATGATCAATAAAAAAAAATAGACATGCAAGGTGATCAATGAATATTTCACTATCTTTGCATTTTGTAGGGTTGAACAGCAGAATGAACGTAGACACGATATAAAGTAAACATGCCAACTCTAATTTATCTCCATCAGTGCTGTGTACACTCATTAAGCATCTATACAAAGCTAGCTCAATCACCATGAATACTGAAAAGTCGAAGTTGACAAATTTTGTTAACTGATTATATTATAGAAAATAAGCTGGCTAAGAGGGAAATTATTCTTTTAATGCAAAAAATACTATAAGAAATCCAACATGAGAAATAGCGAAGAGAAAGACAACATATTGTCAATACAAATGAAAACAGTAAAGACTACTTGCCTTGAATGTGAATGATAATAAATAATCAATACATGTAAGTTATGATTCATACCTATTTTTTTTTGTCTGCAACCAACCACACACACAGGCACGTACACTTACGTATGTATCATGTAGTCTACCGCTAAGTATAGGATTTGTACATGATTTTGTACTCTCTATCTGTCTTGAATGTTTTCTTTCAACGAATGCTCTTATAGATGTGGGTATTTTACGCAAACATACATCCACACACACATCCACACAATGACACATATGCACACACAGAGACATGCACACACATGTACATATAAATAAATGCACATGCACACACACACATATATCTCTCTATATATATATAGGCTGTAGCTCTTGAAATTTCAGTTCTAACATTCCACGATCCTGATGTATCACGATAAAATAGAAATACATTGTATCATTTTGTGCTGTAAATATGGGCATTTCATCATAGTGTTTCGCCCAAAAGATAGACCAATAGTGACCACATAATTCTATTCGGTTTTCAACCTGGTCTGTCTGGTTATTTGGTCATGAAAAGTAATGAAGCTACATATCTTAGTAAGGGGTCCCGATTGGCAATGTACGTTAACACCAAATGTATTTCTTTGTTTGTGTCTTCTTGTTATTTGAAAATTTAGACTTTCCTTTGATTATTACTCAAAGAAGAAGAAAGAACCATTCCTAATCCATTTATCCCAAACTTTTTTTTCATCTTTAAATCAATTATCCTCGACACAGAATGCTACGATGAAATCTTGGTTGCATTTTTCCTTTGAATTCTAAGCATACCTGTCCACTGTATATTTTGATATTCACGCTTAGAAATATACATTCCCTGTAGAGCAAAGACTATTTTTCTGTATTGAAACTGATTGACAAACAGGACAGCTCATGCATGAATAAATATCTATTTATGAATATGAAGAGGAAGCTAAAGGCAAGTGAAGAATATGAGAGGAATTCCAGGACTTTTACCCCAGAGATATTTTTTCGGCGAGATTTTTATCATCACTAACCCCTGACATTTGCATTAAGTTTGTATTGTTTGAGATGTCTTTTCATCTCTGTAGATATCGAAGGTGTCATGATTAAGCTATGGACTGCTTTTTTGTGGTATTGGATGACAATGGTACCTGATAACGGTAAAGGTATACAATGTACTCGGACAGGACATCACCGTAAGCGTGACTGGAGCATCCTCAATGGAAGAGAAATGTTTGACGCTCTCCAATACAAGAATGATAATCTTTTGCGGTTTCTCTCGGCTTTCCCTTTCTATTTATTGACTCAGTCGTATTGAATATCACCACAATGATCGGATATCTGATTATTTCCGATAATGAGATAAAAACAACTCCAGAGTAATATGTCTTAAAAATAGTATGTCCTTGAATGAACGTTATTTCACTGTCTCGAAAAATCATCCCAATTTTTTCTATTGATTCCTGATTAACAGTAGAAGCATTAACATATTTTCTGATCCTGATGCCCACTGGAGGTAATGCATCAAGTCATATGATCCTCATCGATCGTGCGCTCTCAACTTGGTAAAACATGGAACTGAAATTACGATTGAATCAATTGAGATCATTGGCATGGAAACTGGAGAAAAATTGGCAGAATGTCCAATCACATGGTACTGTTTACCAGAATAGGCGTACGTGGTTGTTTGTAGCATTTTGTGCCACTGAACGGACATCCTGTATTTGCATTATTTGTCTGATCATAACACTTCTAAAAGCTGAAGTCCCAAATAAAGTAGTGCCGTTATTTGCAAATATTCAGGTTTCGTATCATTCAGTTCAGATTCCATATTTCTGTTTCACATCAAATAGCGATGATTGATTACGAATGCATAGTTATTCTTTTTATCTGTGCCTGTGAATAAGTGCTCTATGATTGAATAAATGGCCCTGTGATGACACTTGTGTAATAAGATTTTCCCAATGAGTAAGTATCCTTGCTTGCAATCACACAGATCTGATATCATCGATTTCAAAGCCCATCATCAAATGTCCGCTTATGGAATGTATTGAAATGAAATTACGTTTTCACGGACATTTTATATTGCCTATCTACGGTCGATAAAGATGAAGACGGCGAATTGGTTTCATTGTTATTCAGTTGTCAAACGTTTTTGAGACCTGGTATACGAGCGTGTGTCAGAATGAGAATGAAATGAAAATTTACCAGATTACATATGAAATGTATGTAGTTCAAATTGTCATTTCATCTTCGAAACTGACTTTAACCAGTGTTGAAAAGCGATTTCCAAAATGCTTAACAAACTGCTGAGATTTCAAGTGAAGGCAACTATCCATTTCACCAAAACTACTGATATAGCTATAACCTGTCAATATCTTTCGGAAAATATGTCAACACAGGAATCAAAATATAATGATCATCATAAAATGTCTGCATATGGGATGTATTAGAATTAATGTGTGTTCTTGTGAAAATTGATAGATATGTACTATGCCTATCCACGTTGGGAACAATACCAGAGTATCAGAGATTTTATTTTTGGGTTGAACGCTCTAGCAGTGAACTGCATGGCTGTAATGCTGTCCAACTGCTCCAACAACGCCCGGGCGGAACACAATGCTATCACATCAATGAAGATCCTGCAAGCTAACAAGGCCCAAGAAACATGACACTGCAACTGATTTCACATGTTCTTCGTCTCCACTAACATTATCATTTCACCAGAAGTTTTCCCATGTCTATACTAAAAAAGTATAACTACATACTTTTATGCAGTCCACAATGTATGCAGAAGCGGAAAATCTTTGAAATGAGTTCACATGAGCAGATTCGCAAAGTTTTGTTATATCACATGAGAGGCAGCCATTACAGCAGTGTGTTACTTAGCAATTTAAAGCGGTAAACCTACCTGCATATGACTAATGCTCACGTGGACTCACAAGGACTTGATAGCTATGTGTCCTTGCCTGTATTGGTATATATTACGTAGATGAATATATTTACTGCATTTCTCGACCAAAATTATGATTCATATGAATTTGTATCATAATTATTCGGGCCAATTTATGGTAAAGAATGGTTTGAAATGATATTGAACGATTGAAAAAAAAATTCGTGATCGTGAAAAAGAAAAGGACAAAAATGGAAAAGTATTACGGAATGCAAAATCCGTGCTTAAGCAATTGGTGATAAGACTTACATGATGAGTCAATGAGATCGATTGATTATAGGTTATGATTATTTGTACAATATTAATTGTTCTTTCTTCTGATTTAAAGAAAATCGTATTGTTCAAAATTGATAATCAAACAACATTGATTGTCAGATCAATTTGGAGATCGACAACAGTGACTAATATATATCTCTCTATCCCTATCACCCTGTGTATGTGTATATATATATATATATATATATATATATATATATATATATATATATATATATATATATTATATATATATATATATATATATATATATATATATGGAGAGAGATAGAGAGAGAGAGGGATAGAGAGATAGAGAGATAGAGAGAGAGAGTGAGAGAGAGAGAGATAAATAAAAAATAGGGTCAGATTGAGAAAACCTTTTTCTTTTCGAGTTTTGGTTAGATTACACTAAGAATATAGTATATATAATCATCCGTGCATGAACATTACCTGAAAAAAGAAATTTCATCAAAAAATTTATTTTGGGAAACAGACATAAAAGTTTCTGTGTCAGAGATTTATCATGCTTTCCCTCCTAAAAAATCTCTAAAACTATTATTTCTGACGGATGACAGTTCCCAGAAAGTGTGATCGTTGCTGAGATGTAATCAATAGGAGATTAAAGCAAAAGAATGTCTTTGTGAGCATCTAAATTTAGAGGAAATATTTGACGTCTAATTGACAGCAGGAATCAGAAGCTAGAGAAGTAAGGATGGGTTTGAATCTGTAATTATTCATCATTATGCATGCTTGTGTTTGTGTGTGTGTGTGTGTGTATGTGTGTGTGTGTGTGTGTGTGTGTGCGTGTCTGTGTGTGTGTGTGTGTGCGTTTATACCCAATTGACAGCTAAAGCGTTATAAAAATTTCTATGAGATTAGATTGAACGGAAACAAATGACCTCAAAGTCAGGTTGAGAGGTTTCCGTGGGAATGATTGATTCTTTTCATAATTTTTTTTACTGTGTATAGAACTTCAAAGCGAATAAATGGAACCAAAAAATAAGATGGAATAAAAAATACACATAACTAACAACAAATGGGTTAATGGACATAATTAGACATTGAAAAAATTGATACATTCTACTTGGGAGATATCGACCAATGATTTGTGTAAATCATATTGATTTCTCTGTTTTGATGTTTGCTCCTCTCATTTTTTTTCCATTCTCTTTTTTCCCCTCTGCTATGGAAAGATTTCGGGAAAAGCATTCCGACAATGGTGGCGTAATCAATAGTTGTCATGTTGAGCCATGAGTGCACCTGATATAGGGAGACCGTAAACAATGAGATTCAATAACAATTAATCGTCGATGTGAAATCTGAATTGCTTTCCTCCCGTTTGCAAAAAGGAAGATGGTTTCACTGTTCATTTTTCTGTGCCTTGGTCAAATTTGAAAAAAAATTGGATATTTTTCTTTTTTATCTGGTTTATTAATGGAGTATAGAAGAAAATCGAAATTTCGATTTGTTTTCCCATGTCATTTTCCACACATTTCATTTCCCCTGAACTTACTCATTGTAAGATTGCTCTAGATACCTAAGCATACTTTGAGGGTATCAATGGCGGCATCTTGTATCCCTCACGATTGAAGATCGAATAGTTTATAACAAGTTGTTCCAAACTTTTGACTTTCAAACGACCGTAGACAACATTAACTAGCTTAAAAAGGCATAAAAAGATATGTTCGTCCTTTTTGAAACTAATTTAACAAATACATCTTCAAAAATGACATTGATGGCTTGAAAATCTTCAGATAATTTTGTTTTTTTGCAAAAACTTGACAAAACAGTTCTATAGACAGAGTATGTTGATTGGATTAATAATTTTTTTTCCAAAACTGTCTTCCAGACATGATGCGTAAATTTCCACATTGTAAGCTCTCTAGCTCAATTAGCCACACCAGCACGCTCAAGCATATACATATACCCGAATATATTGCCAGTCAGCCAGTCCGTCAGAACCACTTGAAACTTAGAGAAACTAATGTTGTTGTTGGCCGTCTTGAAAACTAGCATGAGAGTCATATATTTTGATAGATATAAGGATAGGCGTATCCAGTTGATGTCTTGACTTACATAAACAATATATGTTCATCCAAATCTATTCCTTCCTCAGCAGCGTGTCCTTTAATTGCGTAGTCCTTTGTCTAACAAACGGAATCATTCTAGAAAATACATCTATCTACCTATATATACACCCCTACTCATTCATACATACATATATTCATACACACACAAAATCACATATAGTTGGATGTGCATAAAGTTTCACATCCGTGTATTCATGATTCCCTTGAAATATTCAATCGTGAAAAAAACATTCTGGTAGTAAAATGCTTTCCATTTTTTCTCATATCCCGTAGCTGTTTCTTTATACTAGTTTTGTTACACTTGGATCATGATGCAAACTTTTATGCTGGCCCGTAGTGTCAATTCTATCTTCAGAGTCAATGATAAGCCTTTACTGATTCCTTGAAATCGTCTACCGTTTTCATCCTTTGCATTCCGATTCGTGTAGCCATTTTTCCGAACCTGATGCACGATATCAAACAAGAAATAGATAGGCTAGGTCAGTCATGTGGTCAACGTCTTTTGGCAGAATGCAGGTCTGTGTAGTTTAGTACACATACATTCAAAAAACGAACAATAAATGAATAAGTTGAATATCTCTACTTGAGGGGCGGGGACCTGTTATCATCAAAGAAAAAGAATTTGAAAATATAAACTGTGAATGCAACTGGTACAAACTGTAGGATACATCTAGCATAAATACATATCGACTAATGAAATGTCGACAGAAAATTATTTTTGGTTGGGATTATTTGGAATATGGAAAGAATTTGCTTCAGACGTACGAAAGTAAGATATGGCTAGATTGTCAGCCCCGTTTACCATATTAGAGTAGTGTGTATACGCAGTATTTAAATACATAACCATCCAGTCACTTTTGGGCCTAATTTGACGCACTTTCGAAGATGCTCCTTCAAAACTTATTCAGTATGCTCTTTCTCTGCTTCTCTGGACTACATCAGCTTGGCTAAGAGAGAATTACAGACTACACATCCAAATATGTCTATACGTTTCATCCAGTCATGTGTAATGGAGGATGTATTGCTTACAAAGACAAAACAAAAACCATTTCTCCATATATATGTATATATATATATATATATATATATATATATATATATATATATATATATATATATATATATATATATATATATGTGTGTGTGTGTGTGTGTGTGTGTGTGTGTGTTGTTGTCGGTGTCGGTTTGTCGGTGTTGAAAATCATGCACAAATGCAACTAAACACAAAATAGGGATCAAATAAACAGAAAACCAAACTGCAAGTTGCAATAAAACCCCTTTTTTTTAAAAAAATGATATCCCATCTTTCTTCTAATTCTAGAATAGGTCTGCAGCTTTGTATTATCACAGTTGTCTTCACTGTGTATCCTAGAGAACAATTGGAGCTAACATCCATTTTTACAACCTACAAAAACCAGGCTGTCCTGTATCTGATTGTGATCAAACTGCTCTATCGGACTTTTGACTCACGATTTTATGTTGGTGGAATCAATGAACCAAACGGATCATGGGAAAAAATTTGGATAATTCAAGCATCAAGTCCATATCAAGTCTACTCACCTTGAAATATTATTTTCGGAGGATGTTTGGTGATTCAATTTTTAAAAATTTAAGCTTAGTTGTACAAACCACGTTCATATTTGACTTTTTCAAATTTTGACATGATACACATCACTGCCGAAAAAAAAGAAAGTTAAGTAACTTAGTGTTGATCACCCATTGTAACTGATGACTTGAAACAAAAAAACGCCGTTTAAAGATATTGATTGCACGTCGATTTCTCTTGATTAGTTAACCAGACTTGTCTTTTAATCTTTTACCATCATTTTAAACAAACTCAAAATAACATTCAACTTTGCAGTAAATGTAATCCATTTTTTTTTCCTTATTATGGAACAAACAAGTTTTGTCCAGTTGCTATCGACTATTGCACATGATTGTTTAATACGGGTTTAGAGATATCTTTCAAAAAGTGTGAAGCTCTGAACCTATCTGTTAAGTTAACACGAGGAAACAAGGATATAATTGATCATTTGAATATCCATGAGGAACCAATGTAAATTATATACTGTTATGCAATTGAATATCATTAAACACATGATTGCTACCAAACACGCTTGAAAGGAATGAAAGCAATTAATCTATCCTTCCTAATTCTCTTGTGCTAACATCAATTAGATTGAGGCAGTATGCAAAACACGTTTCTCAGCTTAATCCGACTGAGAATTATTAGTGCATTTGCTTTAATCATTTCAAGAAAGTTTGCTCAGACGAGCAAAAAAAGATCGATGAAAGCAGTATTTAATCATCAGATGTGTTTCTTCAATTTTCTATACATACATGCATACATACATACATACACACATACATACATATATATATATGTGTGTGTGTGTGTGTGTGTATATTTGTGAGTGTGCATGTATGTATGTATGCATGTATGTGGGAGAGAGATACGGGACGAGAAGGAAAATGAGAGAGGAAACATAATAGGGGACACATAGAGGGGCATATCCGGACATCATTGGAAACAATTTCAGAAAAATGCCATCGTTTTCTGAATACCTGGCAACTGCCTGACATCATAGACGGAATCACGAAATACTGCCTCGACAAAGTTTACCATGAGGAGGTCAGGTAAATCTCGGGGGAGATATGTATCCAACAACAGAAGCTAAAAGACCAGCAATTGTGATGTCCATGACACCGCCGAAGAGAGATTATTAACATTTCCCTAAATATTTCCAGGGTTTAAATTGTTCAAAGCTTCGAGAGTGGGATTTGATTGATAGAGTTCGATCCACTATCAATGGTATGCATGAGCTACATGCTAACTATAGCCAGGAGCTTGCATATACTAGTATCATTCATCTTATGCCAGAGCATATGCAGACACAAAGACGGTCACACAATTACATATGCATATATATATATATATATATATATATATATATATATATATATATATATATATATATATATATATATATATGCATTTGTCAGTAGAGGCATATGAGTGAAAATATGTACTTTATTTACTTGTTTTTTTTTAACAGTCGGCTCTTTATCGTTTAACACCTTCTTTAGATGTTAATTTACTATTTTGTATCCAGAAATTTTTATACATCTGTTGAACTGAGCTTGTACATGATCAACTGGTGAATTATTCAAATGTATCTTATTTTTCGAGGTAACTTATCAACACATTGTTTGAATTAGTGTATTTTT
>OY735198.1:18465964-18485964 GCA_963457665.1 Thysanoteuthis rhombus | reverse complement strand
CCGTTTTTTGGACCTTTTCAAACGTGTGTGCACTTGTGCATACACAGACAGCATAGAGGGAATCATGACCAGGGTAGGTCTCTTCATCGATGTGATGGTCCTACATATACCGTTATTAATGTATGCATTATTACTTTTCAGTATGTTTTGTTTCAACTGTCCTAACATTTTATTTACCCTTCCGCGAGAAGAATGCCATGATATTTGACGTATACAAGAGATGATGAGGTAGTATTCAGGCAATGTACTCTTCTATTACTATCTCCCAAGAAATATTAATTTTAAAATCTCTTACACACTTTGTCGACTTCGACAGAGCATGGTGAGTAATAAGCTTAGCAAAACAGAATGAGATTGGAGGGAAATGGAAGAATATATTAAACTTGAAAGAGGTGATTTCTTCACAAATCATCCTTTTCGTTGGTGAAAGATTGACAATATAAATATATGCGTTGATCTCTATCAGTTTCTATCCGTCTCATTAAAACTAGATCCTGTTCATAAATTGATAATACATTCCTTAGTATTTTAAATAAAGAGATCAGGAAAATTTTGATGCATTCAAAACTATATCACTTTCATGATCATGAAATCTGATATGTTTAATTGGAAAATTAGCTTTTTCTTGTCTAGAAGAGGAATCAATTAATACTCAGCGTATGGCATTGCTGTTCAATCAAAGCAAAATTAAATTAATTAAAAAAAAAAAATTATAAAATAGAATGCCGGCAGCAACCTATTTCAACAATTAAACACGGAGAAAATTGCATGAAAAACTAATGCATCCGCCGGTGGCAAACATTTGTTTTGTTATTCCCCTTGAAAAAGTTCATTAAATCGCAAAAATTACGTTTGTGTTTTGTTCAGCCTGTTTCAGTTATTTTGCTTTCCCCCCTCCCCCCTTCCCTTATTTTCTCTCTCTCTCTCTCTCTCCTCCTCTCTATCTCTATCTATCTATCTATCTATCTGTTATGCTTCGATGATTGCTGGCTCTCTACCGAATTATCCGATATCCACTTCTGTTACGGTGCATTCTCTTGGTCAGTCGACAGTCAGGTAACTTCTATTACCCCCACCTCAACAGCACTTC
This sequence comes from Thysanoteuthis rhombus, assembly GCA_963457665.1. NCBI lineage: Eukaryota > Metazoa > Mollusca > Cephalopoda > Oegopsida > Thysanoteuthidae > Thysanoteuthis > Thysanoteuthis major. The sequence goes on along the minus strand of OY735198.1, from coordinate 18,484,874 downwards.
ATCGTTGAAATGTTGTGTCAACAGTGATATTGTAAATCCATTTGTTCTTCACAAGTATTTCATGTCTATTTCAATTTATATATACATCATTTTGATGATTACCTTCTCTGGTCATTTATGACATCCATTTATTGTTTTTCCTCTATCTTGTTTTTCCACATATATTTAAACCCGCTATAATGTAAAAAAACAAAACGAAACAAAACAAACAAAACAAAAAAAACAAAAGAAACAGGAACGAGAACAAAACAACAACAATAACAGCAACAATAACGACAAAAAAACAACAAAAAACTGATCAATCACAAATACCAGGGTTTTGACCGGGGAGAAAAATCAGTTCAATACCGTCTGTTTTTCCTCCCGTTATATTTTTGTAACAGTGTTCATATATGTTATATTTGACTGTGTTTGTCATCACTGTTGACTCTTTCGTTCGATGACATTTCAATTTATTTTTCATTTTGTATTATTCATTGTTCTTTTTGCTCTTTGGGTTGGTGTAAAGATTTTTCTTCGTATTGCCGGGACACTTGCTCGTGGTGTGGGGAAATCCTTGGTCTATACATACATAGCCAGCTAATATTGAATATCGTTCCTATTAACTGTTATTTTTTACCTTGTTCAATGCACACATCTAAGCTGCATCATCAAGTAGACGGCCCAGATAAAATCAATTACATTGTGCTGCAGAAATCAAAGTTAGTATCAAATACTGTATATAATATCCTAGTTTTCGATTGAGAATCAAGCGACCACTGAAGAAATAATGATTTTCACTGCCCTACCACTGATCACTGTCGATCGAGCTGAAGCTGTTAGTGAGAAGGGGATTGTTGATTCTTTTGCTCTCTGTTTATTCAATTAGATTTGACAAATCCATTTATTTACATTTCAAGTTTAGTTGATCCTATTTTTTTCTCATTTGGGAATAAGGTTCAATCATGGGATTCCTTCGCTGAATATTTATGTGTTATATCTTATAGCACTTTTATGAGTGATGGATGTGGAATGTGGAATTCATGTAATTCCTGATATTTTTCTAACAATGACACAGTCGATTTCGATCATTATACGACGAAATTCTGCTCCAATTTGAGGGAACAGGTATTCTGGCAGTTTTAAGCAGTGTCATTTATGGATAATTAAGTATCGAAAATGATGATGGCTTAGCCACAAATGGAACAAATATTATCTGATTGATTTGCAGTACAGCCAGCTAAAATCAGACTTGGGGACATAATTGAGCAGTTTGCTGGTAGAACATTGCCCAGGTCAGCGCCGTTTTTGTTTCCACGGATGGAGATGGGAGACGATTTAATCGACCAGTATATTCAAATTACAGTTGGATATTATCTGGTTGTCATCGTAAATGCACATTAAAACGATTTATGACCTTGTCGAGCATCTTTTTCTCCAGGATAATTCTATTTTCTAGGGATACCTGTCATCTAAAATTCACTTCCAGCCCCTGCAAGGGCCCTGACTGAATGGCTGATGTCAAGATACTTACCCGACTCATTCGAAGTGTCAACATAGGTTTTTTCCAGGTTTTAAAGTTGCTAGGGCTTATTATTCGGCTGTATATATGTATATATACATGTACGCGTACAGGCAGTTTTAACAAGGGTTGTGTTCTGAAAAGTAAACATCTATTCTTCATGTCTGCAAGAACATTTTTTCGGGTTATTGAAAATCCCCCAATTTATTTTGCAATGTAAATTTTTGCTATACTGATCATTCAACTTGCACACGATTGTTTTTTTTTTCTTCTTTTCTTTGAAATTCGGTCATTTTAGTGAAAAGTATCCTACAAAATACTGGAGAAAAAAAGGTATTTTCCCCAATTTTCAATCTAAAACCCTACAATGCAGAATGCTGCTGACATATGACAGTTCCAATTGAGTAACTCACCTTTCATTACTATTCACTTTGAATTCTCAGGTTTAAGAGTCTTGACAGGATATTGTTGACTGATACTGTGACCGGACACCTCACTTGTATGAAAGGGAAAAATGTTATACGTTTATTTACGTATATTCATTTTATTTGGCTCATTCACTTCAATGATAATTCAGTGACAACAATAGAGATTATTTGTGAATTCTATCTGGAACGATATTGCGTGCCAAGATCAATAGGATAAGGAGATTATATAGGAAACATATTATATTTAAATCAAAAGATAACTATGATGGGCAGACACATACTGTTTTATATGATTTAAAATCCCTTCCTTTTATCCCTCCTACTGCCAATATCCGTCTCTATCCGTCTTTTTTCTCTATCTTTCTCTCTCTCGTTCTCTCTGTCCACCTATCTATCTCTCTCTCTCTTTCTCTCTCTCTCTCTCTCTCTCTCTCTCTCTCTCTCTCTCTATATATATATATATATATATATATATATATATAATGGTAGCATTTGTCGATCACGAAGGTGAATACTCATAACAAGACTTGCAGATATACATTGGAATTGCTATGCGTGCATACGCCAACGGAAGAAAATACTGAATACCTCCAGTGAAACTAATAAAATGTAAGCATCAATATTCTGGTTCAAGTAAAAAAAATCTGGCTTCCTATATTTTAATTTATACATTAACTTTTTTTAACTCCGTCTTTCCCACCTATTTCATACCACATGATTGAGTTTTAAGGCATTTTTTACGTTCATATTAGAGATGAAAGAAGTCTTTGATATACATTTGGAAAGGTATTTCAAAGATGATCTTTTTGTGTTCCTACTCTAACGATGACATTTATTTCGTTTCTCATAATGTGGTCCAATTTCCAATGCCTGTAACTCTTAGGTATTTCTAATCAAACATTAATTTCGAGGGAATCAAACATAGTTTCGAGACATTTACAGAGAAGGGATATTATAAAACACATCTATCAGTGTCAGTCAAATTCTTTGATGATTTTTTATGTGCTAAAAAGGAAAAAAAAAGAAACAGAGAACTCGAGGACAAGTACAGAATTTCTCGATTCATAAAAAATATATTTAGTGGGTAAGAGGAGATGGGACAATAACATGCAGCGTAATTTGAATTTGAGATCAAACTTTTTGTAGTATTTTCGCACGATTTTGTAGTGGATATTCGTGAGTAAAGTATCCCATATCCAGAGCATTCTTGATCTGATGGTTCAATTGATTAAATGAGTTTTTTTTCTGCGCAATATTCCCACGAAACATACTCTTGTTCCTTGCTCATGCACTTAATTCAGTGGTGAATATCAATCGAATATTCATCATGAAGATTTCAGATAAAGACTCAATTCCTGCCTGTCAGACTACAGACGTACGTTTAAGTTCAATATCCCATGACCAATAACCATACAAATATAAATTGCTGTGAAACACAAAATGAACGTTATCCACCTTCAGAGATAGATGGAAAGACATTCATTGGACGGATCAATTCTTTTGAAAATTATAATCATAAGTAGACATTTATATATTGCTCTATATAGATTATCAGTGAGTAAGTTGCACAATTATGTCCATTTAAATGTATTTTTACGTCAAGTGTAAACATCTCATTAAAGAAATATTTGTTGAAAGACTAGTTAAAGATTACTACACTACTATGCATTTTGTCGATTATTGTATGCTCTTTTTAGGAAAATAAAAATCAATGAGCATTTTTTTTCTTTGACTTTTTTGCCCCTCTCTTCAAAGGCGATCAGATAGTGGATCAGTTAGTACTTTGTCCCCATCCGCAGATGATCCCAGATTTTATTCCAAGTATCAGCAAATAGTGTGTAAACTTATTCATCAATGTCCAAATGCACTCAGCCAATACTTGGGTACATTTTAGAAATGTGAATTGGGTATGAAAAGGAAATATTCCTCCTGTGAATTTTGCAAATGTTGCAGATGGGCTTACGAATTTTTGATTGAATTGTCCTGATCCCTACCATAAGTATGATTTTGCAAGGCAATTATCATTGCTAAATTACTGTTCAGGTTATTGTGGCTGATGTGAATATAACCCAGATTGTCAACAAGGCAAGCGTGCTGACGCCCAAATTATTTGAGGGAGGCATAATCACATTATTGTCAGCCAATGTGTCGAGCTCCAATCACCATCACTAATGATACAACGACTACGCACCACCGATATACAGCCTCCATGATCAGACCAATCACATGCGATGGACTTGGCATAATCGCTGATTCTTATTCCCTGCCGTATGTGGCTAAATTTTGAAATAAGTTGCAGACTGAATTGATTGGAGATGAAATCTCCTTATACTGTTCTTTTGATGATAGAAGCTTTCATGTCCATAATAGCTACCATTTTATTGATTTTTTATGAGTTTACTTCCTGGAACTAAGAATTTAGACTATATTTCAAAGTCGGTAGCAAAATGATTGTTGGGCCTCACATATAACCAGACATATGTTTCACTTATTTGCTCATTTTTTGATATTGGTTTCTCTAGCAAGCTAGGTGTTAGGCAAAATTCCAATTCCGTTCGATTCCCAGACCGGGCTTAGGTCTTGAGTTACAGCTTGAATGGGGAAGAAAGATGCAATGCCTCGCAAAATTGTATTTGCACTAAGACAACTCAAAATCAGAGTTTCACACATTGTTATCCTTACTAAAACGAATGATTCGGATATTGATATACTTCTGCCAATATGTGTGAGTATGAGTTAAAATTGAATAAAATTTTCATAAGTCTCCATATTTTGAGGCGGATCAATACTTTATATATATATATATATATATATATATATATATATATATATATATATATATATATATATATATATAAAGTATCGATCTATATATATCAATATATATATATATATATAAAGTCACCTAGACCCATGGGAAAAACTTCACCTTTGCCTGTTATAACCCCTGTCCAAATCATAGCCAAAACATTTTCAGTAACTTTTAAGGTTGATACCTATGTAGCTCCTTGACCTCACCACCCCTCCTTCTACACTATCCCAAACATACCAAAAAATCCAACTCCACAACCCTACTCCCTACCTTGACACACTCTGCCCTCCCCAAGACCAACTGCTGCTGCTTTACCAAAGTCCTGATACCCGCTGGTCATTCTTCCATTCAGCAGGAGGCCTCTAGTAGCCCTGACTACAAAACTTACTCTAAATAGCTTTAACTCTAATAATAGACACTTCCTCCAGGTGAAAGGCTGCGCCATGGGCACAGTAGCGGCACCATCCTATGCTAATATCTTCATGGGTAAATTTGAAGATACCTACATTTACCCAGAGATTTATAATGACTGCATCTTCTATGGTAGATACATAGACGACATTTTTTCATATATACAGGCGAAATAACCAAACTAGATAATTTCTTTATACATCTAAACTCGGCACATGACTCTATTAAGTTTGACTTCACAACATCCACTGACTCCATAGCCTTTTTAGACACACGCATATATATAGATGACAACAGAAACCTCCAAACCACCCTCTACACTAAACCCACGGACACCCACAATTACCTCCACTCCAATCAGCCCATCCCCAACACTTAAAAAAAAGCCTACTATTTTCACAAGCTCTTAGAATTAGAAGAATCTGCTCTACTAATAGTGAACTTAAGAGACACAAACATAACCTAATACAATACTTCACCCAACGAGGTTATCTGCTAGATGACACAAAAAACAAATAAAAAAAGCGACTGGAATACCCAGAGATTTACTGTCCCACAATAGCAAACCCAACCGCATACCCCTTATGACAACCTTCAACAACACACCCCCACCCTTAGCACACATCATCAATAATAGATGGAACATTCTCACGATCAAAACAGATCTAAAAGAAACATTCACAGACCCATGTGTAATCTCCTACCGCAGACCCAAAAACATCAGAGACATGATTAGTAGCAATAATATCGTTAACAATAAATTCGTACACGAAAATACACCTAAAACAATTAAATTCTGCACACCTTGCAACGTAGGAAACAGTCTATGTTGTAACCACCTCAAGTACACCAACACATTCACAAGCACCACCACAAAAGGGAGTTACCACATATATCACAATAGCAACTGCCGCAGTAAGAACATTATATACCTTCTAGAGTGCAATAGATGTAAGTTACAGTACATGGGCAAGTCCGAGTGGCAATTCAATATTAGACTCAACAATTATAGACATAGGATTAAGTCAAAAAATAATCGTAGCCCACTTCCTGTAGAACTACACTTTCGTACACCTGACCACAATTTTGCCACTGACGTTAGCTTCACCATCATAGACAAAATAGAAAAAACTACTCCAATTGACATAACTAAAGTTCTAGAAAAGCACGAAGACATGTGGATCAACAAACTTAAAAACATATATCCTAATGGATTAAATACTAAACTGAACAACCCTCACCACACGGAACACTAATACACACAACTCCTACCATTAATATCCTCACACCCACATCTAAGACACATTCAATAATGAAAGCTTCAAAGTCACCTAGACCCCTAGGAAAAACTTCACCTTAGCATGTTATAACCCCTGTCCAAATCATAGCCAAAACATTTTCAGTAACTTTTAAGGTTGATACCTATGTAGCTCCTTGACCTCACCACCCCTCCTTCTACACTATCCCAAACATACCAAAAAATCCAACTCCACAACACTACCCCCTACCTTGACACACTCTGCCCTCCCCAAGACCAACTGCTGCTGCTTTACCAAAGTCCTGATACCTGCTGGTCATTCTTCCATTCAGCAGGAGGCCTCTAGTAGCCCTGACAACAAAACTCACCCACAATGCATAGCCCCTGGAAGTGGACTCTGGTTCCACATGGTACATTTTAATTCACACTCACACAGCACACACCACTGATGATGGGAAGAATCCCAAAACCTGTATGGACTATTGACATATAAGGATTAATAAACCTTACCACCAAAAACTTCACTCCCGAGTCTGTCTCACTCTCTAAAGTACACATTATATATGCATATATATATATATATATATATATATATATATATATATATATATATATATATATATATATATATGTATATATATATATATATATATAAAGTATCGTTTCGCTACAAAATATGGAGACTTATGAAAATTGCAATCAATTTCAACTCATACTCTCACATATTCGCGGAAGTACATCTATTTCCGAATCCGAATATATATATATATATATATATATATATATATATATATATATATATATATATATATATATATATAGTATAAAGTATCGTTCCGCTTCAAATATATATATATATATATATATATATATATATATATATACATATTTTCTCCATCACTCCATCTCCGCTTTTCTAATGCCTTCAACTTATATATATCTTGTTAGCTAGCTATGGCTTTCCAATATCTTATACCCATCAATCCATCCATCTATCTATATGTTTAAAAATATCGGATCACCCTGATAACGCACCTAGAGCAGCATATTTTTGACGAAACTCTCTCCAAAGAAGTGAAAACTAAGTGAAGGTTGAAGCGTATTGTTACCGATTGGGTGTTTCCCTCAGTTTTGCTTTATTCTTAACTTCATTTCAGCTGTTTTTAATCGTTTTTTTTAATCTCAGGAACATGTTGCCATTAGTCCCTCGTCAGTTTTAATTCATACACATGAACACTTTCCCATCTGAAATTTTTCGAACAAAACATTTTCTGGTACTTAAAATCCTTTTGAATGTTTGTTCATTCACAGTATATAGGATAAACGTGTCAATTGTTATGAAATGGCAATGTCTTTGATGTGAACTTTGCAAAATAATCATTCAGTCGGGCAAATTGTGTTGCATATTCAGCTACTAAAGAAAATTATCAGGCAGCTAAAAGTTAGGAACTTATTTGTCAGTAGGAAGGGCGAAGAGTAGCAGATAGAGAAAAATTGCTGCAATAACTATTTCGTGTCTGGTTTATTTTGTTTTATTCACAACGTTCTGCGGTTCATGAATGGTGTCAGAAAACTAGACACGATAAATGCAAGGTACACGGTGAAGATACTGAAGGAAGACAGGAGAGTTAACTTGGGTGGAAGAGAAACTGGGGAACCTTACCATCATGGATTAAAATCACAAAAATCGGCCTGCATTTTGGCGTATTCTGTTGACGACAAATCTTGGGTGAGGGGCAAAAATCCACTAGAACAATTGTTTTGCCCAAAGATTAACTGGTCAGCAAAACAGCATATCATGTTTCAATTTATACATATGGTTGAATCAATGCTGATTGCCCTCTGGCGACAAAACCACTAAAATTTAGCAGTCTGTGGAAACGTTCATTCTATAAGGACCAGTTGATCATGCTGAATCCATGCACTGCACATTTGTGTTTTTGAAGATCTGTACTCTATTAAGAAAAATGATACTATTACGTTACCATCTGCTTTAAGTAAACCTACTCTGCATCTGATATTAACGCCGCTAATTACCGGGAATGCCATCAAATTTACAGTTGAAAAATTGTAATTAGCGCCCAGAAAATACGGAAACAGCAACTTTTTTGTTCCATAAGTATTTTTAAAAAGATTTCTTCTATATGAAAATATGTATGTTCATTCCCAACGAAAAACTCAAAAGGTTGAAAATAGAAGTCAATCAGTGGTGAATGTCTGTCTCTGTACACACAATCAGTGTGAAAGAGAACTGAATCACGCAGACTCTAGTTTTTGACAGAATCGCAGTTGATCCTTGAAAATAAACTCCGATAGGTAAAGATTTTTTGAAGTGAAATGTCTTTATTGATAACTATTGAAGCTATAATTGGCTAAACATAAAAGATGACCTCTCTTATCACTCTTCTTATCCAGAAGGTTTTATAGTATCAAAAGACAAAGTCAAGATCTTTCGACTATGAAGAAAGTTGTTCAAAAAATGTCCAGTACTTTGATATAATACACGTCTAAAAGGTCCAGTTGATCATCACTAAGTCATCTGTGTTAAGGTAAGTATTTCATCAAAAATTTTTTTGTACTAAAGATAAAAGTCTATTTTTTTTCATTACTCGCAGCGTTTCAGAAGAAAGAAATAAAGCTGAGAGAAGTTTTTCTGTTCAGAAAATTAGTTTTTCCCGTTTCATATTCCAAATTGAGTTTTATAATATCTCACTTCAAATTTCTCAAACTTTCCCCAGCTGTTCTCAACGGTCATATGATAAATATACGCACAACGAAGGTCAAACATTGATTAGTAAAATCACAGGTTCATCGAATCTATTCACGATTTGAGTTTAGAGAATTAATTTATCGAAAAGAATATAGGATAATAATCTTGATGAACGTATAAACAACACCTGTATACTCATAACTATTTATATTTTTTCAAAAATTCTGAATTTGATTGGAGTTCAGTATATATATATAAATATATATGTATATATATATATATATATATATATATATATATATATATATATATACATATATATATATATAAACACACACACACACATATATATATATATATAAATGTATATATATAAATATATATATATATATATATATATATATATATATATATGCCATTGAAAGTTTGACAATCTTAAAAATCATTATTTTTGTCAGGAAAATTATCAATAATCCATAGCGAGTCTATGCGGAAATTACTTGCCTCAATTGTTATCAATAATTTCAATCATCATACATTATTAATGTAATTTCAAATCTGCAGTAATAATGAATTTTCATCAAGGATGATTGCTCCAGTAGCAAATTTCTAGCAAAAAACTAGATAAGTGTAAAATACGTGAAAGAGAAAATTATTGTACAGCTGGTCCTGTTGACATGTGTTTACTTCCCATCTTCTTGATGAATTGAGACCGTTCTAAATAGTTCCACTTTCCTTTTCTTTTCGACGGATTTTGTTCTTTATCTTTATACAAATGCAGAATCACCCTTTTTTTAAGGTGCCTCACAAAAAACTGTATCAGTCCATGTTATGTATATGAGAAAATGATTTACAATATGTGCAAAATACTTCTACATATTTCCAAATTAATCCGCCTTCCCCTTGCCAGACTTACTTGAAATTATACTTTACGACTTATTGTCCTGTTCTATTCATTAGAAACTGTCAACTAAATATCTTAACAAAAACTAAAAGTAAGGATTCCATGACTTTTCGTCTGTTTGGTCGGCTGTCTGGATTGCCTATGATTATATATGTGTATGTATGTATCACTAATAAAGCCTGCATCAATGCACCTTATGTTTTCATTTTACGATGTAAATTTATGTTAAATTGATCTTGGTATATGTCTTCTTGTCTTTCAAGCATTCCCCATTTTACTTTTGTTATGGCTGCCAACGGAAAAGTGAGACAAGTAACTTATCCTTTCATTGGCTTTTTTTTCTAGTATTTCATTTAGTCACACTCGATGGAGCATGCTGTCAAAAGACGGCGTTCGGGGGACAGTTTCTATTGATTTACTCAACAGTCCGGTTGGTTTGTCATTTCTGTTGGGCTGCAACTTATCGATGATTTAAATTCGACGAATGCAAACTGACTTTTATAGGGTCTTTTTACATCTGCTCTATAAGCAGAACCTCTCGAATTGATTGTTCATGACAGTGTTCTATTATTTTGTGCCAATGACATAATAGGGGGTTTACGTAAGATATCCAGGTTACAAAAGCCTTTTTGGGCTGGGATTACCGTATTTTTTTAGGTGGCAAAGCTCTCCAAAATCTCTCCTCAAATAGATTATGAAATGGCTCCTATTTCCAACGAAGTTCATAATGAAGTGATCAATTTTGTCGTCCAGCTTTGAGTACGTTTGTTTTTTAACAAAGCATATTTTTGGGGAAATTGCTGTCAGATAAAATACAATAGAAGTGACACAATCATCATTCGACATTCATTCCATTTTTATTGATCACTTTTATCACTGTACATAGACGACAGACATTGATAATCTGACGGTATCTATTTAGTGGTTAACCAAACAAGTCTCCCTTCATCCAATCAACCTAGCTGTAAGGAACTAACTATTCAATATAGTCATGGTTGAATGAGGTGCCCTGTGCCAATAGTGTCCAAATATTATATATTATAAATTATGTAGATGTGCACCTGTGCCAACCGATACAAATAGCTGGCACACTGAATTCAGAACGTACTCCCTGGTTGTCTAATTATTTATGCCAATAACTTAACACAGCACTGAATGTATCATGCATATCTTATATATGTACAGTTTACATCCAATGAATGTTTTCGATAGTTACCATACACATAAGATCATTCACGAGAATAAAGAATTTCACTTGAAAAATTTGTATGAAATTCACAGATCTACATGAAAAACTGAATATAGTTCAGTCCCTGTTTAACAAGTTAACAATATATATATATATATATATATATATATATATATATATATATATATATATTGTGTCGTCCACAGATAGCTGTTTGGATGTATTACATCTTTTTGGTGTGGCTATAGACTTCCAATCATCTCATCCTGTACCACGAGGCAGGAGGCCAATATCCTACCTCTGGACGGTCAATAAGGCTGATTTTAAGCGATACATTCATTTACACATGGATTCTCCATCCACCAGAGTGCTCTGCTCCTATGGAACAGAAATGTAAAAGAAACTCTTATTAAAGTAATGCTCATTTAGTGAATTGGACGCACTAATACTCAACAATTATGCTTCTTTGTGTTTTAAAAATGTTTATTCTCTTTTTTTTAATGTGTACATGTATTTTTCTTGCATTCGTTCTCTGCAAAGCTTCCCTTCCTTGAGATTTTTCATTCTTGTCTTTCGTATTTTTGTTCCTTCGTTTGGTCTTCAGAATTGACAAAAATTTGTCCAAATTTTCTCTCGTATTCGTATTCCTTTTCGAACCCTTGCTCAATTTCTTCCTTTTCGCGAAATATTTACTAAATCGATCATCAAAACAATTAGCAGAGTTTATTTGTGCAATAGCAAAAAGTAAAAAAAAAAATCCTCGGTGAAGGAAAAACTAAAACAGTCATCAAATACTCCGAAGTTATTGCGGACCAAGTATATATTTAAAAGGAGCTGTTGCTATTCGTCAATAGGCAGCAAAAACAGTATAGATACAAACTCTCAACATCCGATATATATATATATATATATATATATATATATATATATATATATATATATATATATATATATATATATATTATTTCTAAACTGTTCCCATATCGATGAGTCCCTTTTTGTTGTCATCGTGCGGGAGCTTCCTAACTGTTTGCTACTTGACTGATATTTGCGTTTTCCTTGGGGATTCGTCGAACAAGAAAAAAAAAAACCATACCTGCAAAATGACCTTTATTTCTCGGAAATATTTACGTCTCTAGACTTCGCCTCATGGAATCTGAATGATTTGTATAATAGAAAACTGACTTTTATTATCGCTTGACGCACGAGATTACAGAATGCAGAATCTTGTCCGCCTTTCGATAACAAGATGACAAATCAAATAGAGAGCAAATGGTCGAAAGAGCAAAGTGCATCAGTGTTTCCAGGGACAAACGTCTTTTTTATTGAATATTTTTGACAGAAAGGTCTATAATCATATCAAACTATTCCTTAGGCTTTCCTTACTCAACGAACGCACACACACATACACACACACAAACACACACACACGCACGAACACATGTGCTTACTCACACTCACTCACTCTCACATATATTCACACACACACACGCACACACCATTTATTTCAGACGCTCTGATTTTGGATACAATCATGGAAACTCTGGCAATTAGTAATTATTATATATATATAATGTAGAGATGAGATAATAAAACACCTTTCACTAAACATTATAAGGAGCAGATGGATGAATCATCAGTCCCATAGCTGCATTAGTTTGGCTTGTACCTTTACCACTTACCTAACTAGCAAGAATCCCTAAAAAATGTAAAAAGCCATTGTGGACTCTATTAGTTCGAAAGCGAAAAAAACCCAAAGCACACAAATTCAAAGAACAAACAGGCTCATCGATGAATCATTTTATTAATTTATTCCATCTACTGGAATACAAGTTGGAGCATCATTTAAAGGGGTCCATCACTTTCAGCAGGGATTTCTTGCAGGGCAGCTGGCTAGTTCCTTACGATGTTTTTTGGCGCACCACCAGTGCATAAGTGCAAAGTGCTTACTTTTTCTCATTTTTTACTTTTAAAACAAGAATCACAGCGGTAATAAAATTGTTAGATTAGCCGTCAGTATTGGAAAAATTGGAAGCAGACACATTTTGTCTAACTGGCAGCTGGCTTGTGAGGCTGGTTAGTGGCGGATGGAGTCGCTACTCTTTTTATATTCTGTTGTTTTATTTATCCAATTGCATGTATGTGGTATCATCGATGACATGGAAATTCAAGTTCAACGTTCTTTTTTTTATTTTTCCCCTTTGTCCAATTTGAAATTCTCTTCTTCTTCCTTGTCAAATCTTCGTCGAATTTTTTTTTGTATACTGTTATTATTTTTTGCTTTCACGGAGCTGCTCTTGTCACTTCAACGAGCTAAATATCCTTAGGAACTGCACCTTTGCCACATCATGAATGACATTTTCGACCACGTTGAGGGACTTTCTCCTTGCAGTCATGCTACATAAGTCTATCATCTCAACTTTGTATCTGTTTTACGTATGGATTTTATAACATTCGGTTCTGGGGCCAAATCAAACTATTAAATATACATGGGATTTTATTTGTGTATTGAAGGAGATTGAAGTAAAATAATCGATAAAACATTCACTTGAAAACCAATTGGGGGATTTTTCTTGGGGTAGAACTATGGCAGCTGTATACAACCGAAAGATATCGTGAATTCATGGATGGGTTTTTATTAAATGGACACAGAATCACGAACAAGAAATAAACAAATTCCATTTGTATTTACGTAATTGTATCGGTATCCTTCTTCCTCCAATGTTTTTTTTTTTTTTCACGAGGATTTTTGTATCGTCAGTTCTCGAAATCTGAACTTCGGAACCTCTCATACAATTTCAACGATCAACAAAATACATTTCTGCATTCTGGAGGTAAGCAGTGGAAAATAATTGAACATAACAGGAGACATCAAATAAAGAAAATATCTATTTCATTTCACAAGATTGTTACTGAAATACACCTAGCTAGTACATTTACCATCCAATCAGACTTATCGAACATCAATAGTCTGTAAAGCCAATCATTATTCAAATAGTCTTGATTAGGTTTCTTTTGCCCTCTTTTCGAAAGTTATATTCATGCTCAACTTCTATAACATATCGTTGTAACTTAAATCTCTTATGTGAGGTATCATTGCCAAACCAGGCTAAGTGATTAGTTCAGAATAGAATAACATCCTAATCCCATTGCTCGGAACGAATTCATTTTAAAAAACAAAACCTAGCATTCAATTTGAGTATTCTCCATCGAAGGTCAAGATGGATAATTCTGTATCTTTGAACACAAAATGGAGCTTCTACATGTATAATAAGGTTAGGTACGAAGATTTTCTTCCCACGAAAAAATTTGAGTTACCATTCACGAATTCGATCCACTTACCGGAAAAAATCTTCGACGCAAATTGTACTGAGGAAACATTGACAAAACGGTATTCTTTGTTAAGACCTGTCACAGAAAAACTCATATCTATTTCAAATCGTTTTGAAGAAAAATGAATATTGATAAAACTGCGCAGTTTGATTTTTATGTTTTAATAATGGCCATTTCACGACTATGAAAAGAAATAGAAAACAAATGAATAAAGCTATTCGATTTACTTCTTTCTCGGATAAATCATTTATGATCGAAAGAAAAATGGAAGAAAGTAAATCAAAACGGGACAGTACAGGAGATGGAAGATGAAGAGTGACCTCCCTTATGTCCATGAGTAATCAGACCTATACCTGAAAAAATAGGGATTACCTCTTTTTCAATACTTAACAGGCCGTGAGAGAAGAAAGGTTTCACCATCTTTTAACATTTACAGATTGCAGCGAATGTTTTGTCGGTCTGAATAATCCCCAAAGGAGAACACTTCTGTTACAACAAACATCCATGGAAACATGATTTTTGATCATCATCATCATCATCATCATCATCATCATCATCATCAGCAGCAGCAGCAGCAGCAGCAGCAGCAGCAGCAGAAGCAGCAGCAGCAGTTCAGCGTTAGAAAATGGGAATAGACTCTCCCAAAATCTGCAAGAAACATCTATCATTGCCATCACTGGGCCAGTACAACTGAAAGTGTCGACTTCTTCACATCATCCTATTTATTGCTGGGTATAGTTTCATTTTTGATCCATGTCATTCATGATATCCAGCAAATGTATTACATACTAGCCACATCAATAGCTTGGTGCAATATGAGTTTTTGATTGTTCCTTGAAATTTCCCTTATGTATTGTGCTGATACGTGATGTGTAAATGTGATATTGAGCATGATCTCATCATGTGCACATTGCATTGTTATGAGATTGTACATCAATCGTGTGGTTAAGTTCCAAGTTTTGAATCTATATATGAATGTTGGGATGATATATTGGTTATATACCCTTCGTGCCCAAATCTTTTTAATCAAAAAGGATCTAAATCATTTTAATCAAAAATAATATAAGGATCCAACCTAACCAAAAAAAAAAAATGATTAAACAGGGGTTTCTAATACAAATATCCATAATCCTCCAGTGAACTGACATAAAGGAATTAATCGCAAAAGAATATTTTGTAGACAATGAGTACCAGGCAATGCGTTTGCGAATCCGAGTCAAGGCTTTCCCTAAGATAATGATTTAGTGAAAAATATGAAGAAGCAAATCTCTTCAGTTGATATATTTGTTCCTCAATATCAGCTTCAGTAGTTACAATGCTGTTGTGAATGAATGTTGATTTATGCGTATTTGAGAGCTTTTTTTGAATAATTTTCAATAATTTAAAACATTCATATCAAAGTCTGATATATATATATATATATATAGATTGATAGATAGATAGATAGATAGATGGATGGATAGATAAAGTGAATGAAACAATATTGTTTGACGATATTCAAGAAAATGCGTACCCGATTCATTGACTGTAATTACTCTTGTAATGTTTTACAATATGTACATATACATATGCAAAGATGATGGAGACAAAAAAAAAAGCCAAAAGAAATCAGATATTTTTTATATGTTTTTCTGTTCAAAGAGATTCAAATCTAGATAGCTGCTGAAAAGGTCCCTGGTACCATAATTGGGATCGTAATGTCAGAAAATTATAATAATCAGGAATTTTCCGTAAGTTGTTCGTTAAACAACGTGTTTTTAAAACTCCAATGAGAATCGGATGTTTTTAATATTATTTTCTTTCAGACCAAATTTTATTTTGAAAAGGACGGAGAGAGAGATTTTTTTTTTTTTACCGTTAACCATGTCATGCAATTCTTTTTTTTTTTATTCAATTATACTGATAAAGAATTTGGAAGTAGCAACAGAAAAGACAAAATGAGGATGCAGCTATTCATTGTTCATAAATAAGGTATACAATTTGCTCTACAATTTGCTCAATAAGGTCTACTATTAGCTCAAAGCAATGCAGTTCCAACTATGGTCATAGGGGATTATGCATAAGTGAATATATCGCTCATTTCGGTCATGCTGACCGTCCACTCCTGTGTAGGGTCGGGGTAGAGCATCTGGGTACGAATTAAAGGTTTCGATCCTACTTATTTCTGTTCTTAACGTTTACTTTGTCTATCAAATTATTTTCACTGAAGTCAATGTTGAGTCCCACATTCTTGCTTCCTTTCTTTGGTGTGTTCAGAATTACTCAGAAATAATGAAGGAATATATAGGCAGCAAATCTAAAATCACTTAGCTATCACATGTCTATTTTGATTCCTCTATATTAGTTTAGAGTTGGGAATAGTATCTCCTAGTAGGTTGTGAAAAGTTCAGGTGAGCTGCAACACCTTGCCTTACCATTTTTTCGAGCAGGACAGCTCATACTATTTATGCTGCCTGAAAATGAACTGATGTGTCGGTATATATTTTGAATGATGAATACCAAGTCTACGTTTTGTTGTATGATAACATCGATGACCTTTTGGATTTCTCCTCATTAATTCAAAATCAGCATGTATCTCCATCGAAAAACCATTACTGCACCCGTATGAATTCTACCTCGACAATCTGTTGCATTTCTCATAGGAATATACACACAAGCAGTATATTTACGATTAGTGATTTTATTTTGAAGCATTTGAGGAGTGCCAAGTGTCGGTTTTGGTTGAAAAGATTTTTTTTTTCGAATAATCCTGACTACACGTATTTGTACAACAAACACTTTTTTGTAACACTGGTTTGCCCATATATTAAACACATGTTTTTTTAAATTCTGCGTTTTATTCAAAATCATCGGGCAAAATTACAAATAAAACTGTCAAAATAGCTTTCATATGTTCCTATGTTGTTTTGATTTTATGAACATGCGTATTCATGAATCAAGTGTGCAGTTAGAACCATTTGAGCACAAGAACTGAACATTTGAACATTATACCATATTTGATTTGTTTTTGAAATACCTCCCATAATTAAGGCTCATTTTTCAATTTGACTTCATACTTAATTAATTTAATATATTTTTTGTCAACTATATGTAGTGTATTTTCATGATATTGACGTAATATTGTCAGCTTATGTACATCTCGATTTCGTAAAAATATTTTTGACTTGAAATCTTTCAATATCTCTTTTTTTGTTTGATCCAGATATATAATAAAATATTTCAGTAGGATCATATTCCATATTGTCGGTAACATTTTAGCTGCACAGTTATCCAAATAAATCAGCAAAACAGGATCTTTTGGGTCCACCATGAATGAACCTAAAAAAAAACAACCCAAAAAGCATTTTCTCGATTCTTGAATTCTAATTTTGTTAAAAAACAATATTTCTGAAATATTTCCGGTTTGATTTTCATAAAGTCTCTTGTTCTTTTATTCAAGTCTGCATCTTGGGTTTATTTTGTTTTCGAACTTTGAAAAGAAAATCAAGAACAGTGTTGAGTAAGTCTCCATTCCTTTTATTTTTCTTGAATCACGTCTGAATAAACTATCTAAAATCAACTTCCCCCCTGCAGCAATCTGAAATCACTAATTTTGATAAACTGACAGGCTTCACTAATATTCGGTTAAAACAATCAAATATACAATAGAGAGTCACAGCAATCATCTGTTTAAAAAGAAGACTCGATGGGAATTGGCAGGGCTGGAGCTCAGCTACTTCATTGAAATCATCTTCCGGATAATCATTATAAAATTCTTCTGATGTGTTTCTCTTTACCAATTTTGGAAAAAGGATCCCAAATTAAAAATGAGAAATTCTGTAAAAATGTGTTGTTTCTCTACAAATTGTTTCAGTCCGATATTCTATACTTTTCGAAAATCCGATTTACGTAACTTTTCTGCTTTTACAAAGGAAAGCGTACAGCAATTTTTTTTCAATGAGTTTTCAAAAAATCAGCACGCATCTTCTTTTGCTTATCAATTACTGATCTCCAACAACTCAGCCTAACATTCTCTTGTCACTTATATAAAATTGTGGTTATTACTTCTCTTGTTCAGAATGTTTTTTTTGGGGGGGGGGTAAAAGCATGACTTCCGGATAGCACGGATAACTTGCACTTTAAAAATATATTGGGCAAAGCTGTGCAACATAGATAGTAAACATATTTATTTGGAAGAGTCACAAAAATACTTAAGGAAAAAATACAGAATAAATGGTGTGTTTAATTATAAAAAAAGATAAACTTCGCAGTATGGAGGAAGAAATCTGGAGATACAAAAGGACGGGCATTATGAAAATGATGATGATTACTATACTGATTGTATTGATTCTGCCACCAATGGAACAACAATCAGAAGTTTAATT
>OY735198.1:18418464-18460964 GCA_963457665.1 Thysanoteuthis rhombus | reverse complement strand
TCATAATGTTCGATGTTTTATCGGGACTGTGTTAATAATCATATTGCATTTCGATATCTCAACAACGTTGCCGATGTGTCATATAAATATCATTAACTACAGCAATCAGAAATGGATGTTTTTTTTCTGGTGACCTGCATTTACAGCAACTGAAAACCTAATGGGGGCAGGGATGGAAACAAAAACATACTAACAGAAAATGATCTACTAAAAGAATCAAACGAAAACAGCAATTAGATCATTCTGTTTACGGTGTAAATTAACGATAGTGAGACGAATACTGAATGTATTGTTTATGAACTTAATAATAAGAATATGATGAAGAATAAGAATGATGGATTTTTTATGTATACCAATCGTTGAATGTGCAGGTTGTTAATCGACTTTTTGATACAAAATGGTCACTTTGGTATTCTCAGTCTCGACAAAAGAAGTTTTTGAAGGATGTAAATTGACGTAAAATGTATTCTCTGAATGTGAAATAGAACAGAAATCCAACTTCAGTACTCGTGATTGGTAAATTTCAATAGTAATTCTCATCAGTAGGTTTTTTTTTTGGAGGGGGTGCATCATTGTTCAATATAAACGTCACAATCATCATCAGCCTTTTACCAACAATTTTCAGACATAGATTCAAAATTCGCCAGATCTCTCTACCACGGATGTTTCAGTGCCAGTGTTTACTATATCTATCAAAATTGTCACACAATCTCAATTTTTTTCACCAATCATAATTACACACGATTTTTATGGGCCAAAGTCATTAAAAACGATGCCAAGTAATTGTTTGACCTTTCGCAACGTAGCCTGTCGATTCCCGATCGAGGTTTTGAATGGATTTCATGAATGATTTGCCCCCTGTCCCTCCGTACGTGAATATAGGGAAATACATTATTTATAGACCCTCAGGTTCAACATTGTTTGGATCATTATTTAAATTTTGTCCTGTTTTCCCTTTTTGTACTTGGATCATACCACGATACCTTAACCGTATTACATGAAAACCGGCACTTTTCAAGACTTTGTTGTATTCTACTAATTTTTCCTCTCCTCAGCTGCAATATATCAAAACATCCAGTTATTTCATACACTTATTTATTGATTTTTGTGGAATAAATATTAGTATATACACAAACACACTCGCGCACACACACAGAGACGCACACGTGCGCGTGCACACTCACTCATGCACACACACACACAAACACACACATACACACACATACATATATATATATATATATATATATATATATATATATATATATATAGTTCATATTAATTTGTTTATGATCACTGCCCATCAAAATAAGACAAAGTAGCTTATAGTTGAACACCCCATTTTCTCTTTTTTTAAGGATCATCAACATTTTGAAATGTTTCTGAGCTGGTTTTGTTGGATTGACTATCCAGATCTGTTGACAGGATATTTTTGAATTTCATTAAAGTGGATTCGAAATCCATAGAGGCTGCAATATGAAATATCTTTCCGGAACATCAGTAACACTCGATCAGGGGACAAATTTTCTCCAAAAGGTCCAAATTTCTCTCGAGTACTGGTGATCTCAATGGATCAGAATCCAACGTATATACTTTTGTGACGCCAAGTTTCGAACCTACGCCTTGTGAATTTTCTAATTCATTTTGATCATGTGTTTTCTATTTCGTACACAGGGGGGTCAGAGATGCGAATTAGGTTGGTCTGAGCAGAATGTCACGGATATTGTCGTATGCAATCTCTTTTTTTTTTTTGAAAGTTAAGCAATTTTTGATGGACTGAATCATCAATCTCATATTTTATTTTTTAATTGAAAGGCATAAAATGAAATCATTATCAGCAACATTCTTTAATAGTCCATAGTTGGACAGGTACTCTCCTCAAAATTCGCAATATCGTTTGAGTTGCTGTGCCAATATCTCGTAAATCAGTCTCTTTTGTTTCGTCATTTTATTTTATTTCGGGCCCGATTCTGCGTATGGTGTCTGCTTATCCTTGTTATAATTTACAGTAATAGTCCGAAACTTTGGAAACGTGATCGGTTCTTCACCATTCAGGTTTTTTGATAGATTCTATGATATCATCTGTTCTCTCAATAGATATGCTGTGCATTTTTGTGAGCCAAATTCCCCGTTTGAGCGCCAATTGCTTACGTTCTGGATAAAAATTGCTGTTTTTTGTGAACTCTCCTAAACTGTGTTCTCACAGGGTTGATTTGCATTCTGGATTCATATGTAATTGATACCACAATCAGCAATTTGCCAATTAACTAAAAATTAAGAGTTGATTTATTGATCACAGCCGAACAAAAGGCGAGAGGAATACCTCATTCATTGATCACATCCTTTTTTGAAGATTTCACTAGTCCAGCAATGAGACAATGACATGACCAAAAGACGTTAATCTTACAACATTTTATATTGGGTGAATAAGCTGACATAAATTAAGGTTAAATTGCATTTTTTGATTTGAATATTGTGATATCAATGATTTATTCAACATGATCATTGATCTAGATGTTTAGATATTTAAAAGATTATTTTCAATGATTAAACCTCAATTTATATGTCCATGAGTGTAAGTATCTTCTAACTCTAATTGCTTCTCTGGTGTAATTCCATTTTGAATTACACCACAAGTGTGATTAGAGTGGAAAGTCAACGTTGCGAAATTAACAGTTTCTCATCAATGAACTACGTACTTATTGGCAAATGTAATAAAATTTACGTGATCGGATCTTGATCAAAAATAGGAAAAATGTGCTCGATATTGTTATAAGGTAAACATCTATTATAATAATCACATTACACAACGAATTCCGGCTCCAACAATCTGACTCTGAAGTTATCCTACCATTTTTATAAAAATTACCAATGGTTCCCCAATCATTTTTTGAAACAAAGTGAAAAACAGCTTTGCACTCCAGCTCGTATACAACAACATATAAAAATAGGGAAATTATTATATTTATCCCCTTAGTATGTAGCACATGATCATAAATCATAATATATCAGACAAGTTTTAAGGGATTCTACAAATAAAAAGTGTAGTTCATGTGATGAAAAATCGATAAGGCTTTATTCCCAACAGGGGATGTTTAAACTGAATGGTTATTATTATGGAGGAAGAGGGTGTCACATACTTAGAATCTTATTCAATAAATCACTACCATTAAAATCATTATTGTAGCCACTATTTTTCAAGTGTCATCGAACGTTTTTCTAAATGAACTCTGTCTCGGATAAAAGAGAAAAATTGAACGAGATATGACATGTTTTGATGAATGCGTCCCCATGTTGCTCTAATTATTCAATTGAATACTTGGTTTGAATAGAATTGACCAAATTACTATAACGATTTAATGTATGTGATTGTGCACGCCTATGGGTACACATATGCATGTGTATAAGCGTATGTACGTGTAGTTAGATGCGTTTACATGCATGTTTGTGTACATGCATATGTGTAAATACCGGTGTGCATAAGTGTATGCTACTGAACCATAAAAAGAAATTGGAAATAAACGGGTAAAGAAGAGAACGAGTAGGCGGGATAAAAGTTAGAGGAAAAATGTCAATAGATAGATAGATAGATAGATAGATAGATAGATAGATAGATGGATAGATAAATTGGAAACGGACAGAGGGATAAAGAGAGGGGGCGCAATGTAAAGAAATGAAGAAAAACGAAGGTAAATGACTCAGGTGAGAAAGCAAGCAATCATGTTCTGTCCGGCCTGACCTGCACAATGTCGCAAAATGATTTTCAAGGAATAAGTGGGATGTTTCCTTTTACAATTACGCCTCCTTCATGTGTTTCAGTTATTTATTCAGAACAAACCATATGTCGAAATGTTCTGTTTGAATCTGAATGACGTCCATTTAAATGATGCACAATTGGTCATGGAAAGAATCATTATATTTTTGAAGGGATCAATGTATCGTTACTCCCTATATACTGGCTTCTTACTCCGACGCAAAGTGAGTGAAAATGAAATCGGTACAGTTATGCACTCCGTTCCTTCCGGTTTCATAAGCAAGAAATAAACAATATGAAAAAATTGTGAGATCACTTTATATAGAAAAGTTTACCACGTAACTTCTACTTGCTTGAATCCGTGCCTAGCCATACTCTTCGTGGATTACTATCCATCCAAACTATGCAAAACTTCTTATTGATTCTTACCGATACTTTCGCCAGCATTTCCAGTCATCCGACAACTTTCACTTATAGTTGTTTTACTTGTCAAATGTGTATGATTAGATTTTCATGTCTTCTTTGTACAGCTTTCAACACAAGTCGTTTGTTCAAAAACAATATACTTTTAGGAAAAGGGGTTGAAACAAACTGCTGGACATTACGGCCAACAATTCATCAAATGTAGAAAAAAAAAAGATGCGGTAACAATCAAGAGTATTGTGTCAGCAAAACCCACTATAGTGAACTCTTGCAATTCTATGGGAAGGTCTATGTCAAGCAAGGGAAGATGAAAGGTTAATGATGCTGACAATAATTAATTTTCAACCGAATGGTATTAATTGCAAATATTCAAATTCCATATTTGCTGACATATTCAAGTTGGAGGACCAATTTCATTCCATTGCATTTGTTCTCTTAGTACAACTAATGGAAGTTTCATTCAGGTCTTCATAAATTTTGATATCGTCTCCAGTCAATTTCACTGATTTGTAAGTCATTTAATTGGGATGATATGATATAAACTTTTTCAGTTTGTTTTTCAAATCTTTTTTTGATTATCCAATCAGAAAGAGCAACACTTACACAATAGCAAATTAAGATGTTCTGATTTCGCATGCCATTGATTTGATATAGATTGTTAATTTAAAGACAATTGAAAGGAGAAGCTGACAGTACATACACATGGACACACACATACACAAACACATACACGTATATATATATATATATATATATATATATATATATATATATATATATATATATATATATATATTGTTCCTCAGCATAGAATTTAAATCCGAAGCTTTTGTCGTATTAAGTATTCATATAACTTTGGAATATTTGAGCATGTTTAGACCTGCTTTTTTGTATGAGCACCACAATGGTCAAAACCACTTTTATTGCTAGTACTAGTACGGCTACTATTGTCATCATCAATATGATCATCATTATCAACGTCATCATTATTAATGGTAATGCTATTATCAACATTAATGATTCCATTGATATCAATATCGTCATCATCATCATCATCGTTACATTACTCATTATCATGATTATTATCATCATCACTATTATGATTATCATTTTATATCATTATTATCAATATCATTATCTGATACCGGTACTTATTGTTGTTATGATTATGATTATGATTATGATTATGATTATTATTATTATTATTATTATTATTATTATTATTATTATTATTATTATTATTATTATTATTATTATTATTATTATTATTATTATTATTATACATTGCATTGTTGTCTTTACATTTGGTTGTTTTCAAATTTTATGGCTACAACCACTATATTTCCTTATAGGCCGAATTTTTTCATCTTTGGTAGTTGTCTGGCTACAGTTCACTACTTTCTGCTTGACAGGATGCATTTATTATACAAGCGGTGTTCAGTTCATGTCGGATGGAGATATGTCTTCGTGAAAATGCAGTGAACATAGACACTTACGAATAGCTGATCGAATGAAAGTGACGCACTTGTCATTCTTTTCAAGGGGTTAAACAAAATTGCCAAATTTTGTTTGATTACTTATCTTTCATTTCTGCAGCAAAGAGAAAGGGGGGAAGAACAGCTGGTTCAGACTTTACATTGTAGTTGTGTGGATATGTAGTTGAATTATGACACTGTAGGTTATGAAGTTCGAAGAACAAGCTTTCTCAAATGTACAAACCCAGAACACGAACTCGTTAAAGATTTCCACCCTTTTCTGAAACTGTCAGTGTATGAGTTAGTGAAGGTATGTCTTTGAAGAATAACTAATTGATTGAACATCCCGTATAAATTCACCTCCTGAGAGATGATGTTGCAATTCCATGAGCCAAAATATAAGAATATCGAAAAAAAAAAAAAATTCGATTCTGATGTTTCAGATAATTCTTCTTGTTGTTTGAAATATGATTCAATCACTATGTGTTGAACGTCGTAAATTTAATAAATACGGCATTCAATAAGAACTTGGGTTAGTTTGAGCCGTGGAATCGGTGGACTGAATATATTTCTGGTGCTGTAATAACTACGTCGTTTCCCAGGATTCGTTTTTCTATTAAGTGTTCCTTACATTTTTCCTTTCTCTGATACATTGTCGATATAATTGTCTTGCAACAATATAACAACAAAGCTTTGAATAGTACAGTTTTGATATTAGTGTGTATAGATGGAACGTGGTGAAGGTTTTGCTGTATAAATAAATGTTACTGAGCATAAGATGGAAAAATAGATAAATTGTAATATGATAAAACCGTCTGCAGTACAGCCTTGAATAGTACAGAATATTTTAGAAAAAAAAATCATTGCACTAATCTATGCATTCAATAACTGCTGGTAATTTGACCTTGTGGCCAAACAAATGATAAGATTGAAATGATTAATGTCACCACGAAAGTTTAACTTTAATAGCAAGAGAACGGGATGAATAAATTTTATGTTCCTTTTTTCTATCAGACTGAATTAGTTCCTTGTTATGCATCTTATCAATTTTTTGCAAACAGAATTATGTATTTACAATTCTAAATGAGACTCTCTTCAAATTACTCCTCATTTAAATGTTCGAAAGGAAGAAGGTGATTATCGTTGCAAAAGTAAAAGGAAGAATATCGCTCAAAGTGCATACACACATATGTACATGGCCAGCCAACCAATTGGTAAAGTATAAAATCTAAAGAAACCAATGTTGACGATTTGGGATATCAACTTCAGAGGTATGTGTAAATGAAGGAGTGAAGCATGCTGTCCTTTTCACACAAATAATTGTCTGAGCTCATTCACATATTGACTCATATAGACAACGTATTAATGTATATCACCACAAGGCCATCTTTGATGATCAGTGGTATGTTTAGATCAGGATCACCAAAATAACATTCAAAGCATAATTTGATGACTTAACAACAAAAGGATGCAAGCTATTTTACTACAACTGGATGAGTTCAAGAAATCATTTGCTCCCTGCATGTTGTGCATGAAACTCCATTAAGAAGGACATGGGCAGTGGTTAACACAGCATAACGAATGAGAGAAGAATAGATAGGCAGACGGATAAACATGAATCGTGAAAGAAGTATAGATGGAAACTAAAATATTAACTAGACAGGACAGAAACACATACATACATACATACATACATACATACATACATACATACATACATACATACAGACAGACAGACACACACACACACATACTTATATACATACATATATACATACATACATAAATAGATATACCAAATGATGATCGCTTCGTTGGTTGGAAGATATAAAGAGTCGTCAAATTAATAAACGCAGTTAAAATCTGTGTGGGACACTGATTACAACATACAGGTTGATTATCGGTTGAATGCTTGGCTTCCAATTGGATTTATCGAAGTTGATTCTTTGGATTCTCCCCCCTGGAGAAGAACAGAATGGAAAAAAAACGGAGAAAAATACGGGATAGAGACATGGAGAAAGGACAATAAACTTTGATGAAGACAAGAAGGCTATTGAAAGAGTGAGAATGGGTAAAGAAAGATTAGGGTCAAGATAAAGAAAAGTGAAACTGGCAAAAAGTAGAAGAGTTGAGCAAAACAGATGCAAGAAGAAAATAAAACATATATATACAGAGAGAGAAAGAGTGAAACGGATAGACAGAGACAGAGACGGAGACAGAAAGACATGAAGATGCAAAAGACGTACACAGGCTTGAAAATAAAGATTGGGTTTCAGAAAAGACAAAAATACGGAGAATTTATTTGACAGTGTTAATTACAGAGACAGAGAGAGAGAGAGAGAGAGAGAGAGAGAGAGAGAGAGAGAGAGAGAGAGAGAGAGAGAGAGAGAGAGGGAGAGGAAGAGAGAGAAAAAGATTTAGAAAAATACAGGCAGGATATTTACAGAGAGAGACGGACAGGCAGATATGTGGAATGGAATGTGGTCATTAAAAAAAACAAAAACAATCCTATTATAGCAGGTTTCAGTTGTCTTAAGCCAAAATACTGAGTTGCACGTTTCACGAAACAAAAGCTAATATTCTACCTACTCATCCATCAATGATTCTGTTTCTATGAAAAAATATATTTACACAACTCAATGAGAACAAATGAGAACAGAATCCAAACTTTCAACTATGCTGGCGTATACTTGTCTGAGGATATTTGGCGTCAAACAATTAAATAGTGCCTTTTCTTCAGCAGTGAAGTAATAATGTTTGACAAAAATGATGTCAGTTTAGAAAATGAGCAACACATTTTATCAGAAAGATGCAAGCTGTATATATATATATATATATATATATATATATATATATATATATATATATAAGCACTTACGTACATTTTCAGCAGACAAACATCCACTGTATGATTCATACAATACAATACGATCCACCCCATCAAGCATGTTCAGTATATATATATATATATATATATATATATATATATATATATATATGGTAAGTTTTTCATATTTTTTTGCAGTGACAAATTACTTCAAGCTGTAGCGAGTTCAAGATGATATTGCTTTTTTCATGTAGAAATTGTTTCCACAATTTTGCAGCCAGTTCTGTAGGCTCTGCGTAGATATTAACGAATTTACCCGTCAGAAATAAATCATAGCAAAACTGCCAGAATACGCCTGCCATCGGTGGAATTACTATATTTATTATCAATGATCTCTTATGGATATTGTATATATATGCATTTTCCTCTACATATTTTGTTATATGTATTCACTATTATGAGGAACCAGGGAGGATATATAATAGAAAAGTAGAAACAGGCTAGAAACATTAACATGTTTGCGTAGTAAATCAAATTTTGAAACATATAGGGCGCTCTTTTATTGAGTGCTCCATTTTCCAAATTAAGCTTGACATTTTGTTGCTTTTTCGTTCCGGTTAAACTGTGAATGAATAAAGCCCTCATTCCCTGGCCTTTTGTCTTCAACCAAAGAGCAATATCTGTTCCATGGCCTTGACTGAGGAGTTGATACTGACGCTTAAGAGTCTAATTGTCCGGTGATTGGACATGAGAGTGCTCAAGCTGAGTGTACCGATGCAATGCTGGGGGCAATGAGGGGACACTGAAGTTGCACATTGGAAACCATTAGACTCGTTTTCAGATTCCCTCTTCCTCACTAAGAAGCAGGGAACAATTCGACTCAGGGCAGCACATACTTTGTACCTCAAATTGCACCGGCTGGTGCATTTTTTGTTGAGGTTCTCTAAATTCCCACATTAAACAAACCTTATATTACATCCTGCCTTCGTCGAAACGTGAATAAATGCACGCAACTAAAAACGAATATCTTAAACCATTCAATGTATAATCCTACCTGCCTAGATATACACTTACATACATAATACCTATCTACCTACCAACGAACTAACCCAATCCCAACTTACTTAACTTATGTTATGTACCCTGCATAGCTAGCTTAACCCTACTTACTCTACATAACCTATTTTGTCCTGACCTGCACCATTTAATCTAGCCAACACTACCTAACCTACCCTACAATGCTTCATCTCAAGAACCGTAACCTTCACACGCTATAATGAGCTATAAGTCCTTTTCTCTTGTTTTTCATTTGCTCTCTTAAGCAAGTATATTTCCAGTGATCAATACTTTGCAAAAAAGTTGAGTTACCATTTAGTTCATCACGCTCTTTGTAATGATTGATCACCCCAAATCGAGTATGATGCTAAAAGATCAGTTGCATGACAATTTTCTATCAGGTGACCAACCGGAACTGATTTGATCCTTCCATTGATGATTTTTACATCAGAGACACACATTTATGGAGCAAAGCAAAACAACTGAATTTTTCCTGTATACATTTTGATCATATATATATATATATATATATATATATATATATATATGTATATATATATATATATATATATATATATATATATATATATATATATATATATATATATATATATATATATATTACTTGATCCAATTAATAACTATCATTATTAAGATTAAAAGAAATTCAACTTTGACTATCAAAATCAAATAAATAGTGAGCCGTACGCAGCAAAGTTATCATCCAATAACACAAGTGTCCCGCTGAACAAGAAAAAAAAGGTAGACAGTGATTAAATATTTATTTCAGCCGTTCAAATTTACATGTTTATATCAGTCTTGATCAGCACTGAGGCTTTTTCTTGTAACACAAGTAATCTATCTTGATGTTTTCTTTATTAAAGTGTCTTGTCAACCTACAATATTTTGATGAATCATCAGAAGCATAAAATATCCAATAAGATGCACAAGAAACAAACAAATAAGTAGGTTATATTCATAGAAGCTCATTATGTAATAATATATTTATATACTAGTACATATTAATGAACGTTTGTTTTTGTATATATTTATACGCATACTTGTTTGCATATATATGATTGTCCATGCAAATACATATTATATATATATATATATATATATATATATATATATATATATATATATATATATATATATATATATATATATATATATATATATATACTTTCGTGTGTGTGTGTGTTTGTGTGTGTGTGTGACAATAGCTTTTCCATTACAGAATTCGAGTAGAAAAAGGCTACTTTTTTATAAGATGCATCCCTGTTGAAAATGTACGTAATGAAATAAAGTGAATGAAAGCATTGCTGACAATGCTCATCCGACTGAAGTTATTCATTGCCTAATCTAATGTTCTCGTAACCAAATAGAAGCATTACGCCTGTGAAGAAATTTATCAAAAGGGTTTTGAATATATTCTGAATAAAGTTACACGGACCTGATCATTCTAACGTTCATGCTGTAAACAACACAACTTTTGGAAAACTAATCCAGATAAATCCTGAAACATGCAAGTTATTCCGAAAAAGAAATCCATATCAGCAAATAATCTACACGTGGTTATGATATTCGAATTTCTATCCGCATTATACTCTGATCATCTATCCATCTATATTCTCGGTCTAATGCACAATTTCACGGTGAAATGATTTGCAAGAACCTCTCATCCACAAATTCACACATGCACATAGACATACATGCATAAATGCCGACACATGCACGCATGCACACTCGTACACACACATGCACACACACACGCGCACACACACACGATTTGGGTCGAAATATAAATAACAGATAACAATTCGAGGGGAGATCATATTTTTCAGTCCTTTTTAGTAATACGTCCTATTTTTTCTCCAAATATTGTTTTTTTTCTCTCCTATTTCTTTTCTCTGCTTCAACAAACATTGTTATCATGCTCACAAAAATTCATTCACAAAAAATCTAGCACACATGGTTACCCACAGTATTTCTTACGCCCAATCACGTCATCATGTCATTAATACTTTTATAGTTTTTTAAAAAGTCATTCGCATGAGAATTATATTTGAAGAAATCAAAATAATGGTTTGGCTTAAATGTTGTGTTAACATCACATACGACGAGAAGGAAACTTTGTCGAAAGATGTGAATTTTTAATACTTGCGCCATAATTACGCCTTCAATACAAAAAGGACATTACACATCTTTATGAAGTCTCCTAAAACTTCAAGAATCAAAATGTTGCCATTAGCTAGTCAGCAATGGAAAAACTGACGATGGCTGTCTTTGATGATTTGCTGAAGCATTAGAATTACTTTTGTCAGGCATTGTCCCTTCCATTCGTTTGTTGGCATCACACTCCAGATATCACCGCAGGTAAATATGACAACCAAGACGACACGGATGCAAACCAACTTGTTTCTAATAACTCAATTATTGTGAATAAAATCTAATCGACACTTATTTAATTTTTCCTGTATATTAATCAATGCCTTGTGCACAGGGGAATATTGTTGCGATGGATATTTCGTTGTAAGAAAATATATAGTGAACTATATTTCTTTTCATACTTAAGGTAATTGGCGAAATCTGAAATAAACCATTCCGTGCAATGAGTAAAAAACTTGACTTATATTGTAAAATGCAAGATCCATATCGAATAATCCAATTATATATCTATTGCCCGTATCCCTACGTCTTTGAGTCTATTCATTTTAATTTGCTCATATCGATGCATTTATTTGTCATTGTCAGTTTTTTCTCTCCTTCCCCCTCTCTCCCTCTCCCCTGAGCCGTATCCTATCTCTCTCTATCTAACCAATCTATTACTTTTATCCTATACCAGAGCAATCTTCTTCTATGTATTTATCTATGTTCTTATCTATGATCTGCTTTGTTGCAAAGTTACTTGTGTTTTTCACATCATTACCTCGTTACGGTGTTTGATCTTGCATAGAAGCTAATATTCCAAATACAGATATCTTATTCAGCCGGGCACTAAAAGATCTCACAACGCCACATTAGTAATTACATCAGGATAATTGCATCAATTGGCTCCAACTATTTTCGTATTTATCTTTAAAAAAATCAGCTTCCTATTGGTTTAAACGAAAAGAATGCTTACCCCCAGCATCAGATAGCATCTGGATGACAGGAGATTTTGTACATCTTCAGAGGCTCACACAATGAGAAAAGTAAATTAAAAACACTGATGTAATTGAAGATGCTTGTTTATAGTCATTCCTTGTTGATTTGTGTGGATGCATTTGGACGAAAAAATCCATCAGGTACATGCAATACATAATGAAATCACTGTTATCAAATGATGCTTTGCGTAAGATATACAGCAATTAGGATGTTCAGTAAGCCAATGCATAATGAACTTGGTGCGTTGTCAGGAAATGAACTTCGCTAACGATGTTGTTTCGTGTTTTGTATGTGAATCCATCAAATTTTAATTTATCCGAAAAAAATACCAGACCAATACTTATTGCTTTTTTTTTTCTTCAAAAACAAACAATCCAACATCTTCAATATAAAACCATAAAGTCTCTTTCTCGTTGTTTGTCCCCATTTGGCATAGAGCCGTGCTAATATGGAGTAAATATAGAAAATGAACAATACTATTCACTTCTCTACTTAAAATGCTAAAATTTTATTTTCCAATCAAGATCAACCGCATGTCAAAAAAATCTTCATGTTTAAGAATGTTACTTGGATGGAACTTATGTTTGTACCAAAGAAGAAAACGCCAAATCAATGATTGTTCTCAAAGCAAATACCCCTTCAAAAAAATGGTCTTACAGCTTGTTCCGACTCTCAGCAATTGAACATTCCTGTGATAGTGAAATACTCATATTATCCATCAGAAATAGTCCACTGAATCTGTATTTGGTACTTTTAACTTAGATATCATCAGTTTTAATGTTCGTTCTATGTCGGGTGGCTGGTTGGCTTATGTGTTTATCTATCTATTACAAAAGGACTGAAAAATATAATATCTTCTCATTGATATTTTTAACAATATTTCTGAAAAGATTTTAGTGGGTATTCAGTTTGCAAGATATTTTACGCTGAAGTGATCACACAGTTTACGCTCAATAGCCTACTCTTCATTGATCCTTGCCCGACTAAATGCAAAAGAAGTAAATAATTCATTGAACACAGTTTTATAAATGTTTCAATCGATCATATCTAAAAACCAAAGGATGTTCATCATGTGACTGTCTCTATTGAGTGATTGATTAAACCTGTTGATTTTTTAAACATCCAAAGCATGGTTCAAATTAAGTTAAATATTTACTTGCATGAGGCAACAACAGATATGTTTGATATAACCACAGCGTGCAATGTCAAAATAGGAGTGCAACTTAGTCTCGATATAATACTTTTGTATAATACACATATATGTGTATATATATCAATACATACATACATACATACACACACACACACACACACATATATATATATATATACATATATATATATACATATATATATATATGTATATATATATGCATTGAAAGTATATATATATATATATATATATATATATATATATATATACATTAAAAGTATATATATATATAACTCATGAAATATATATATGTATGAATCAATCTATATATGTGTATATTTATTTATATATATATATATATATGAATCAATATATATATATATACATATATATATATACATATATATATATATACATATATATATATATATATATATATATATATATATATATATATATATATATATATATATATATATGTGTGTGTGTGTGTGTGTGTCTATTTATGTTAAAAATTTTCGTCTGAATGCAATGACGGTAAACAGAACAATGCTTCTCTCTGTTTGTTGAGTATCTCCATTCACTCGATCTATTTCTTCATATTCCAAATCATAGTTCTTTGTAATATTATCAATGCTCCTTTTTTTCATATATTTTCCTCTCCTTTAATTTTTTTATTGCCTCCTTCAAAGTTTGAATAAAGTCTCCTATATGAAAGAAAACCTCATAAATTAGAATTGACTAGAAATGTGGGAAGGAAAATGAATGTAGATGTAATACAAATATTCAGAATCATAAGTGGTAAAAATGACATCAGCTTTGCTCTTAACTACGACCAAAAGGCACAGCAGAACATGTAAGAGGGAATGCAAGGAAAATAAAATATAGAAAAATATTCCCCTTTCAGATAATCATAAACTGATAGAATCCAACAGTGATAGTTCAGGCGTGGTTTGAAAAGGAAAAAAAATACACGAGCAAAATTAATTCCATTTAAATATATTCCTTATGAAACTAGCTAAGATTCTTATAAATTGTCAAAATCTAAGATAGCTTCAATTTGGTTTTCTCAAGTTGTTTAGAGACTGGAAATCCAATGCTTTTACAAACAACACATCGAAAAAGAACACGTTGTCAACTTTCCAGCAGTTCATCATATCAGTTTAGCGTTTTTGTGCCCAAAAGGTTTCCCCCCAAAACAATGAAGAATGATATTCCTAGGTACAGATTTCTCATACTATACTGATAGCCAAGACCATGCAGCACGGCCAAATTATTGTAAAAACAAGGACACTAAAAACAACATAATTAAAAAACAAATACAAACTCACTGCTGAAATACTATTGGTCTAAAATACTTTAAATCATAACATTTTAGAGATAACTAACAAACCATAGGCAAGAGATAGAAAAAAAAAACAAAAAAAAACGAAGAAATTACTTACCCAAACTGCTCTTCAAATGGTTTCAATCAATCAAAACCAAAAAAAACATGCTACTAAAGGACGTTAATCATGTGACAATTTTATCTTGAGTGACTAACCTGCCGTGATTGTGAATTATTTCGTTTTTGCATTGATGAACATAGATATTTGGCATGAGATATTTAAGAGTGTTTTTACTGTCTCTATTTCTTCCCTACAACACTATGTACTTTTCTTTCGATTGATTGCCCTTCTCTATTATTAATTTGATTTAGTGTTATATTTTTCATGTCTCTCTATGTGTCCCAAAACATTACTTTTAAATTAAAAGAGAGGTAATTTATCTTGCTTTTTTCTTTTTTTTTTGTTGACCTCCCCGTAGTATGATAAATCATTATCACCATCGGAATCCAGTATAAAAAATTGGGTTGCTTTTGTTTCCCTTATGCGGTTTAAGAGTTTTGAATACACTTGCAGTCACTCAAAGTCCATTAGAAATTTGTTGTAAACACGCAAAGAAGACAAAAAAAAACTGTTATGACATCAGTGCCTTATACCATAGAAAATATTCATATCAGAATACAGCTGACAACAACATGTCAAACAAGATGTATGATTAGCTATTTTGTAAAGCCCCTGAACCAACGAATGCCAACAGCAACTAATACATATACATTACATAGATGTGGTGATCAAACCATGAAAAGGCTTCACATTAATATTCCATCATACGCTCAAACAGAAACTAATGGCACAGCAGGCAATAGTGCCATAATTATTTTAGTACTTGCATTCCGTTTTTTTTTTCCTTTTGCTTCCAGTTGGTGTCCATGATCTGTCAAAGATATCTTCGGAATATCTTCAAAAAAATGTGGGCCACAGACCGATGAACATAGAATGTCTGGTCAGTAATTTAGATTTATTAAGAAAATCTTTTTTCTTGTACTTGATGGGATTTTGAAACATTGAATTAAAAAGGAGGAAAGAATATGTATTTTTTTCAACTGGATAAGCTATTATTGGATCATCTGTCTTGATATATGTCAACTTTTCGGAGTTTAGATCTACCTGCTTGAAACCGACGACAAAAAACTGTCATCAAAGGTTTTTCAGTTCTCGATTCAGTCTGACTGTATATGTCACGCGAATATGCCGCATCAGTGGAGCTAGAGAATGGAAAATTTGAGTATCTACTTCTCATCACGTAGAGACCAAATGTTTTTATTCAAATCTCCTGCAACATAGATTTTTGATTGGGGAGTCGAATTGCAAAGTTTTTTTTTTTATCCTGAATCGGTCCCTCAGTTCGTGTCCGGTTGAATTCAACAATTCCTTTCGAAAATTCAAATTTTCTTGTGATTGAAGCCTAACAAAATATGATGGGAATAATTTTCACTTTTATCAATTCTTCTCCTTCTTTAAATCTTTTAATTGATCATGCCCCCCAAAAAATGATGTCAAGTTATGTGGACCTCATCACGCTTTCTATTTTATGATTACTCAGATATACTTCAATTTTATATTCAAAAACTGATGACTTTTGATTCCTTCGAAATTTTCTCGTTTAATTTCCTTGCACTTGCTCGTTAGAATAAGACTTGATACAAACCGCCGAGTTTTAAGAAGCCAGTCATGTATGCTATGTCTGATACTGACTCAGATAGCGCAAGTTATCAAGAAAGATTTTCAAAAATGAAGGATTTTGGAAAGTCGAATGAAGACTACTCTTTCTGCAACCATACAAAAACTGAAAGCTAACATCACAAATGAAAAAAAAAACGGCCAATAACAGTACACTTTATAAATGTAAAACATCCAGTAAGGTGCTTGGACACTTTTTAAAAAGCATTTTTGAACATACATAAAAAAAAATGATCAAGCAATCATATCTTGCTATTATCTTATATCAGTCCATCAGTTATAGCCTACAACATTCACGCATGTTCTTTAAAATTTCAGACTTATTTAATGATCACTGTGTAACATGAGGCTAAAAGCTGATTCGATCATTGCTCACCCTGGTTTCTTTCTTTTCGAAATAATAGTCCGTTTTCCATTTGATTTTATCTGCATAATTATAGTTTGGAATTCCTTTACATATATTGAATTTACTCGATGTTGAAACTCAGCCAACACACATTAGTCACCTGACATATACTGTTGGGTTACTAACCAAGCATGAGTCTCGATAACTTGTGACATTTTTCCCAAATTACCACGTTTCTAAATCCTCATGTTACGTTTGGAAGATTATAGTTTTATCTACGTAATTATAATTATTTTCTGAATATTATAAAATGCATTTACCTTTGATCTGCATTTACAGGGTAGAGCCCGTATCTTATTATATATTAACTGAAAACCCCACTCCATTTATACTTACTTCAATTAACACTTCTGATACCTGTGTTTCCTTGGCAGCCTCTGAAGAAGTGCAAGTAAGGTTTTTGATGGGGGTTTAAGTTCACTGTAATTGATTAGTGAGTTTACATGTGTATATACGCTCACTTCTGCTTGTTACATTATACATTATACATTGAAGGCCAAACACATGTGGACGAAGGCTATATCGTGAGTAAAATGCTGCAAAGAGATCAAAAACTAACCGAACTAGTGTCTTCCGTCTCTGTAGACTATCTATGCAAAAAAGCATCACATTACAATTGTAATGCAGAAATATATATATATATATATATATATATATATATATATATATATATATATATATATATATATATATATATATATATATATATATATATATATATGTATGAAGGTGAATTATCTCTGGCTACATATATATCTATTTCTGAATGTGAAAAATAAAAATTTGTTATATACAATGAATTAAATTTTGCAGTGTGATAATCTAGTTTTGTGCTCACAGCCATTGGCAAATTGAACGCAAGTTTTAATGTCTTTCCTTAAATAAAGATCCGTACTCATATCACTATAAAACCCAGACAATGTGAAACGAGCTTATTATCTCCAGCTTTCTCAAAATAGAATACTGATTGGGACACTGATTATCGTAATAGAAATGCCAGCCAATTCGATTCCTCTCCAGGAGATACATGATGGTAATAAGGATATTTTTCACACTATTCTTTTTTACATTGAATGAACCGTTGAATTTGATATCTGCCACTCATACTTGTACTTCTTCTGCAACGATGTATTTTGTCTACATAATTCAACCTTTTTTCAAGTACTCGGGGGCAGTAGTACAACTTTTTGGATGATCTATTCTTCAACTTTAGTCTAGAAAAATAGATTACGAATTTCTTTGAGGGAAAGAAAACAATGGAAATAAAAGTGCAGTAATGGATATGCATTACAATGTAATGCTTATAACCTCCTGTTAGAAACGTAAGTAGAACAAGTACAAGCAAGGGGTTGAATGGTCCGAACAATATTCAGAATGATAATAACTTTTCTCAAATTTATCGACCATATTAATCGTAGGGTCCATCAAGAAGTGAATGATTTGTGACAATCCCCTGTTCAGCATTGGCATCATCAGAAATCAAAATTATGATCACCTATCTTGATTCCCTCAGGTTTAATACGGACAAAGATAAGAATGATCCCTAAAATGGAGGTATTTCACTAGATATCATTACTACATACACCACTGGAAAACCGTAAAACGGGTTCTGTGAAAACGATGAACGTGTTGATGTTAGGACAATTTTTTAACAAACTATTGAAAATGAACTTGAGAGCAAATAATTTTTTTGAAGTAATATTCCTTGAAATTTAGGTGAAATTTCATTTATGAGATTTGTGTTTATTGATATTAGTCCATTCATATTCACGGTAAATCATAAAAGCAAATAATGGCTTACCCTTCAATTCTTTTGCGTTTGCAGGAATGATTCAACGTGTAAATATGCAAAATCTATTATAGGCTCAAATCAAAATGAACTACAGAAAGGAAAGTAATAAAAGTGAATGGCTTCCAGTAAGAATACAGGTTTACTATTTTGTGTCTATTGAAATGAATGGAATACTAATCTTCCAAATTCTTTTTTCAACTTCCATTTCGACACAATGGAGTATCAGACAAGCATTACTACAAGATTCGCTAAATAGCCTCTCAATAATTGTGGGTACCTAATTTTAGGGACTGCCAACCAACGCTGACACCAAAATCGTCACCGAGGGGATTTTCCAGTTTGTTCGTTGGTCTGGCTATGTCTGTATGTACGCCTGGGGCGCACAAGCTAAACCAAAGTAGTATGAGACTTTGAAATTGAAACATCCATTCCTCATCATGTTCCAGAGAGAAAGGTTCTAGGATTTTTCTTGAAAGTATTCACATGGGATTGGGTTAATTTCTTCACTTCAATTCATAATATTCGTTTACTGTGTATAAATTTTACCAAGCGGTGCTCATGGATAATTTTTAAAAATTGGGAGTTTTTTCGTGATCATGGCCACAGAAAATGAAAGTGAAGTAATGTAGTTATTTATCTGCACGTTTGCCACATAAAATCAATAAAGTACCATACATCAGATGACATTGGTTTTTATTGGTCGACTAACTTGGCCAATATATTATTAAGATTAGCTAAGTCTGCTACCCAAGCATCATCATCATCATCATCATCATCATCATCATCAGTCCACTATCATCCGTCATCGGACGTAGACCATCCTTAAGATCCGCCACATACAACAATCATGGATGTCTTGTATCGAAGTATTCTTGCAACATGACTCACCCATTGCTATCTAGAGTTTACCATGTTCTCAAATAGATTCTATAATGTTTAAGATTCCTGATATACTGTGCTGTCTTGTGATATCTAATGTGAAGTTCAGCATGATTCTCCACGCGTCTTTCTCTCTATTATGTTCCATGTTTCAGCACCATAACTGACTATACAGGAAATATTGAGCTT
Organism: Thysanoteuthis rhombus; assembly: GCA_963457665.1. Taxonomy (NCBI): domain Eukaryota; kingdom Metazoa; phylum Mollusca; class Cephalopoda; order Oegopsida; family Thysanoteuthidae; genus Thysanoteuthis; species Thysanoteuthis major. The sequence continues at coordinate 18,440,795 of OY735198.1, read as the reverse complement.
ACCCTGCTGAAGGTTAGCCATCATAGGATGATTCTTCGTTTGATTTCTAGGGGTTTTGTGGGTTCCACAGAGATTCGTTGTCTCAAGTTTTGCATCTTCAAAGATCATGTGTAAGCAAACGTCCGTGCTTTCCCCGTTTAGTTCCTCAAACATTAATTGAAAGACGTCAAGACAATAATATCTGCAAATATGAGCTTGCTAAGATATCCAATGTTTCGTTTCTTCGTTTCTCCCAGTTCAGGTTTTTGGAGACCATCTCAAGGCAGACTGTGAAGAGTTTGGATGACAAGATATTACCTTGTCTTACTTCTTTTTTGGTGCCTGGGAGGGTTCAGAGTCATTGCGTTGCCCGATGAAAAAGTTGCCCTGACTTTATATACGTTGTGAAGTGATGACCTTCATGACTATGGGAATTCCTACAAAGTTTAATGCCTTCTTCAAGTGGCATTTCATATTCTACTGCTATCTCTTCCGGCTGATTTATTAAAATGATATGTTCTATGGTCGAAAAACTTCTTCAAAAGTTAACCTGTTTCTGCAGTTAGTTTTTAATAAAGATAAAACTTGCTAAAGTGGAAAAGGTTTGCGAAAAAACAGTGCTGAACTGCATTCTATGACCTTTGGCGATTACAAACAATAAATATACTAAATTATTGTACACACGTTTGAAGCCCTTTAATCCTCCGATTCATTTGTGATAATTCAATCTAAGCTTACGCTATTTATCGAGTATCAAAGCAAAATGATAATAACTGAGATCATCGTCATCATCATCATCATCATCATCATCATCATCATCATCGAACATTGAAGGGTGACTGCTGGGCAAAACATCCTTTATCTTCATTCATTACAAGGACGTCTGCTCTAATCACTGTCATGTTTCACTTCCTCTCGCGTCTCTGAACATTGTTCAAGATTTTTCCCTACTGCATTCCCTCTTCGAGCTGAACCTATCGATTTAGCATCTTCTTTGCCTATGGTTCTCTCTTCCTGCCATGTTCCCTGACTTTTTCTATTTTGGCGAAGGAAATTAAGTATTATTTTTTAATGTTTGGGCTCACAAATTGGTATATGACATTAATATACGATTGATTCATAATTGAAATGAGATTGGCAGAGATATAGTTATATAAAAGTTGAAGAAAGGGGGCGATTTTGTCATGAATAAGATACAGCTTGTATCAAAAATACGCTTCCATACTTTTGAATTTTGAAATAATTACCTTGAGAATCCGATACCCTTTAAAAAACACAACTTTTATCTGATAACAATGAATGAAAAATTAGCACATTCATTCAGTCCCACGTTTGTGATGGTGTAAAACCGAATAACTGTTGACTTACGTAGGTGTTTATCCCTTCTTCAGAAGCAGGATAGAAATCCTATGATATAATGTTCAAGGGGACATAATATCGGACCAGAACCGAGGGTTTTCTTTCTTTCTGATATTACTCCAGGGTAGTTTTACTTGATGCACTTTATTTTTCCTTTCTTTGAGTACTTTTTTCAAAAAAATTGATTACAATGTGAATACTTGATGTTTTTTTTTGTTATTCCTACAATAATTTCTATGTGTCTCAGGAGTAGAACACAGGTAAAGACATGATTTGAATAGACAGAAACATGTATCAATGTACGTTTTTTTAGAGTATAACATGAGATACATATGTATATAAACACATATGAAACATGTTTTTGATATTAACAATGGACACTTCTGTTGGAAAAAGTAATCTTAGAATCAGTTGAAAAATTTAGCATTAAACTACGTGTTTACTCACTCATATTCGCAAAAGTACTCTATAACCATTTGTATTCTTCTTCATATGGATTTATGAACTAATGAATGAATATATAGAAAATAACAGACTAAAAGTAGTCTTTTTATTCGATAAATAGATGCATAAGACTTATACAAGAGAATGGAAGGAAAAAAAAATCGCTAAGAGAAAACTACCTGGGATATATATATATATATATATATATAAATATATATATATATATATATATATATATATATATATATATATATATATATATATTTCGTATGTGGAATCAAAATATTTGGGAAAAAAGGTTTGGCTTTGATCTTTGTTGTTAATTAGACGATGTTTATTTCATTCCAAAATGGAGTTGTTTCTGAGAAAGGTTGTCAAGACGACAAGTTGTAAATTGCACAGCATGGATAAAAAAAAAAAATAGTTTCCAGAATTTTGTTTTGATTGAATGACTGAAGCAATGTTTTTGTGCCCAAGCACGTGTTCATCCCCGTCTGTGTTTGCATTAATTCTATCAAATAGAAAAAGGTAACGCCATTATTCATAGAGATGAAATGACTCTTACAGAATATATATATATATATATATATATATATATATATATATATATATATATATATATATATATATATATATATATATATATATATATATATATATATATACATATATATATGTGTGTGTGTGTGTGTGTGTGCGTGTGTGTGCGTGTGTGTAGGCAGTTTTGGTTGTCTTCTATTTTGGTCGTAATTTGCCTACATTTGTATTTTTAGCCCTCTTCTGCACTTACCAAACAGTAAAAAAAACTATTTTGCTCATCCACGCCTACCGGTGCATTGTTAGTTAAAAGATCAATCAACAATCCATTGTTATTTTTTCCGAGTGTACTATTATTTCTTTCGTCCTGATTGGAAGGAAAGCGTAGAGGTTTTATTCAATATGCTCGTTATCCTATGTTTTCGTCCTACATCAGAAGCCTTTGTACCAGCCTGTTCAATATTTTCCTGTTTGCCTGTGTTTCCCTCATTTCCCACAGCCACTTATTATTTTGGTGAAATTTCTGTTTCCTAGTACGTGAATCATAACTATGATCTAATGTAGAAAACTGTTAGTTATGTCCCTATTTGAAGTGAAACAAATACTCGATACTATATGGAGACAGTCTTCATATTAAGAGAGATACAAAAAAAGATAATTGGATGGTTCGAAATTATTGATAACTTTGCAATATTCGATGATCAACAGTCGATAGTGACTCTTTTTTTCTTTCTAGGAGGAGACTTTTCAAAGAAGTTCAGTCACAAATCAGGAGGTCTGTTCAGGTCATTATGCAATTGTATATACTCATAGCAGTTAGACATTGTTTTGAATTCATTATTTCTTAGCTTCTATCATGAATAAAAAAAATATAAAAATCTGTTCCATTCCTTCAATCTTTTCTGTCTAGATCTCACGCTTTATTTCTTTCTTCATTCATATTTTTCGTGTTTCCAGTACGTTTTCCATCTCTTTCTTTGTATTCAAACCTCTCTTTCCAATTCACGTTTTGCACCAAAATGATTTTATCAGCATTTTCTTTTATTCCGCTTTTTTTCCCTTATTGTTACGACTTTTTGACATTAGAATTTTTTTATCATTATAGTTTTCTTATTTTATTTTTAATATTTTTCTACTTATTACTACTCACTTTGTTCCAATAATTCAATTGAAACTGATCTCTCATTTATATCCTCACATTGCAATAAAATGTCTATACGGTCAAGGGAGATGACGCATCACAACGTGTCTCTGTTCCTCAAGTTGATTGATTTACTAAAGTAATCCCTTAACTTACACTTCAATGCTATGAGCTTAAAATGTCTATGCTGTTGAGTAGAATGGCCATTTGTTTAACTGGAGTCGAAGTTCAAAGTAGAAATACACAATGAGAAATTAATAGTTGCGCTCATTTTGAGAACTTGTAAGATTTAAACAGACTTCAGAACACTGTTACGTAGTAAAATCAAGAGTGGTTCTTATTTGTTCCTTTTTTTTTTACTGAATTTATGTTCAGTACGATTAAATCACTTGAAAAAATAAGTATATGATTCACAAAAGAAGAAAATGAAATGCGTTACTTGCAAGACATAATTTCAATTAGCACTAACATTTTGAAATGATTTTTGTGATTTGTACAGAATGGTTATCTTGTCAACTAAATGCATCCATCATACTTAGCAGACTAAACTGAAAGTAAACTAGATTGGAAGTTCATTGTATAACCGATCATACTATCATTACCTCATTTGAAGCGGCTGCCATGACAAGATAGTAATGAAGATCGACTCAAAGTCAGTATGCGAACAAACTTGTGTAACATTTCGTTAAAATAAGTAAGTTTGGGTAAAATAATGTAAATTTTAGCAGAATTCAGCATTCCCCCACACTACCAAAGTTTTTCCCTCCACTTACATCGGGGGACAGATGCTCTGTTGTTGTCGTTTCAATTTTGTGATTTTGCATTTGACAAAACTACACTTGTTATATAACTATAACCTTGGAAGTCTACCTCAAATTCTGCCTATATTTATCCGTCTACCTGTATGTCTCAATCTTCATCATCCACCTATCCGTTTAGACATTTCCTTATCCATAAATACATCTTGGTCTTTATATGTGTGTTATCCATGTAACTATCGAACCACAGGTATGTCTCTCTATCGATCTATGTACATATGAGTATATCTATCTATCTATCTATCTATCTATCAATCTATCTATCTATCTATCTATCTATCTATCTATCTATGATAATGATTTTTAACTAACTAGCTGTGTATCACTCTCTGGTCGTTAAAATATTTACTTGGTGTTCATCTTGAAGAAATTGAGTATCAATCTCAAAGTATCCAATCGTGTGTGGTGATCATTATTTTTGTATGAGCTTTTTGAATTAGTTACTGAAAGATTCATGCCCGTATGTTATATGCACTAGAAGTAAATTAGAAGCTGTTAACCATGTCCAGCTTATAATTCAGAACTCATGTTTCATAATCTGAGAAGAACTGTGCATTTTCATACGGGACATTCATTACGCTTGGAATGGTTGTATGCACCCTCTTGGACAAGTTTTACGACCTTCTATTTTTGTTGTACCAACCAAACAGTTAGCGTCCACAAATTTTGATCATCGAAAATTAATCGATAAACCCGTATTTTGGCTTTTAAATGTTTGCTTGATCGCCTGCTTGATGTCATGATTTGAAAATTTAATTATGCAAACATTATGAATAAAGAATGATCATATTAGATTCAGTCAACCAAATCACTGAACATCAACGTAGATATTTTTGTTTCATGACTGGTTAGATAAGGATGTAAAAAGCTTCCTGCTCTATTCCCGAAGCAAGGAGGTTGAAAGCTTTACTCCTCATGATTAGGCAAGTTGTATTTCAGCTTTATTGAAATGCACGAAATGGGTTTTAGTATAAGGTTCAATTTGCAATATATGTTTCGGCTTAATTGATTATTTAGTTTGTGTCTGGGAGTATCAACGCTTGCTTTTTCTTTCGAAGACAAGTGAAATAACTTATCCATTGATCACCAAGTTTAAATGCCGCTAATAAAACGTTGAGTGACTCGACCGACTTATTTTCCATCATATTATCTAAATCATCTCCTTTCTTACAGACATATCTGTCTTCAACCGAACCTTTTTGGTCATGTTGCCACAATGGCAGAAAACCTCCGGTCATCACGATTAACAACGTGGGTTCCGAGTGATCACATGCGAAAAAAGGAGTGACAAACAATGAACGCAAAACACTGCTACTGATGCTGCTGATGCTGCTGATGCTGCTGAAGCTGATGCTGATGCTAATGATGATGATGATAGAAAGCATGAGAAAAAATATCTTTCAAGTTAAAGAAAAGATGAAATCTGAACCGTGTATATACTTTTCAAGTTTGTCCGTGAGTCTATCTGGTCATTCATCATACTGCTCATCAATGTCTAAGATAATTTGAATATTCACCTGTTTAGTCAAGAATGAGTTTGAAATATTGATGATTTTGCAATAAATGTTGACATTTATGCAGATATGTCACAATTAAACAATCTTTTATGATTGCTTTCGAAAGGTATCTGACGTTTGCGGTTACTTTTTTACGTTTCCATTGGATTCTTATTGTGATTGAATATAAATATCAACGGAATAAGTTCCTTCAATTTCTTAGTAGGTGAGTAAGCATTTAAGAAATATTTAATGATGATCCTATTTCAAAGCCTCCTCAAAACTTTATACATGTGTATGTATGTATGTATGTATGTATGTATGTATGTGCTCATATATGTGTGCATGACTATCTCCCGTAATGTATACACTCAAATACCATATAAATATGGAGAGAGAGAGAGAGAGAGAGTGAGAGAGAGAGAGAGAGTGAGAGAGAGAGAGTGAGAGAGAGAGAGAGAAAGAGTGAGACTTGCCGAATATAGTGTATCTTTGTATTTTTCATTGTATATGCTTTTTGTGTCAGGGACGTCTCTTATTTTTCTACCAGCAACGATTCCCCACCTAATCTCTGGGAGTGTGTGCGTGTGCGTGTATCTATGTGTCTGTGTCCCCCTGTGTCTTTGTGCGTGTATTCATTTACCCTCAAATATATTGTAAGAAAGTTTATATTTACTATCAACATTTCTCCCATGCGCGTCCCTATTGTTTTCCAAATTTTTTGCTTGCATAATAATCAACTGAAATCCAAATTCACTGATCCCGTACTTAGCGACCCATTTTCTCATCAATTATCACAGATAATGTTTCTCTCTTTTATAAGAAAAAAAAAAGACAATCATTTCAGAAACATCAACTTTTGATAGTCAGATATCAATGAAAAAATGATTGTGGGTATCAACGGACAGACACTACGTGATACACTTAATTTGAATGTGCATTGCACATTAAGCCAAACTGAAGACATATTTAGGGAGTGTTAGAAATGAAAAAATCCAAATTTTAACGGATGGTTGGAAGAAACCAAGTGTGCTCTAGTCAATGTAAGGGAGGAACTTTTTATTGATGGGGATTGCAGAATCCTATACGCCATTGAATTAAATTAGTCATTATCCCTATCGAAACGCTTTTTCCATACATTGAGGAGTTGATTCTCCTTGAACCCTGCACGCATACACAGGGCATATAACTAATCTATGCATGCATCTTAGTAAAGATACATACATGAAAACAAACTCACTCTTCTTATATATGTCTGGTATTGCGCCATATTTCCAAAACAACCAGATTTGATTAAAAAGAACACATTTAAAAAAAACAAAAAAACAAGGAGAAACACAGAATACATATCCGTCTTGATTATGGAACGAAGATGACGGGTTGGACTATCCAATTGGGAATAAAAGTTCTCTGCACCCTTCACTGATTGTCAATCAAAGTTGAATTGCTATGTCTGTTTTTGTATTCACCTATAGATTAGGTTTGGGATTCTTACCAAATGGCATCACTGAAAAATGAACACAAACTCTCTCCGTCTGAGTTTAAACTGGGGATTTAATTTTGCATGCTGCTACTGTTAGAATCCATGGTATTTGTATATAATCTCTTTTTTGTTAATCCTGTAACTACGTTGGGTTATTTTGCATTATTTCTCTCGCTACGAAGGGTCTTTCACAGCCATCAATCGGGTCCCATTAGGGAACAAACTCAACCTGATTCGTATTCAGTTGGTGTATCACAGTTTATTATTGAACCAATGCTGTTCCCAACAACCTGTCTGTCTTTAGACTCTTATTAGAAAAAATGTTATGATAGAAGTTTTTTTTCAATCCAAGCATTGATTGTACATTCTTGAGAAAAAAAAGAAGAAGATAATTAAAAATCCTATAAATCAGGAAAGAAGTTCGACAAAGAGACTGGAATCGAAGAAACTTTTCCATTACACAAAGCAAAATGAAAAAAAAATAGTTCAGTATTTAAAACAATCTGCAAATTACGAAAGGATTCACAAATCATTCAAATAATTCTAAATCATGCTTAGTTTTCGGTGGAATCCTCTCACTCAAACGCTTCTCAACTATCTTTCTGCTGTTTCCAAATGTTCCACGATAAAGTACATCTTATTGAAATGATATTGAATAGAACTGTCAGTATTTCAATAGGAATTCTCCATCATACTCTCAAATCTTTAAAATCTTAAATGGTGAAAGCAGGGTACTGACTTTTGATTATATTTTGGGACCTGTCAAACTGTTTCTGAATCACCATTGTCATTGTTGATTTTTTTCATTGCAAGAAAAGTTATTTTTGATGATCTTTTCACTTTCAAGAGTTATGAGAACATTGTATGATAATGCATTTTGTTATTAGAATCCTTGAGTTCTTCCGGAAATTCATGAAAATACTCGGCATCGTTTTATTCAGAGGTAGAAGAGCATTTTCTAAAGCAAACACTGTGTTGATCTTTGAAAAAATATTGAGCCCTTCATTTATGTCAATAACTTCAATACAGCCATCAAATCGTCAAACAACCATATGATTTGAATTCAGTAATTGAACTACAAATCATCAAAAACACATAAGGAACCTTTAAAAAATGTTCATTTGAATAATCAAGTAACCTCGGAATATACTTATTTCAGAAAAGTGATGTATCCATAGAACAGGAAAGGAAATAAATGGAAAAAGGCATTTCGATGATGATGATGAAAACTTTTCAGGATATGATTCATCTGGGAATGTTGGAAAGAGATTTCAGCTTTGAAGGTGCTATAGTCTCTTCTCGATTCAAAGCAGTTGATATCTGTTAACACAAAAATGGAAGAAAACCGACTTTTAGATTGGAAAAATCAATATGTAACAGTCAGTTGGGGCGTGTAGAATGTGATACACATAAGGAAAACTGCAATTCCTATGTAGGGAAACGCTGTATATCTTCGATCAAGCAAACCGTTTTCCTGAATACCTATCTACCTGCACCAGCAAAGATACCAAATACACGCACATGCACACAAACGCAGGCACACACACATGGATACACAACTACACACACACACACACACACACACACATACACATGGATACACAACTACACACACACACACAAACACACACAAACAGACACACACACATGCACACGCACACACACATCAGAACTCACACGGGCACACACACACAGATTCGTCAGACCTCTCTATCATGGGCTCTGCAAAATTAGTACTCGCTGAATCTATCAAGCTCTTCACGTCATTTTACTTTCTGAAGACGTAGATATTACATATGATCATAGGGTATCCATGATGAGACTTGAGATGTCCAGCGATTTACTGACATTATTGCAACATGACCAACGGATGACCATGTGAATTTTATTATTATTTCTGTCACCGTTAGGGAGGAATTAGCAATCTGACCACACGTTGGGCCTCACTGTTTTGATATTTATTGATCAATTTTGTGCTCATCCATCATCAGTTTTTTTTTCGTACTCATAAAATATTCTGTCAACCAAAATGACCCAGGGCAAAAATTATAACCATTCATTTATATTGGAAACAGTTGAGAGTCGTTTCTTTTCGGCTTCCTCTCGAAAAAAACGTCAGGGTAATTTGTTTACATCAGTCGTCGTATGTTATGGTGTTTGAGGGTATAATTGACTTGGGAGTAGGAGAGAAAGGAGAAAATGTACATTGCCTCTAACTGGTTGTTGCAAAAGAATTGCTGAACTTTATTTTTCACTGTCTGAAACGTTATAAAAGAAGAAAATGGTGCGTAGTGGAGATCAATAAAACCAGAAAAATTTGTATCAGAACACCCAGTTTTCGCATCATTTGGGAGGAGTCATTTGCCAACGTTTTCCCCCCTTGTGTCCCTCTTTAATTATGCTTTTTTCTTTTTTTCCGTCATTTTCACTGAAAAAGATTGAAAGCTTCTCTATCGTCTCCCCAAACTGAATTATATTGCCATCTTTGCTGTTTGCATTCCCTTGTTTGATTTTCATTCCATATCCATCTTTGGATTGAAATGGATATAGAAAATAACATTGAGAATGGGACATTCCTCATAGGTATAAGAACACAATAAAAAAAAAATAAAAAGAAATAATATTTTGAAGATTCTTTTGAAAAGTCACTAGTTTCCTAAAAGCAGATCATTTCAATTTGATGGGTTCAATTTTATTGATATAACCGGTGTCTTTGTGTGTGAGTGTGTGTGTGTGCACGTAGGTGCGTATGAGTGTGTGTGCTTGTGTGTCCTTGCTGAGATTTTCTTTCATCTTTCTTCAACTTCGATTACAGCTATGTGCTGTGTTAAAGACTGTGTTGGCTCTTACTAGGCAACAAAGACGTAATACACTTTTTGCATCTTGGAAGTTCCCAAGATATTGGTGTTTTAACCCTCTTTGAAGTACGCCTGATGTAAACATGAACACACCACAAGCTATCCAAGAAAAGATCTAACCTAGTCATCCGGCCAAAAAAGATCTCCCTCCTAACCAATATCTATGGTAAATAGTGAGAACTCAAAATGAAATAGAAATTAACAGCCTGGAATATATATATATATATATATATATATATATATATATATATATATATATATATATATATATATATATATATATATATATACACACACAACGTAAAGATATTTTCTTAAAGAAAATAATTTATATTAGACCATTCCCTGTAAAATTTCATATATATATATATATATATATATATATATATATATATATATATATATATATATATATATATATATATTTGCATCGATGTAATCGTTCAATAAGTATTAAATTTACAATAGATTTAAATACATTGAACTGCTCATGTGTATGGGGGAATTTTAAAGCTTTATATCCATTTGTCAAACTATATTGGAATCGATATTGATTGTAACATTATTCTTCATTTTCTTGAGAATGCATATCTTCTGATATCTATACAATCACACAAACTTGACTCACACATGCATACACACATTCACACACATACATATGCATATGAATATATACATATATATATACATGTATATATATACATATATGTATCTATATATATATACATATATATATATATATATATATATATATATATATATATATATATATATATATATATATATAATAATTTTCAAAAATATTCTCTGAGTAATAGGTAATTGGGACGAAAAAAAACATGAATAAAAGGATTTAAATGAACAAAGAACTTAAATATAACCTTATCAGAAAATTGACTCAACGTCATAAAAATAAAGGAAGTGGCTTCAGTTTGTATTCGAGCATTATAAAAATCCATGTGATTTGGTAAAACACAAAATAGTTATCAACCCAATCTAAAAACATGGAGTAAAAAAAAAAAATGATCGAGTGTTATTACGCACTAACTAAATTTGGAGAATCAGTGAATTGCATTCAAATTGTTGATCTTGTGCACATCTGTCTTTCACTAACAAATCAAACATATTGCATGTTGAATTAGGGAAGCACTTTTGCTCCGCTGTTGAGCATCGTACCTTGGCTCAGCATTTGTTCTCAATGATGTTAATTCAGTGTCAAAGGTACATCTATAGATTTCTATGTTTTGGTCAGAATTTTGAATCTTTTATACTGTAACAGTTTTTTTTATCATCCCACAAATTTTAGTCTTTGGCATTGGCCGACTTTTGAAAAAAATGCAGATTCTTTTCTTCTTTTGTATCATATTAACCTTTCTATTTCAATTCTCTCTTTTTCATCAGTTCGTCTCTCTGTTTTTTCTTTGCAGTTCCGTCATCCAATGTGATTACAGCTAATAGGGGGCAGGCACGTAATCTATCGAAAACTACCAGAAAAAACAAAAGGGTTGCCAGATTCATTTATATATCTGGTCAGGCCGGTTCTCATCTCTGTGATTTATGTTTATCCGCTGCTGATAATTGCTGACATTGAAAATGACATTCAATCGGCCATTTTCACTCGATTCCCCCTTTTTCTCATCACAAGTTCAAGCCATAAGCCAATATTGGCAAAACTAACCCATTTTCTTCGCATGGCATATTTTTTGTCCATTGTTCCGCTGTTTGGATCGTGGTTACATATGACAAACCAAAACTAAAGGATGTGTAAAATAAAGGCAATAATAATGATGAGAAGGAAAGGGGAGGGGATAAAAGCAAAAAGGCAGAAAAACTGTGCAAACGCAGGTAGATATTACGCGATGTTATATTCATAGATTTCCTCTCACTTGCTTATAGCTACCATATGGAAAAGAATAGGGATAGTATGCGAGGTTTCAATTGTATTGTGGGAGTGCAGGATCCCCATGAAACTTTCCGTAGGTCGAAATGGCGTAAAAACAGAGAAGCATATACCATCGAATCATATGTCAAAAGTCTTAAAACACTTTTATACTCCTGAAATAATTTTGTTCAACGCCTGCCTGTTTTAATCCTTTATCGGCCATCCTAGGAGACATCTGGCTAAATTGAATCAAAGAAAAGCAAGTTTACTTATGTCTGGATACTCCAAACGCATGACTGCAAGTCAAACTTTCCTATTCTTATAAGATGCATGAGATTGGTGAAAAATAACTGTAGCCAGTGGGTAAATATGCAAATTAGAGTCAGTTATATACCCATATACATACATACATATATATATATATATATATATATATATATATATATATATATATATATATATATATATAGATAGATAGATAGATAGATAGATAGATAGATGTAGATATATTCAGGCAACTGAACATCTCTCTTTCAATTCCCGTTGTTTTGTTTCGAAACTATTTTTGCTAATGTATTTACTCGTTCACAATAAACATAAACACGTACTTCGGAATTAATAAGCATTCAAAGTCTCAATCAAGAGTAGCAAGATATATCGGTAATGTTTTAACACTTTCCATCTCGGCATCAAAACTTATCGAATGGGACTTTACCTCAACTAATAAGTGACGTTTTCCAGATAATTGATAAGTATTTATTTTATCGTATCCTGAGAAGTCTTATTATCTTTATTTATTGAGATAAATGAGAAGCAAGGTATAAGCCAAAATTGTTGGAGATTATTTGTTATTCAATGATTTCTGGTTTTTCATATAATAGTTTGTAGTGATATTTGCATTCCTGGTATAATCTTTCAAAAACCAATTATCTTATTAGTCCCAATACACACACACACCCCGGCGGCGCGCGCACACACACACACACACACACACACACACACACACACATATATATATATATATATATATATATATATATATATATATGTTTGTTTGAACAAAACAAAGACGAATGTTTAATGACGAATTCCGGTGGGATAAGAATAAAAAAAGCAGTGAAAAAGTTGAAGAGATCTCACAAATACTTACAATAACATCCGGGAATGATCTATACAATAAGAGGACAGGAATCAATTCGTTAAAAATATAAATACACTGAAAGACAAATTGCCAAAATGCTTAAAACTTAATGGATAAAACCCATATCATTATGAAATACAGCTGTAATCCCCGGAAACTTAAATGAAAAACAAACCTAAATTAATACGGAGGGTAATCGAAAAAAACATATTCAGGAATAAACTTCAACAGTCAAATTTCATTCAGGAAGGAATCAAAGTGTTGGTATCTTACGAGTAATAGTGTATCAAGATTATAAATTGACACAGGCACATAGCGAGAGGTAGGGGGAACGGGTTGATTGGAAGGCAGACAATTTGGTGGTCATGGTACGGTAAATGCATTAAAACTAGACACAAAACTTACTGGTAAGAAATGACGGAGAAATTATTGAAGATATGTTAGATACCGTGGTGCATTCAGTGTTAGAAGGCCCTTTCCCTATGCGATGAATATAGCAGGTTTATTCCTAAAGTTTTTATGTCTCGATTCCAACCACTAAACATCAGGTTTCCCATCAAAACGAGAAGACCCCGCCTAATTTCCGACTTTAGACGTGAAAGAATATTCCCATTAATTCTGATTCCCAATTTTAAAAAGATAATGCTGGATGTAGAAAAAAAAATTCCATCTCGATTTTAGCGCCCAAAATTGAAAAACAAACAATCAATATCCACGCTAAGAGTGAAAGCATTTCTTGAAAAAAGTGTAATCAGTATGAGTGTTTCATTCTGAAATACTAATGATATCACAGGCTTTTCACTCGTTCGACTTAAACTGAGGTTTTGTTCCTTCGTTCTGGTCATATAACCTACGACCATGACCACTCCAATTGTTATGGTCTTTCTTAGCTATATAATCACCTAACAGTTTCAAAGAGGTCAAATCAGATTAACATGTTTGTATTTAACATTATGACCTGCAGTAATTCCATTATTGACAACCATGAAACCAGGTAATCAATCCTACAATGTGTTTATATTCACTTTTTTTACACTTTTGACCACCAGGCAAACAAGGATTCATAATGTTTCATCACGTACCGATCCTCAAGAACGTAAGATAAAGCTTAACTTTCTTCACTATTCAAACTTTGTTGTTAGTCACCATGTCTGCTATTCCTTCCTGGATGTAAAAGAAAACTCTTAAGGAAACGCTTCCTTGACATAAGTGGTTGATATCAACAAGATTATGACACCACAAAAGGTCAAGAATATGATATTGATCAATGTGTTTTCCCATCTTGAAATACACTCCAGAATCAAAACGTCCTGCAATGACACACCGAGTGTATTTTTGTGTCGATCCGAATCACAGGGAAATACTGTTTTAAAAATCCGAAAATAGATCCTTCAAAGACGCATCACGCTTTTAAAATTCAAAATCTATTTCAGGTGGAATTTCTTGGTCAGAATTATTGTCAATTTTGAAATACTGGAATCTAAAGAAAATGATAATACTTGGTTGTCAATCTTTTTAGGATTCATGTTTATTTGTTTGAAATATTAAAAGAAAATTGTGCACTATCATGACTGAATATTACCATATTGGATGATTCTATTCTTATAACATGAACGTTGTAGTATTTACGTTGTCATTTTATGCACCTCTCAGCAGTTATAGGAAAAACAAGAAATGACCATACCAAAAGAAGCTTAATTTATTTTGAAACCAAACACCAGACCCCAAAAAACAAATCACAATGTTCTCTTTTTCGAAGTTTTTATGTACGTTCATCTCGTTCACTACAAAATACAGAATGAAGAGATTGCCAATTGAAATTTGGAAAAAATTAAAAAATGGAAGGGTTGTTGTTATAAAAGTCTACATAGAGAAATACTGATTTGACTTCAACTGATTACATTTTTTTTATTGCTTGAACAAGTTTTGTCATTCTCAATATAAAATGTGTTTTCATGTGTTTGCCAATAGAAACCCGTCAGCAATGAATAGATTCGTGTGCTAGCGTGTGTTCGTGCATGTACACACACACACACACACACACACATACACACACACATGTCTGTGCATGTGTGTGTGTGTCTGTGTGTGTGTGTAAATACGTGTGATTGGAAATAAACATACGTACCATTTGTTAAATCTATGATGATGCTGTCAAGTTTTATGCCCTATCTAAAGTTATAGTAAGCATTTTTCTTCTCGAATAATATCCATCGTTTCTTTTGTAATATTTAATAATTTTTGGAATCCAACCAGACGAGTCTATTTCTCTCGTTGAATCTTAAATGTTTGTTTTTTAAGTAAGGCATCATAGAACTGACAGTTTGACGTGATGGTAACAAATATATTGTTTTCTAATAGTATAAATGCGCTATAAAAAGATACAAGCTGCAATGCTTTACTATTTGTACAGTGGATTTGTATTACTGTTTAATGCAAACAGAAAAGATGGAAACATTTGTTATCCGTCAGCATTTATACAGCATAAGAATGAATGTAAGGTATTTACATTGATGTTCAAATATGATTCATATCCTGTATTCAGTTTCCAAATGTCCAGTTCCCATTTTTCTTCCCTCATTAGCTGTGCTGATCCGTTGTTTCATTTATTTTTTCTTTCTTTGTTCATTGCTTTACTTGTTTGCAGATACTTTTCTAGATCTGCTTTGGCCCTCTGGACACAGTCTTCTACGCTAACAAGCCCCCGGTCACATCCGTTTCTCTCTATGCATAGGCTATCCATGTCATGTCTGGTGGGTGAAGTTTCATGAATTGTCATAAGCTTCTTTATTCGCCGGTCCATTGATTGGAGTTCTTCCTTTGTTCATCCAAGAATTGGTCCCGTGTATCTGACTACATATACAGTCCATGTGTCTATTCCTTTCATCAGATTCCTGCTGTTTACTTTTGTCTCTATTATTTTCCTTATCCTCCAAAGATATAGTCCCTTTATTTCCAGCTTCATTTTTTCCCGATTTTTCATTCAAAAACTCTGTTTATTTGTACCGTTCTTGTGCGGTCAGAGCTTCCGGCTGTTTGGGAGTTGGATTCCTGCTGCCACTGCCAACCCTCCTTTGTGCATTAACATAAATGCAAATTTTTCTATTCAAAATTCCATCTCAATGTCATCAAATTATTCTTTCAATTTGTTGAACAGGCTCTGAAGTTCAAACCCCCCATTTTTTTCTTTGTAAAAATATTTATATCATCCATATACATCAGGTGGTCGATTACAATTTTTTTTTTTGAGAACTTTACTGTTTTTTAAAGATTTTATCGAGCAATATCATAGTTAGGGCAGATAGTATTGGAGACATCCCCTTTGACAAGTATTTTGCAGGGGGACCTATTTGCAATGTAAAACTATGCTGAATTGGTGACTTTGGAAAAAAAACCCACACTTTTTAGTGATCACTACCGAGCAAAAGGTAACAGATGTTACTCAACGTTCGATCAAGCTTTTTTTTCAATCCTTCTAAATAAACACACGGACTTTTTTTATAGAATGATTACTCAGAGATCTTACTTTGATCCTACCTAATTTGATTTGTCTCTGTAATTCTACTCTGCCTCTTCCTTTTCTCAGATCATTTGTCTCTGCCTTCTTTCTATCATCCAATCCACGATTCATGTTGCTATTCAAACATTTTTCTCTGTCATTTTCTGTTGTATTATAACACTTTCTACCAGGTGAACCTTTTGAAAGAAACTAGGGTAATTCATAGAAGTATCGATGGAGAGAATTCGTTTATACATTACTGAACATGCTTCCATGGACATTAACTCCATTACACAGAGATATCCTGCACTTCAGCCAACATAAGATTATGGATATGTATCAGAGCACGAATCGGAGTGTGGAAAAAAAGATATGATATCAGCACATTTTATCCTATCGTGCAAAAGTGCTCGTGTACAACTCGAAAAACCGTAGATATTATAAGCACCATCATACCAGAAAAAAGAATTTTAATCGGCAGTAAAATTCATTCACTGACTGCTGCAGGAAAATCAACCTGAGTTTCGATGCAATGAAAAGTAATGGCAATTAAGATACAGGTAAATTGTAGCAAATGAAAACATTGAGAATGATGGAAAACAAAACCTATCAATACGTAGTTCGTTTCCTTCCAAATATCGTTTTAAGAACTTTTTGTATGAAAATGCAGCATATAAGTTGCAGTCTTGAAAATACATTAGAATAGAAACTTTTTCGTAAAAAGCCATCCAATGATCTCAGCTCAAGACCTGTGTACAAATTTCTATGCATAATTTATACATATTGAAGTTACCTTCGTAGAGCGCCAGCTCGAAGACAATGGTGCTGTGCTTATATTCCATTTTCAAGCAATATTCCTCGATAAATGTCATATGAAAATGCCTATAATTTTTTTTAAAATCCATATCATTTGATATTATATATATAAATGTGTTATTTTTGGCATTTAGCCTATCCGATGGAACATACACAAGCACTAACTTACTTATTTCCTTCTCAACTATGACGACACTAATACATGAATTAATGTCCATGAAAACAGTTGATCGTGATATTATTCATTATTAATGTACGATAGTACAAAGACACCGGTCAGGTGAAAAAATGAATGGTGAAAAGTAAATATGATTTTGGGGAAATAGATGGAACTCGGACAACAGAAAATTGTGAAAAAACATAGAAAAGGGTTGAATAAGGCATTATGTAGTGAAAATATGGTGATACAAACAATTACAATACTCTCGGTAATATTTGGCTGTATTTTTTTCGCTATCAAAAAAAATTACCTCTCTCCATGTATTGAAGTGTACAGAAAGTAGTTTTTGCTTATCTTTAAGTTCGCCCTTTAACATCGTATAAGTATTGAACGTTTAAGATTTAATGCAGACACGGGAAAGTAATGAAAAATATAAATACAAGAAGTACTAAAATGAAAACTCCATCTTATTTTCTCTCGTTTATGTGCTTCACAGTTTTTTTTCAATTAATCCAATATTTCCTTCTTTTTGTTCCTTCGTATCTCCACATGTTTTTTCTTTCTTATGATGCATCTTCAATTTCAGTCTCTTGTCCTCCTTCCCTCATTTTATCTTTAACTCCTTTCATCTCTGTCCCTTTTATTCTTCAATTTTGTTCGTTTTTACTTTATTACCATTTTACCTTCAAAGTAACTCCTTTCTATCCTCTTTGTCACTTGTTCTCCTTTATTTTATGATTCGATTACGTGCATTTTTGTTTTATTTATGTCCATATTTTCAACTTTGTTTTTTGCAGCATCATATTTTTTTTCTTTTCTGTTAATTTCTTTTTTTTTTTTTTTCTTGTAATTTCATTTGATTATTGCCGACCGGTCAGTCTTATCATCATCATTCTGTATGAGGATCTGTCAACCAATAGTGCATACTGAAATGTCAGCGCTGGTTTCTCCTCTCTTTGATTGCATCTGTCTTGCTGGCTCTGTATGAAGGTATGATTTGAACAGGTTGCATCAATCGGCCAAAAACTCATGAATTTGTAAACATTCACCCGCTATCTTGTTGAGATAAAAAATACGTGGAGTAGGTCTCCTAATTATCTTGTGGCTTTATATAAATTCACACACACACACACACACACACACACACACAAACACACATATATAGATATATATATATACATATATTATATATATATATATATAGAGAGAGAGAGAGAAAGTTGTAAAGTGCGTGTCCATGCTGTGCACATGTGTTCCTAATACTATCTGTTTTTCCTCTATCATCTCTCTTTCTTTCGGTTACTTTATCAACACAATTTCTGCATTTTATCTCACTTTTCTTCCTTTCGCCCTTTTTATCGTGTCTATATGTTTTCCAACATATCTTTACTGCCAGAATCCATTTCAAGCTTTTTTTATCATATATCATCTCCTTCATTTAACCTCAGCAGGAAGCATTATGATGTGCCGAACGTTATAGTTAGCATAAACAGTCGCAACTAATATCTCGTCTCCCCAGCTCTTTGGGGCAAAACTTCTTTGAATATTTTTCTTACTTTATCCACCTGAGATCACAAAATGCCGACAGTTATGTTTCTTAATGCAGTAATATCTGAAAACAATGCTCCTTTTAACACTATGTTCTTTCGTTGCATTATTTCTTTATTTACTTTCGGTTTTATCAGGACACTCTGAACATTATGTTTGGTCTATGGAGCGTACTTGTTCCTGGAGGCCTTCTTGTATTATGGAAAAGCAATTTGTTTTTCGTGCTAGCTCAAAATGAAACTAAAGAGAAGAACAAAATCAAAGAAGAATTTTCATGGATTATAATGTGATACATATTATAGCTATAACTTACCCACGGGATCTTTCCGGGTTTAAACTCAAAATATACGATTTATTGTTTTCTCTATATCTTCTCAAATGAATTTGGAAACCTGAACGTTTGGGGAAATACAATATGTTCTTTTTCATGTGTTTTTGAATTATTTTTTTTGATTGATACGTGTTTAATGTGATTATACCATGGATTATCGGGGAAATATATGAATATCAAGCTATATGGAGCAGCTGTATCTCAGGCATCGATATGAATTGACTCATTACTTTTGAAGTCTTCCTTCTGCTATACATTGTGATCAGAAAAGTGTACATCATCCGTGAAATACTCAATATCTCATCTCAGAATGAAAACATTTCGTAAACTAGCACTTAGTGATCCTAATATTATCGACGAGTCATGTTCTGAAATTTCCAAGAATCACACTTCCCGGAAAAAGTTGTAAACGTGAATGTTCATTGTCTCTAGGTTGGAGTTTATGATCCCAGAGGGGACCAAATCTACAAAACGGTGTCGGAATCATTCTGATATAGGATTGCTGTGAATTTTTTAAATCACTGACTATGCATTTTCAGTCTGTTCTCGAATAATATCTATACTCATGATGAACCATGCTATCTTGAACTTTCAGGGCCTTTGCTAAAACAATATTTCCTGTGAATAATGTTAATTTTGCCAAACTTAATCGTTTTTCCACATAAATATTGTGATTTATATCTTACGATACGAGTTGTGACAGGTAAATTCCAAAGATTTCAGGAATTTTGCATTGGAATCTTATTCTCATGGTAAAGCATGGAATCATCCGATTACTAGGATTTTGACCAATGTTCAAAACTGTGGAAAGTGAAATAAAGTGTATGTTTATTGATTATTGTGAAGTATTCAGATGAGTAGAAGATCAATGATTTAACCAAAAACAATTAGGGTTATAATTCTTAATCCATTTGTGTAGATAAAAGTTGCTCCTCCTCAATTTTTGGTCATTTGGGATGGTCCATTAATTGGTTTGAAAAGTCTTTCTTAAAGGGGTGGGAAGATGTTCATCAGGCTCTCAGCAGACTCCCTAAATAATACATGATTTACTTCGTCAATGCAGTAGAGTTGGTGTCAGTCTTCTTTGCTGAAATAATGGGTTTATCCGCTATTAGTTAACCTGTTATTTATCAAACATTGCCATACTTAACCCCTTCTATCACTCTAGGAAACACACATACACACATTCATACACACACAAGTATATGGCCATATGAGAGTTTCTTCAGAGCAAGTAAGGAGAATTGTCTACGTTCATGTTTTAATTGCAGTGAAACAAGTGTTGGCTTGTTTAGCTTCACTTTATTGATTATCACAAGGACACTTCAAGTAGGAATACCATTTAAAGTTTTATATCACATTATCTAGTTATACGTTAATGATATTACCTTGAACCCAATATTATTGTAAATATGGATTAACTGCACGGTAATTTATTTTTCCAACTTCCAGAGGGAGACTTCAAACGCAAGTTGCTCATATAGTTTGTTTTTTTCTTTTTTTTTTTTTGGTTTACACCAAGCCAGTCAGTCAGTTTCAAATCAAATACACCTTTCTCATTTTCTACCAGTGATCAGCTCATTTTCCAGTCCGCAACAAGACGGTTGACAAGCACTTTATATTTTGATATTGTTTAGTGGCTCATCTTTACATCAAAGTATAATCATTTTCCTTTCTACCAGATTACAGATTTAGCTAAAATTGAGGCTGAATCAAGAGCCAGGAACTTGATTAAAGGGTCATAGACTTGGCAAATGAAGATAACCAGTTGTAACTATGGAGCAAATAACAATCTCCAAATATATAGTGTTATTGATTGGAACAATTTGAACAAATTCTGACTGAGTACAGAAAATTGAAGAAACATAGCTTGATCCAAATAGTTGGAATAATGTTTCCAAATCTACGTACTGCTAGACTAGTAAATTCAGTGGTCTGTTTGTCAGGACAAACAATGAAATAGAAACCCCACCCATATTGATGATGATGATAATTATAATGATGATGACGAGTAATACGGTTTACCTGACATTTACGTGAGAACAGCCAATAATAATAGAAAATAACATGGATGTGGTTATGAAAACTAATTCGAATTCTCCCTAGAAATATTCATGTAATAAAGACTTGTTATTACTAAGGAATTCTCCTATATGTAATTTTTCAGCAGAGAATACCACTTCCAAAACTTAAGCGTCAAGGTTGTCTGTGTTTTCATGTATTTATATTTGTATTGATTTGTGATCAACACTTCCAGTGACAGGGGTTCTCTTTTGTCCGTATAAGATAATGTAGCAAAACAGCAAAAATCCTCTTCTACCAGTGAACAAAATCAGAATCGTAACGTTAAGCTCAAGAGTTATATCAATGAAATGCATCTATGTATCAGTTAGAATATGAATGTCGATGAACAGATTGCAAGGTTATTGTCGATAATACAGCTTTACTGACCTGAAAAAGTTGAACAACTGTCTTCCAGAAAAGATTAAGAATCGTGATAGATAGATAGAGAAGGATACATAGTCAAAAACGAAATACTTCATTATTTATCAGTAAGCATCAACCCAAAACCACAATCAGATGTGTTTACATATTATATACATATGTATTCACATATAAATGTGTAGGAACATGGATCCATACATGAATCAGTTCAGTCTAGCACAGAGTCGAATAGTGTGTTGAAAGTTATAAGTATATCAAGCTTCTATTAGAAAAAGGAGATTTAAAAAGTCTTGTAATTCAATTGAGTTTGAACTTTGTGAAGATGAGCCGGTGGGCATAAGAATGATATTGAGCAAAGAGAGGTAAGCTCTATTTTTGCAATGTTTAAATGACG
>OY735198.1:18353464-18413464 GCA_963457665.1 Thysanoteuthis rhombus | reverse complement strand
ATTGAACAAATCATTTCCTTGCGATAACTATATCGACAGTGGGCCTTGGAACAACGTGTTTTTTTTCAACAAAATGTTACTTTTGCAAAGTTGGTAGATATTTTTTATTGACAGCCTACGAATGCAGATGCTGACTTTTATTTCTTATCTAAATCATGAAAAAAATAAAAACAAATAATCTGTTCTCATGTATGAATCATCTGTCTCTGTCTCTGGGTTAATTTTCCTTTAATTTCCGTATTTTGTTAAAGATATGCACAAATATTTTACAACACTGAGAGAAAATATGTGTACATACATTGCATTTCCTTGACAGCTTTGTCAATATATGAAACTTCAATGAATCATCATATTTGACATTTGCTTAATTGGAATATGTTGAGAGACCATGTGGCTGCGAATTTCTTCTAACCGCAGGCCAAGTTTGATAAGGAGTTTTAGGAACTACTTCCGAAGAAACATGCTAAGAAATTTGCTGATTATCTCTCCCTTTTTTAAAATTCTAAATGTAATCGCAATGTTACACCAACCATTCATTCTGATTCAATCGTAATTTTGTGATGGATGTACTTGGCTGAAGATCTATTTTTTTCAAAATTTTCCCATGGACCGATATCTTTTCCATTACAAATGTAAAAAAAATATTGAGCCAAAAAAATAACCTCCTGATTGAAACATATATGTATATTCATGTTGATACTAGCTCGTACCACGAGATTGGGTGGTCGTCAGGTAATATCTATCCATCTATCTATCTATCTATCTATCTATCTATCTATCTATCTATCTATCTCTCACTATATATATATATATATATATATATATATATATATATATATATATATATATACATATATATACATATACATATATATATACATATACGTATACATATACATATATATATATATATATATATATATATATAGATATATATATACATATAGATATATATATATATAGAGAGAGAGAGAGAGACGGAGAGAGACAGAGATATTGACGGAGTAGATAAGTTTCATCTTTCTTATTCAACCATGTACACAGTTTGATCTCCCAGTGTAAACACATTCCACTGGATTGTTTTCGAAATTCTTTGCAGAAGCACAAAATTACGTACGTGTTCATTAAGCTAATCATTGTTTGGGATGTAATATGACAATCTTCATCGATCATTTCCCCAAAGGTCGTGTAATTCAGACGGGTAAATTTCATTAAACAGAGAGATACAAATAACATTCCAAGAAAATCAGTAAAATGGAAAAATAATGTCTGGTAAGATTGATTTAAGTTAATGATTGTTATTGATTGTAAGACTAAGTGGGATTAAACACACATTGAAAAATCAACTCGGCACGAAGCGAAGAGAGTAGCTGGAGGAGACCATTTGAGTGAACACATAGTTATAAGGACCGTTACTAGAAAAACAATAGCATAAAAGAGACTGGTGAGAACGATTTTAATGATTGACTTTTGTTGATCATTTAACTGAATGGAATCAGGAAACCAATGTCTAGATGAAAACAGCTGAGGAAGAAGTAGGAAATGTATTTAGGAGAGACAGTTTAAGTTATCTGACGGATACCTGAAACCTCACTAGAAAAACAGTGGAGTAAGAAAGACTACAAGGGTTGACTTTATTGATCAATTGTCATTAATTGTCAGACTAAATGCGATCGAAAACGATATCCTGGATAAAAAAAGTGAATGGGCAAAATGCACGGACAGAAAGTAGTCGGGAGACACCATTTAGATAAACAAAAAGAAACGTTTCTTAAAAAAACAGTAAAGTAAAAAGAGACTGGTAAGAGGGATTTTACTGATAGATTGTTATTGATCTTGAGACTGAGTAGGATTAGACACTCAATGTCAAAATGAAAGTAACTGCGCAAGAAGCGGAGAATGCTATCAGAGAAGACCATGCAAGTGAACAGATGGATAAAAGGAATTTTGCTAGAAAAACAGTAAAGTAAAAAATAAAAAAACTGGTTTTACTGATCAATCGTTATTGATTGCTACATCAATGGGATTAAAAACAGAATGTCTAGGCAAGAAGGAGAAAATGTTATCGGGAGACATCATTTTAGTAAACAGACGGAAACAAAAATGTTGCTGGAAAAAAAAATAGTATTGAAAAAACTGATGAGATAGATTTTACCGATGGGTTTCTATTTATCCTGAGACTGAATAGGGTTACACATATTATTCAAGATAAAATCAACTACAAAAGAAGTATAAGATGTTATGGGGGGGGGGGTGACCAGTCCAATGAACAGACGAATGCAAGAGGCGTTTCTAAAAAGGAGGTAATGTAAGACTGGTAGTCTTATTTTTCACTGATCGATTGTTATTTATCACTAGACTAAATGGGATTAAACACAATATATAGAGACAAAAAGCAACCGAGCAAAAAGTAAGGACCGTAGTCAGAATCTATTATTCATGCAAACAGATATATACAAAAAAACGTTGCTCGAAAATAGTAATGTGAATAGAGACTGGGAAGATGATTTTTATTGATCGATTGTTATTGATCTTTAGACTAAAAGGAATAAACCATAATTGGATAGAAATATCCATATATGATTATGCGAGCCCAAATAGGTGAATGCATATACGTGTATTTTATTCAAGAGGTTGCTTGTGTCAGAAAATAGTTTCCTCTTGGCCGATTTATCAATATCATTGGAGAATGATTAAGAGGAAAAAATTAGATGATAAATAGTGAATGACAATCTGTGTAGTAAATCTGTTGAAAAGTAGACATATCTATCTGAAGAATGGGGTACATCTCCGGAAGAGAATCGATGAATGCAAAGCAAATGTACTTATGAAGAAAGGAATATTAGTCACACTAGAGAAATCACCACGTGACCGATTCGATTTGGCAGCATGTCCTGCATTCTCTGATGGTGTGATCAATTAACAATTCAGAAAAAGCAATTCTGTTATACCACTAAAAAGTCCAAATCCACCCTCCTGAAAAGTTTGAACGCAGTGTGGCAAAACGTCAGGACCAATTGGGAATGCACTTGAATTGAATTCGTCTTTAAAAGCTCTTATACAGTTAATGTGTGGAAGAAACGTTTTCGACACTATGAATAGCTGTACTGTTATCCCTTTAGGTCCATTGGCTCATCTTATTAGCATGATACTCACATAAACCGTCAACTTAAACAAGCAAAAAACAACACGATGACAGTTCCGGTTGACAGTTTCCAAATTAAAGTGAAAATTATGATTCAAAAGATATGGAATACGTATAAAGTATCCAACGCATCCAATTTGAAATTTGTTTCACAAATAAAGTGTAGGAAAGATTGGAAGGAGAAGTATCCATTTCATTAATGGATTGACAATTTGCATTGAAGTACAACATGCAAAATCATCAAATCAAATTTGTGGAAATCCCAAAAACAATATGGAATAGAAGTGCATTGAAGAACAACAGTGGAGCAGAAAATGAAGAAGATACGGACAGGTTCGGTTAGTCAGTAGCAACCGTTACAAAACAGTAGTGTTTAGACAGTATGTCGTATTTGGACTAATTGATTACAATTAGGAGGCTGAATCTACTTATTTTGACAGTTTTGGATGTCAGTTGACTGTCACTCCTATGATAGTGATAGTGATGGTGGTAACAGTGCAAGAATACTCGTCATCTTAAGAATAAAATCAATATAACATTATATGTAGATAAATTACACTGTATAATAATGAACCCAACAAATATGTTATGGTCAGTCTACGTACTTATTAATTCACCTACATATTATATAAATCCGTGTGTACATTAGTTTTCTAATTCAACCAATAGGCAGAGTAAACTTACGGTAAGTGTCCCAGGAGAAAACAGACCCATGGATGGTTATCAGCTCTTTCGTTAATCAAAAAACACACTGGTCTTTTGAGTAATATTTTAAAAGACAAATAAATCAATGAATTGAAGTATTACTGTTAATTCATATATCTCTATGATATCATACTTATGGAAGTTATTTAGAGTGACAAAGTCATTCAAATCTAATCAACTGTGACTGGACAGGATATACTCCTCAAATATTGAGCCTTAAGGTTCAGGATTGAATAATCTGCTCGAGGGCTTAGTTTAGTACAACCCGACAAAAAAAGTTTTGGAAATTGCATCACACAAATTTTCCTTTTTAAGATACTCTCCCTACAGAATAATTCATTTTTTAAAACCTTGGCCCTTTGTACAAGTTTGAACACCACAAAATATACAAATATTTCACCAATCTGGTCACATATTGGTGGATAAACTAAATGTCAAACATATCTAGCAATTCACGGAATAGAACTATCATGTGACGAACGTCTCTTGGCAGCACGTCTCATTGAAATTTGGTCCACTGAAAGTATCACCATCATCATCAGTTTTTCAACGTCTGACGTTGGACATAGACCTTCCCCAGGATTTGCCACACTTCTCTATCAAGGGTGTTAGGGAGCCAGTACTTCCTCAACTTTTCTAGCTTGTCTTTCCATCTAATTTTCTACCAGCCTCAGTTGCGCATGTGATCTTGGATGATCTATATCGTGAGTCTCAATGTCCACCGGTTGTCTGCCATTCTTGCAACATGGCCAGTCCACTGCTATTTGAGATTTTCAATGGATTCTATGATGTCCAAGACTCTTTTCTTTTCTCAGATGCACTGTGCTGTCTTGCAGTCTCTCCATCTGAGACCAAGCATAGTTTTTTCATGTGCACGTTGCATGGTTCTCTATTTTCGGGTCTGTCTCTTGGTTAGGTGAATAAATAATCAATGAATAAACTTTTTCTCTCGGACTTAATCAGCAGTAATCAAGTGATAAAATAAATCGACGGATCAAATATGAACACTGCTCAATAAATACTTATCGATCAAGTTTGTATAGATTTTATTTAAAACTGACCTACCCCACAGATAGCTTATTGAAGGTTGTGGTGTTTCTTTTAGACGGAACAAAGATAGTGAATGTTGGAATTTTAGACATACCTATATAGTCAGGCAGACGTTCTCAAAAGCTTAAGAAACATATGTTGACGGTTTGAGATAGACAGTTCTAGTTGATGGTTCTCAATAGAAGATTGTTAACTGCTGTCTGCCAAATCTGCCTTTCACCGAATACTTGATTTATCAGCAATATTTGGCACATCTATGCCACAGGCTGAATTGTAAATTGATTTCACAAAAAAAATGTAATTGATGAAGTGTACTATTTTTATATGAAAGTGTAATAAAGACATCAATTTTTGAACTGCAGTCCAATGACACAATGAGAGATTAATTCTCATTTGAAGTGTTCCCACCCGCCCCCAAAATGCCAAAGTACTGGGTCATGAGAGTAGCATTTTCCCTTACAGAGTAAATGAGGAATATCTCATTAGCGATTTATATTTAAGCCTGCATAGGTTATAAAAAAAATCTCACAAACGGTTAGGCATACGTATATTGACGGTATAAAATCTATTTTGAGTCCTGGCATTCATTTATACATTGGATAACAATGACTTATATTATAATTGTTTCTTTTGCATGTAGTCACACATTCATTTGTATACCCTCCCGCCCTCTGCCCCCAAACTCTTCTCCTCTCAAGATACAGATGCATAACTCAGCACAATACGGTCTCCCAAACTGTTAGCCCAAAATTATGCTCTATGACTCAGATTTCCTGACACGCCCCAAAACCCATTTTGTGTCAATACACAAGTGTACTACTCACCACAAAACAGTATCTCTAACACCTGGCCCTGAACTAAGCACCATGACCCTGACTCGAAGTTTATTGTATCTGGGACTTTCAGCAGTGGCGATAAAGAATTCAAGACCAATACCAATTATTTGTCTTCTCCTTGATCGATTGATTAGAAGAAATAGATTTCAGTATAGATATCTTGCTACAAACTATTATTTTACTCTTATCCTTCATTGTTCACAAGTTCACTCAAACACATCAATAATAACCTAATGAATAACTTTATTCTTGCATCCAAGAACACACCTCAAACAGGGAAGATCGATAATAAGTTTCCAATAAATGAATAACCGATAACATTAGTGTATAGTTTTCATTTCAGATTTATTGAAAATTCTTTGCCATATATCTGATACACGGTATGTTCACTTCAGAGCTACTTTTACGCAAGTATATAAAGTTATGTCAAGCATTGTTCTTTCCAAAGATTTTCGTACGATCCTAAGTTTGTTTCCAGATCAACATGTATCAAAAAAAGACCTAAAGAGAGGAAATCATACAAATAATTAACGATTCATGATGGAAATGGCTTGACAAAGCTAAAAAAAACGGCACACAATTGAGCAGAAGAGTAAATGATTGGTGCTGCCAAGACGTGAGAGACATTTAGATAAAATCAAACACGAGATGGAAGGATGAGATGAATTAGTTTGTCACTGAAACATGCCCGAGTCTACTTCAATCACAAAGACAGGATCTGAAGTGCCATTGACCAGCAGTGAACTTGCAGATGACAATGATGATGATGAACCCTAAAAAGGTAACCAGATCCTGCACCTTACTTTTTCTCAAGTTTTTACTCTGTGTGATGTAGCAAACAGCATTTCGAAAGAAAAGATGTTACTGGGTTGTGATTGGAGATGAATGACACTAAGAACCAATCACTGTAATTCGTGGTGAACGTAAATAGCAAAATAATCATCTTCAGTATATTAGCGTCCTTCATTGATTTTTGAGCTTTCCAAAGATTTGGTTGGCTTCTCCGTCATGACCATTGCCGAGCAAAATATTTTTCTGAAATGTTTTGTCCAATGGGCAATATAATTCTCTCCAGCCCCATTTTCACATGTGCTCTCAGAAGTTTAAAGTACGGTGGCAACTTGAATGAATTAGCAGGGCTTTGATTCCTTAAACTCCAAAATTTTAGTTGGCTCGAATTCGGATCTAACCATTAAATTTGAATGAATTACCACTTAGCACGGAGCGCAAGTCATTTTTTTTTATCCAACTGTAAAAATAGTAAAACTATAAACTATACCAGGTTATATTCTAATGATATACAGACACACACTTCGATGTAACGTTCATTCAGTGACTTTCTTGGTTTATCAATAGCCATCAGTGAAATCAAACATAAAACATCTATTACCTACAGGTCTTCAAATCGATTGTTATAACAGGCTTGCTGGTAATCAGTGATGGCATGTAAATTGATATTTTCATTGATTTCAAGCCATCACTTAACAGCAATATTTTATGTTGTTTTCATTGCACCGAAATTAAGATAATCAGAAATTGAACCTGAAACTTTTTTGTTTAGTTTGGTGTAGAGTTTCGGACTATTGTGCCCCTAGCTCAATGAAAAAAAAACAGCATTCATGGGTTTCCTTTCATATCATAATTTCTGTGGTATATACCAATATGCTCGATTGTTTTATATTTTCAACAGTAAAGCTAATTTCACGCTTCTGGTATAGACTTGTACAGGAATATACAAGCTACACCACGCCACCTTACGCAAAACACTAGTCTGCAATGCACGGCTTACTTGATCTATAATTGTGACTATAACGAATATATTTTCTCTTTTTATGACTTTATTTCAGAGGTAGCAGATGTTTAAAAGATATTAAATTTTCAAAAAAAACAGACGTATGTGTCTCTGATATCCGATTCGTGCAAAAAATGACAACGTCGTTTCTGATAAATTTGTATTCTCCAGTCAGTTTGAGTTTTTTTAAATGTTATAGATCTTCATATATTTTCTATACAGCAGAAAGATTAAAAAGTACAGCACTGAGGAAACAAGGTTCATACAGAGAGCTCTGATTGAATAATCAATTGAAACATAGAATTGAGAATCGATTAAATTTGAATGAAAAAATTAATTATTCAATAGGAACCGTTTGGGGACCGATGTTCTCTTGTGGCATACCTTGTTGGGCTTGATGGTGCGAAGAAACATTGAAAAAAGTGGTAAATACTGAAAAGAATTAGTGGGGAGTGAGTTGCTCCCACCTTGTGTTTGGATGCTGTTCACTGACCTTCCTGAAAAAACGTGTGAATACAAATTTAAATACCCATTTAGCAAGAATAAAATTACTTGAACAATATTCAGAGGGAAATACTGAGAAATAACGAAATTCTTCTCCAATTTGATAAAGAGTAAATATTTTGCAGCTAACTCCATTGGTTCATTCTGTACGAATGATTATTGCATACATACTCTGCCAGGCAGCCATTTAAACCAACATAAATACACAGACCAACTTAAAAGCTAACAAAACCCATATTGACAGCTTTGGTAGATGATTTATTGACATCACAAGTTCTCTCTTTATCCTCTTCTTTCTCTCAAACACATCCACTCAGGGCAATAGGAAAGGAAGGATTTAGCACCAATCAATGCCTTTGTTGCTTTTTTTCCCAAGTCGTGGAATCAGTCCCACAGCCCGTGTGCAGGCAAGAGTGACATATCAATTAGTACTACTGGCAAGCTTGTTTTTGTAACCCATAGGCCAAACGAAGATGAGTGAGTTCAATTGACTTGGTTAATATTAGGTTAACAAAGGTTTTCGAATGGGATGATTAAAGTTGATACGATGTTCAGTTCAAATGAAGTTCCTCTTCCCTGATTTCTGAGTATCAGTTGTGTTCAAAATCGGAAAACAGTTTGCGAACTACACGCCAGAATGAAACAGCATACACAATATTTCAGTCGGACCTAGTAACTGAACGAGCATCGACATAAAAAGCATTTTGGGAGTCATTATCAGAAAAGCCATTAGAAAATATAAAGAGATCATCTAATGGAAAGGAAAAACAACTCAGATTTGACACCAAAACTCAATGCCAATGTATCGGAATATATACGATGTGGTATATTTAGTACTGCACAGGTATGTGTTGTAGAGAGGAATGACACTTCATTTATATAGATACACCCACAGACTAAGAGTTACACGGTTGAAAAGTATGTGACCAAATTAACATATAGACAAGTGAAACAGTTTCACAATATAATACATACACATAATTTAGACGCTGATTGTTCGATGCCTTTTTGAATAATTGTGGCAATCGCTTAATTTAATCGAATTACCACAGTCTTATTATGTAAACACTGAGTAAACATTCTTATATATATATATATATATATATATATATATATATATATATATATATATATATATATATATATATATATATATATATATATATATATATATATATATATATATATATATATTGAAATGCATATCAGTCGCTTCATAAACAAAGCAACTGTAAATTAATGCCGACCCAGTGACGCCCATGCTTGGATGGTTCCGGTGCATCTTTGGGAAAGTCAATGCTAACGAAAGATAATAAATGTTTGAAATATTCCTTTAAAAAGAAGATTCTTACTTTCAATTTGGCCAGACGTTATTTCAATCAAAGCAAAGATACAAAATGACTATTCCCAAGATCAACAGTCTATATAATAAAATTGAAGTCAATGTTGATTTACAGAAAAATACAAATTTGGCTAATTAAACGGTCGAATCAGCGTAGCTAGAAGTCTGAACCAGAGGTTATATAATGGTTCAACATTCTTTTGCTTGTTTTTGCGTAGGAAACCTTTCTTCAAGACCATTAACTAGCCTCTTAATCCTTACTCCTGATTCAAAACTTAGAAGAACTTGTGCGTGCAATTAATGCATTCGTTGATAATAGTACAATTGCCTTAAATTTGTTACTCTTGTTGGGATATTTCTATCCTCATGAGAGTTTTGTTCATCCATCAACACTCAACTTTTAGTACAATACGTTTTAATTCTGTTTCTATCAGCAAAATATACTTTCCAAAGAAACCCCCTGATGCATTGAACGATTTTCCTTTTTCCCTCTATTTTCCCATTGTTTTCCCCATTCTTCATCTCTTTTCATCCTCCACTTCTCCATTTTCTTCTTCCATCAACTCTCTTCCTTTTTCTCTTTATTCCTGTTATTTGAGACCATTTTCATCCTTTTTTCTTCCAACTCTTTTTTTGTTCATTTTTTCTTCTTCCAACTCTTTTTTTTTTCATTCACCTCTTTCAGTTTTTACCCTCCCCCTTTTGCCGTTGATGATTCTCACTCTTCTCCTTTATCTACTTCTATCATGTCTGTTTGATTTTTTGTTCTCTTATCCTATAACTTTTCATTTACTCCCAACCTTTTTCACTCTTCTTTTCAGTTCTATATTTACTTCTTCATTTGTCCTCTGAGACACTCATTTTCTTTGTCTTGTCTTTTTCTCTTTTTTTCAATCATTTCACGTGAGTTATCATAGCCAAAACTTTTGATTTCCTTTGGGAAAATTTTGAAAGAAATCAAATAATGCACCATCATCCTTTTGTCAAACCTACGAATAATGTGATATTTGCATCAGCTATTTTCCATTGCCTTTTTTGCATTATACATTTGATGAAAATAGACGTTTGACCGACTGTGAAATAGGGAGATTATTCGTGATTGGAATCTTAATGCTGGAATTGGGAAAAATTCAGATATTCGTTGTTGAGTGAGTAATAGGTATGTTCAAAATCTTTTTTGCGTCGAAGACCAACGCAAAACATTGCCAGATGAGTATAAAACGCTAGGTGCATGATCCACACCACAGTTGTATTGTTGGATGTATACTATTGATATATTCGTGAGTTGTGGGGTAACTGCAAATTCGATGAATTACAGCATCACATCATCTGTTTCACTCTCTTGAATGAGGCTGGATGATAAGTATCTTATCAGGTACGTCTGAAATATGGGAATATCTAAGTATTGGCCTACGAAACATCAATTTTCTTGTATCGACATTAGTTCATTCAGGATGAGTATCAATTATTCTATTATGGATATGATTACAGCCAATTAATATTGATCCTTCTCTTTGGGAAGGCTAAACTCGTCCTTCAACGGGGGCTCATACATAAACGGGCCATTGGGAGGATGAAATGAATCCCTCATTAGAAATAAAGGGTAAATTTTGCAAATATTTTTCAATTTTCATGACCTCTTTGTGTTGGGAAGAGTACTGCACCAAACCACAAATCCTGGATCAAATGCATAAGCACAACGACATGTTTTGGCCAAAGTATAGCCTGACTTGTTGTAAAGGTCATTCAAAGCTATACCGCAGCGTTTTGAAAAAAAATGCTTACGTTGAATTCCAAACAGAACGAGGAATTATTAATAGTGTACGGCTCAAAGTAAAGCTTGTTTGATTACAATCAACTAATAAACAACGGAGTCCTTATCAGTTCCAAATAGAGGGCTAATTTCTACCCATTTGGATAACCTTTGCCTTAAAAACGTTGCCACATGAAATTTACATAAAAGAACCTAGACACAACGTCAAGCAAAAATTTCCATGCATGAACCAAGCAGTGGCAATATCCATATTGCTGATTAGATTATAACCATGAAATCTATCATGAAAACAACGATTGAACATTGATATCGAAACCATAATATCGATGTGCAGAAATAATGATGTGTTTCCATAAAAAAAAATGAACTTTTCTCTCGTCTACCAATCCATGATCATGATTATTTTCTCAGGAAAAATATATTCAATCGGATCAATATTACATATGCTAACAGCAGCAGACTATGACGATCATTTTACATCCATTCATATCGACTTGGACAATTTTTCAGCAAATATGATCATTTTTTTACGCTAAACACGTCAGCTCAAGAATTGCCATCATAATTTGATTTGGTATTGAAATGTTATTGCTTCACTTGTCAATAGATTCAATTTCATATTTATTGCTTTGTGACACTCTAGAGCTGTGTTAACGGGATTTTCTTTTTACTTGGAATTTGAATGAATTTTGATTGGAATTTGATTTTTCTGACAATACGCTCCGAATAGTAGAACGTCAACTTTGCCGGTTTGTGCACAATCACTGAACGTGAACATTCTACAGCCAGATGGGAGTAGATGGATGTTGAAATATCGTGTTAATCACATCTTTCAAGCAGGGAGGACTTACGTTTAATTTCCTTGATTCCGAACCGAGTTTTTGAACACTGATATCTGGCACTGGTAGGGCATCATTCAGCTATATTGGTGATAAAGTAGGACCTGCTAGTACAGCAGAGATTGTAGTGTATTTTTACAACCAGTTTACTTGGCAACCGGCTACTTCAGTACAATGTCAATTCTATATCTGTCAGTTCTAATCTACACAAAACACCATCCAGAGGTATTTTCAGATCTTTTGACAAACCCTCCTGAGATACAATCAAATTAAATCTAAATAATGTTCGCATTGCCACAGACACAGTTCAAATCCATGGTGGCTTGAGTCATGTGGTATACATTGGAGAGGTTGACCTTTACTTATTTTCATGATGACACTTCCTCTACTCAATCAACCACTTAGTATGCTTTATTTAGTTTCTGCGCCCAACAGGGATCACGTTTGAAGATTTAGCCAAAATGTTTTGTGTTTCAGCAATTTTCAGCATTATTTGAATATTGTATATCGGAAATCAGGTTGATACCAATATCCATGTAGTCAAGATAAGGATAGGCAATACTCATACACTAGGACTACAAGATGTATAATTACTTTGCGATGAGATTTTGGAAAACCACTAACGGAAACAAGTTCCATTTCCTTTACATCGTGAACTCATACTAAGGAAACAATCTAACTAAAATGTTTGCATACGTAAGTAGATACAATGGCTTTTTAAAACAGACGCTCTCAATGGACAATCGGGACGAAAAAAACCGTGTCTGTTGAACAGGTCAGTTAACTCATCTTTGCAAATCTCAAGTCAGGGCGGAACCAGGATTTTATACCAAAAAGATTATTGATTTATCTCCTTGGGAAGATGCTAATCCACCAAATGAATACAATCACCCTAATCACACTGCTCAGATTGTGCCATCTGCAGTTTTGATGTAAGCAGAAACACTGGAACATGTCGCCCGATGAAGAGATTTTCATACATACTCTGAATCCAACCTGGAATCGTTTATTTTCTCTGAGCCCTTCCAGCTACAAAAAATGAGTAGGACAAATCGACATCAGTTAGCCTCAAAGCTTCCAGGACTGGGAAAAAAGAAGAATCATAATGAATGGCGAGATCTGAACAACATCAGATTTTCAGACGACATCGTCCTTTCTGTTGAGAACCTAAACGAAATCCAATTTATGGTAGATGAACTTGACGAAGGGAGCAAATTAGTCGGCCTATACATGAACTTCAGTAAACAAATTACTTATGCCACAATCATATCAAGAATAAGGACATGAATGTCAAACACGAAAATGCAAAATTGGGAAAAATAGACAACCTGAGACATCAAATCACTATTGAATCCACAAAAGAAGAAGAAATCAAGCAGAGAATAACCATATAAGCACAATATACCAGAAAGAAAACAGGAGTCTGAAACATCATAGATTCTATTAGGAAACTCAAATGACAATGGACAAGTCATTTTGCAAGAATGAAAGACAACCGGTGGACATCACTACTCACATCATCAGCCCCAAAAGACAACATGCAAAACCGAGGCTGACAAAATATCAGACGGAGAGATGAACTGGACAAGTTCAGAAAATGCTGGCCCTGCCACACCCATGATAGAGAACCGGGGCTGATCCTGGGGATGATGTATGTCCAACGACAGACGTTACAATGATGATGATGATGATGATGATGATGATGATGATGATCTCATTTGTAATCTTGGCATTGTCATTTTTCTCACTTTTACGTCATGATGAATCCATCTCAATGCTATTACAATGTCTCTAATCAAATTAAAAATTCTCAAAAAGTTTCCCATCCTGTAAGAGGAAATTCACTAATGGTTTCTGCGCTTCTCCAATGGTTTAAGTTATCTGTAAATAGAATTATCTTTCTTGAAACAACTTGTAGATAAGAGCTGATTATAATATATGATAATAAAGTGCTGTTCATTGTTTTTCTTTCTTTTTTTCTGTTATAGTTTTACCATGGTCTAATCACTTCGTGTGTAAAAAGACTTGTGAAAAATTAAAACAAAAAAGAGTTCAAGTGACCCCCATAAAGTTTGGGTAACTTTACTTGGAAGTTAAAAATCATGGGTTGTGCTTGGTTGGAGTCAATTGCGGGAGAATAACGCCGTGAAAGAATAAAACTATTGTCTTTAAAACAATAACTTATTCTTTGCATCTGATTCCTTCTATAATTTCAATTTTCATGAAATATATATATATATATATATATATATATATATATAATAGTATACATATACGTGCACTAGTGAAACAACAGTGCACCACATACCGACTTACTAGGTGGAGAATCTCAATGGAAAATTTATTCGGTATTTTTTTAAAATTCTACACACCATGAATAGTTTCAATAACTTTACAATCCGTATACAGGCTTTGATTAAACAGTAGTTTTTTACCTAGACACTTCAAGTTATTCAATATTCCATCCATTATATACACACATATAGCGGAAACATGTGTATCGTAGATGAGAGATGATCATAACGGGGAGGAGAGAAATAGTTGGAGTCAAAGACAAAGAGAGTTAATTGATATGCTAATCTTCCTCCCTCAATATATATAGCTATTCTCGATTCAATCAAATCGAATCAAAGAAACAAAGGACAAAAAACTATTTCTGTAGTTTGAAATGTTCATAGAACTAATATTTTTTCAATGGAGGTACAGTGTTGGTCAATAATGCAAGATCTATCATTTTAGTTGTTACACAGCAGCAGCCACTCTTGTTTGTTTTTGTTTTTTTTTGTTTTTTTCTTTGAAAATTCAGACTTTTCTAATGATCTCTAATAAAAGGTTACAGGGGTGCCTTAATAATGGATGACTCCTCTCCGATTTCTTTTTGAATTGATCATCCAAAAAAAAAAACACATCAAAACACAATCGTCAGGTGACAGTTTTTTTTTTGAGGGATAAACCATGCTTATTTTTGTTTTGTTTTTTGTTGTTTATTGTTGTTTATACGAGATTCGAGCGAAAACAGACTGTAACGTAAAAGAGATAGTCCAGGTAACTGTTGGATGAACTTTGCAAAGCATGAATTTAAAAAAAAAATTGATTTGATTCCGTTACATCTAATGATTGGTTGAATTCGTTGTCAAAAAGTTGAGTGCAAAGCCACGGCTCTGTATGTATGCATTACGCTCGCCAGCTGTACATATGGAGCTAGAGGTCACAACATTTAAATGTTTACTCTCCAATATTAGGTGAAAAAATGTGTCTCATGCCTTTCAAGAGGAGGGTAGCATCTCAAACTAAGTTGATGCTGAAGTAATCCTGTCTGGCAGTATTCCCACCTTTGTTTTTAGATTTAAACTTTTTTCAGGGAATCACGGCCCAAAAGAAAAATGAGAAGGGATTTTTTCATCTATCAAGTTTTATACAAACATGGATCACCCCAACATGCAAGGTAACAGAGGACATTGATGACATGGCAGTTTTTTTTTTTTCTCTTCTTGACTTTGAAATTTTCCTTAAATTAGACTTTTCTTTTCCCGGCAATCACTCTTTCTTTCTTTCTTCTCTCATTACTCGATTGTTCATTGTTTTACAATTTTCTTTCTTTGTTCACAATGATATATAATTTTCTTCGTTGGTTACATAATTTTTTCATTTTTGTGTGTCCTCTCATTAGTTTCCTTTTTCATCAGTAACGATTTCTTCTTGCTTCTGTATGCTTTCCATTTTTAATTCTCTATCTCTCTCCGTCTCTCTTCCCGTCTTTCTCTCTGTCTGTCCGTCTCTCAGTCTCTCTCTTTCTCTCTGTCTCTCTCTTTCTGTCCGTCTGTCTGTCTGTCTGTCTCTGTCGGTCTCTTTCTCTCTCTATATATATATATGTGTGTGTGTGTGTGTATCTTCCTTTTCTACTGCGTGTATCCCATCTTTTTTCATTCTCACTATCTTTTTTTTATCTTTCTTTCTTCTATTCTTCCTCCCCGTCCCCCTCGATATCTAAGATCCCTCGTCCATAATCCATTATTAATGACTTTTGATTCCTTCCATAGAATTTGTCCAAAACATTCTTTCTACCAATACTTCCCAAAATATCCGATTTGACTAACTATAAATTTGATTTGAGTTTCTAGGCAAGTGTGTCCTTCCAAGCTGCAGCAATGGAGACATAAAGCTGACTTTCTCAACATTTACTCCTGACAATCTGCAGAAAAATACTTTGAAAAAACATTTCCCCCTAATTTGGTTTTTAGTCAGAGGTGTTGTTCAACTTGTAATATGCATTTTGCCTAATTGGTTACTTGACTAGCAGCAATTTGTACTTGATTTACACATCGTAGTGAAATGGATGAGGAGGTAATTTGAACACGAATTCTTCCCTATTTTTTTGCCTTTATCATGACTGACACGTCATGGTGACAAATAACCTTTGGCTAGTATTTCCTTTACGGTCTTCAAAATTACTTTCAAATTCCAATTTTTTCCCGTCATTACCCTAGTTTTTCGTCTCCTGTCTTCTTCTGTAAATATTCTTCATATTTGATGCTCCTATTTTGTTATCAGCCATTTCTGATCTGAGCTGGGTAATCAGCAGTGCATTCTGGTGTACGATGATTCTAAATGCGAACGAAACCCCTTCAACCAAAAATATTGAAGAAAGATAATTAGAGAGTGTAGGTTGATGCCGTATCGTTGAGGGTGAATTTAGTCCATCACACCAACGGCTGAATGATAAGGTGTATCAAACTGTGAATTCAGATAAAATTAATCACATCTAATATGATAGGATCTACGGAAAATATGCCATAAGATATCATCAGACATTATCAACCAAATTATTTCAAGAGCAAGAAGGTCGGCCTACACATGGATTTCTGCAAGACAAAGACCATGTGCAACAACCATATCGGGGATAAAAACACTGAGATCAAAATCTAGGACATAGAACTGGGGGAAGTAGACCACTACATCTACCTAGGACAACGAATCTCCATGAAACCCTCAAAAGAAGAAGATGCCCTTTAAAAAAAGATCCACTTGCTGTTAGATCCTGCCCCAATCTAATTCTGGAGATCATGTTTTCGTGCTCCACACAAGTCGGTTAGTGATATGAAATTTCCAAAAAAAAAAAACTGTAGACGTCTTGGATGACTGGCAATGTTTAGGTTAATACTTATCTTCTGAATCTGTTTTGACGATTATACGAAAGGATCGTCTCAATTTCGTTGGTATGCACTCCTGTTTGCCTCTCTCTTTCTCTCCTTCTCAATCATAGGAACAGAGATACACGGACAGACAGACTGACAGAGTAAAGTTAGAGATAAATTGTAGAATGTGGATTCGCTACACAAACTTGGTCATGTTTCTGCCTTCTCTGGGCCTCATCAGGCGAATGATTACCCATGTAATTTGATTGTAGTTCGGAGGAATTTGATGAAAATGTTTTGAGTATGGTAGTGAATGGTATCAGGTTATTTATTTCGTCAAGGGGTGTGAAAAGGCTCTAGGGATCATCTCTGAAAGGATGCTTAGTAGTATACTAGGAGTAGTTCTTATCTTGACTTTGAAATTTTGGCATTGGGTTTTATTACCCCTATTGATATCCAGTGTGGCCCTCGAGGATTGATTCAATCTTAATTTTGAATTTATATGTCTTGGCATCTTTGTCTAAACGAGAAATTTGAGATCTTAAACTTTACTAGAATCACAAAAACCATAAGGAACCATTGAAATCTTTTCCTAAAAAACAAAAAAACAAAAAAAGCAAAAACAAAAACGGACGAATTCAACTTCAGCTAAATTGAAAACATCGATAATCAATTCTTTGTTATGGAAAAAAAAGTATTGAATTTATACTAATTTTAAGCAATTATCAATGTGTCTGAGTATATATACATTGGTGTGTGCTCCCCTAAACCTATATATCCGTGTCCAAGACAGTGATACGTATTTCAAACAGATTATTCCTGTTCCAAAGCTGCCATCTGTGTGTTTTCACTTAGCTTCTCCAAAAAGTTTAAAAGAATTGATCTAAAAGATGGCTTCGAACCGTATTTGAAATTTAGTTTTCTTTTTCATCCAAATAAATGTATACTTCTCACTGAAAGAAAATATTCCTCCAAATATCATTTATTATCTATGAATATGCAATGCTTTCAATGTTAGGATCACAAATTCAGTTTATTCCCGGTCAGCAACCGGTCACCTTCATAGCGATCATCTACACTTGGAGTCGTGGAGAGTCTACAGGGTTCCAGAATTCCCTTCATTTCCAGTTGTTAATTAACTTCAAGTGCAATCAAATTCAAATCAGTAGCATATTGGCAGGATTATCTCTCCAGGGCATTTGTCAGTTAATTAACATCGACACCAATTTATTTCCACAATCAACTGATTCCTTTTATTGTTATATCAGACTATGCACAGAAGAGGGGACCTGTGTCTGATAAACGGTCATACGGCCAAGATAGAAATTGATTGGATCCTATTTCAGAACCGAATCCAAACCAAGAAAATCGTTTTTTAATCGATCCCTTCAAAACTTTAACAAAAGT
This sequence comes from Thysanoteuthis rhombus, assembly GCA_963457665.1. Classification (NCBI taxonomy): domain Eukaryota; kingdom Metazoa; phylum Mollusca; class Cephalopoda; order Oegopsida; family Thysanoteuthidae; genus Thysanoteuthis; species Thysanoteuthis major. The sequence goes on along the minus strand of OY735198.1, from coordinate 18,394,935 downwards.
AGCTCATGTAAAGTGAAATGTTTTTTTCCAAACGCTTATTCTGATTGAAGATGATCACGGCATATTTCAATTCTTTACAAATGATGAATACAGAACATGAAAATGTACATTATTTGTGAAAATGGTTATCTTCCTTCTTCTGAAATAAGCCACTATGCATCTGAGAGATATTTTTCATTATATCCGAAACTCATCAATCTAGTTAGTCGGCAAGGCAGCTTCTTGGTTTCGAGTTCGAATCACAACGAAGGAATTTTCATATGATGTAATTGGTGAGGATTAATCTTTTCCTTCTTGTTCTTTGTATATTCGAAAAATAAAGTCGACAATATTTTCAGATTTTGACGATAAAAGGGCTGTTAATGTCCTGCAGTGGTTTTTGATACTAATTTCTGACGGAAAAAAGAGGACCTGGCAGGTAACGGCACAGATAATGGGATCAGCTAACTGAGTTAGAACTCTTACTGGATGAATCAGAATTCACCCCGTACTAATTACTCATTAGACTTGACCTCCTCCCATACTTAAAAAAACTACATCGATGAGACCAAATTACCTCTGTTCTCCTATACTACAACCACGCTTGAGCTCTGTACGGTTCATTTTGGTGCTGTCTTATATTCAACGTAGACTTTCTACCTTTTGCTGGTAATACAAGTCACGGAGACATGCAACAGTACGACTAAGGACAGAGACCTTCCCCTGAATTCCTGATACCTGTTTATCATAGGCATCACAGACCCACTACTTTATGGGATTGTATATTTTGTCATATTATCACATATATTTTTCCAGCCACGGTTGCATGTATGATTGTGGGGTCAGCAATGTTGGTGGTTATCCAACTTTTGGAACGTTTTGTGATTCTTCTATGGGGTGTTGAGCATGATTATTCCATATGCTATTTTCCAATTTGACCATCAAACTATAGATCAGCAACAGTTGATTATCAAGAAGAAGCTTTGATTTACAGCTATTATCTGAAGAATCATGGGATTTTTCTTGCTCACAAACGTTGAGCTCGCTCATCCAAAAGTTAGCGATCCCAGGGTTATTTTTCGCTTGATATCTTCTTTTTTTTTTTAAAGGTTCCATAGAAATTTGTTTCCCAAAGTACATGTAGTAGTCTACTATTTTTAGTCAGGTGTTCCAAATTTAAATGTCTCCACCATTGTCCTCAATATGTTTGAAGCTCATGTGTGGTCCAACAGGTTGACTCATCCGGTGTTAGTCCCACAACCAAGTAACAACTAATAATTAGATGGTGCAGCAAGTTTGTATTCTCTTATCATTACTTGTGTGAATGTATGAGAGTATGAGTTTACATTTGAATATGTAGAGCATCTGTTTGGGGTACAGGGATAGTGCATCCCCTGGCCTCGATCACGCAATCTGATCGAGAGCAAAGGAGTGTGATAGTTGCCAATATAAAACAAGTGTTGCAGTTCACTTATTTCATTTAAGATCAGATTAATACCAAATCAACAAAGATGGGCCAGAACCTGCTTTTATAATTATAACTACATCTGAACTTATCACAACACATGCACTACAAATTCATTCATTCGTAGAATTGTGAAATGTACAGTTACTATCCAGTAAAAATACGTGGATATACAATGACATATATCTCATGGAATATATCCAAGAAATATTATTTACGAAATCAAACTAAAAAAATGCACTCATCGGAGAAAGAAATATTATTATCGAAACGTACATTTATAGTTATCGAAATCAATAGTTGTGAAAAAAGAAAAGTATCCTTCAGAATTGAATATCAGAATATATCAAGTTTTAGATTTAAAATTATGTGGAAGACATGGGCAATTCAACGTTTTCGCCAGCAGTCAGATCTTAGCTTCTTGCTCCTCACTGTCTGGATCATATATGGTTCAAACAATGCAATGGGGAGGGGGGATTGAAATTCATTATAATCAAAATCGATATTAATAATCATCAAATTGAGAAATATGATTAGCAAATTCGGAAGGTCTAATCAGAAAAATGAAAGATCATAAACACCAACTTTTAAAGTAATAATTATCAATGTCAAGAATCATAATTGATATGATTGATAGTTGTTATCACAAAACAAATTTATTTGCATAATGAAGAGTGAATTTCCAGACTCACAGTCTTATAGCTTATTTAATGTGACCTGTATGTTTATATAAAGCCACCTATTCAGGCTGATAGACAGTAATAAAAACTGAAAAAAAAACAAGTTGACAGTTTGGATTCACTGTTTATAGTAAATAACAACAAAAGTAGAACTGCTCCTCAAAGATAACTCTGACGATAAAACAGAAAAATGTCTAACTATGACCAAATTCTCGAACTGTTTTTTTCAGTCTGCGTATAATATGTCAATGGAGGGATGATATAAGACAAGAAAGCAGATGTAAACTCTGCTATAGCTAGGCAGCTAGATCGCTAAGTGTGATATAATACAAAACATAAAAAAATAAATTGCTTCAAAACACAATAAACAGAGAAAAAATGATCTTAAACGAGACGATGTGAATTACAACACAACGCACAAAGAATAGTGTGATTCATCCGTAGCATATTAAACCAATTCTAACTTTGAAATACACATTCTTCCAACCCAAAGCACCTGATATAGTCCCAAATAAATGACTGGAAGTAAGAGTACCGGTTCATATTTTTGTTTGTAAAACTATAACATTTTCGAGAGTTCAGAGGGAAAGCTCAAATACACAGGTTCTTTGAACTCTTTTTCCTCTGAAGTATTTTTCTGCCATTATTTTTGTAAACAAATGAGACTTAATCTAAAAGATGAAGAGGATTACTTTTTTTAATTTTGTATTTTGAACAAACGTAAATAAATACATAGGAACATATTTTTCAAAATCAAGTTTAAGATAGATTAGATATTATTTAAAGCAATATTATCTTAATCTAAAGGAGAAGTATTTCATCGAGTGTTTATCATGCCAAACTGACTTATCTGAGGAAGAATCATTTCATATGCATGATTTGAAATCATCACTAAATTATTGCAAAGGCGTATACAATGAAGTGGAGGAATATAATAAGTCCTAGATACCTGATTATCTACTCAAAATTTATACAGTACGAAAACAGCAATCATTATATCAAAATTGAAAAAAACCTAGAAACAAGATTTGTATTCATTTTCAGATGATCGTTGTTATATTTTGATTATCTATTGTTGGAAGAAAAAGTCCATTAAAACATTTCCATGATACTTCAAAGTCATCTTACCTTGGGTTGTATGTGAGTAAAGGCCCCTTTATCATTAAAAATAAACTTAAGAAAACAAGACCTAGTATTTAATAGCAAATGTCTAAGGTCATTCATACTCAGTAACTGAGATACAGCATACAATGAGATGATCTCCTATCTAACATGATTTTCCCTTTTTCAACTCCAGATGTATTCAATCAATTAGACTTTAAACCATCCATAAATTCTTCATTGTCGTTTTAACCATTTTTTCCTTTTCACGATATAGATATGCTAAACTGTAAAACAATTCTGTCCTTTTTCCGGAATTATGGTCAGAAATATTGTTTACATGCTCCCATGTCAATAGCTTGGCTACATGACTATAGAAATGTATAGAGATAAAATAGTCAATGCCAAAGCAAAAAAAAAAAAAAAATCCGATCGAAAAAAAAAGGTGTTTGATTTGATCTTCAATCCCACATGTACTTTTGTAAAAACAGTAGGGAATGAGACTAAGCTTCAGCATATTTTTAGTCAAATTGAGGCAAGGGAGCATTCTATCGTCACTGACGATATTTTGATAAGTATATCAAGACACACGCACAACATTGCTAGTGACTGATAGAGATGAAATGACACCCATGACAGATAACACTTTAATGTGATTAAAATGCTGCAATATTTGATTTGTGTGCAGTTCAATTCTGGCCAGTAAATCGCTGCCCACAGAAAGAAACACACTTACATTTTTGCACAATCACTCCTCCATTTTCTGGTGTAGATACATTAGGAGCAATGCAATTCCAAAAAAGGTCATATTTTTACTGATTGTGAAATATAGTCAATGGTAACGGAAATCAGAACAATCAATAAAAATAATCATACAGAATCGTAAATTCAATTATTTTGTAGACGAATAAAGATTACCTTTAATCAAAATAGAAATTGAGTTACCTAAAAATGTCGGTAAAATCTCATTAAATACTCTCCCTATTCCTTCTGTCTCAAACCATGGCTCTCATATTGAAAATATATTTTTCATTGGAAACACCTGACTTTTCATTATCGCAGAAATTGCTAGGAAACATCTTGAATATTTATAATTTAGTTAATAACATCTTTTTAGGAAAGTGCAGCTGAACTTTTCTCAAAATTCAGTTTATTCAGAAATGTTCATATTCATTTACATTATATCGGAAATAACGGAGTATTTGTAAAGTCGTGTATTTTTCTGCTGCCAAGATTGCTTGACAGGTGTCTCCGTAGTAAGAAAGCATCAATTTGGATGTTTCATGTTGAGTATTGTTTACTAAAGAAAACACTCGCCTGAGAGAAAGTCAAATTGAGTTAACAGGAAAATTTCACAAAGCCTTGTTTCGCAAATAAGATATATATAAAAAAAATGATTTTTATATGGATTTACTTCGGAAATATGACCACTCATTTTGTAGCCTATTGCAAGTCCTCCCTCATATTTATCAAGATTAATAGAAAAAAAGGAAAATATCACTAACATTTATTAACTTATTTAGCAAATATATCCTTAATTATCCAAGGTCTCTCGAGGATGTTAGATTGATCCAAGGTCCCTGACGTATGTTAGTTTGATCAATCAAATTGAAGATTCTTTCAGATCACTTTTGAACCAGAAAGGCTATACTGAGTTACTTTGATCGTATCATTTGTTTCATGAAGAGCTCAATAAAGGATGTTCTGACCCTTACAACAACCAAACACAAGCCTTGTTTGGCTCAAATCAATATACTAGGATAGATTTATACATGGATAGATACATATATACATATACATGGATATGAGTAACTTGGAATGAGGTTATATCAGAATCAGAAACGAATCAATTCTCAAATTTTTCTTAACAGATATCTTCAAGATGACTCCTTCACTCAAGTGTAGACATTCACAACTTCAGATCTAATCTTTAAAGTGAAGGGTTGTAATTGCTTTTCAATCAATTGTTTTATTTTTTGTTTGCTTTCGAAAAAAATTACTTTTGTTTTAATCTAATAGCAGCAAACGCACACAGTGACAAGTAAGGCTCTCTCCGATACTGAATCCCAGTGCAGGCAACTGATGAAGATTGAACTCAGTCCATCAGCTTTTATCCTTGAGTTTTGCTGGCTCACCATTGCTTTTTCACAGTTTACCGATACGAAAAGAAAAGTCTGCCAATTTAACAGATGGTATATGGATAAACGCATAAAACTCATTGAAGCTATGCAATTAAAAAACAATTTACTTATTCAGTTATGAGACAAACAGAATTTTTTTTCGATGGAGATTAACAGCAAATGTTATGTAATTTGTTTCGTATTGTTTAATTGCATTCAAGGTTTACAAGAAGGCATCAACAGTGTAGAAATCAAGATGGCACCCCATTCTAAATTATTTATGATTGGTTTTTCTTTCAGCATCGCAAACTTTCATAGAAGCATTCATCATGCCCCTCACGACGAGACTTTAACAATGTTATAATTCCACGCAACGAGCAGCTTTTTGGGGGGTATTTCGAAATTAGGATACATAAAACTAATACTATGATAATCGATGGAAGGTTGTTGACGGATATCATTCACTGCAGAGAATTCCACGTAGTATTTGAAGTTGGATCGTTGCATTGAAAACAGCAAAATTAAATACCCCTGCATCATCATGTTCACTACATATATATATATATATATATATATATATATATATATATATATATATATATGTGTGTGTGTGTGTGTGTGTGTGTGTGTGTGTGTGTATGTGTGTGTGTGTGTGCTCGTATATCCCACCCTTCTATGCTTGTTCTGTCTCAATTCATAATATTTAGGTGAAAAACCGAAATCATAGCTTATGAAAAGTACTTGAGCTGATAGTGATTTGATTGAAACACAAATAAATTCATAGCCAAGCATCTGAGTGTAGATGATTTATAGCGGGCTTATGAGCGACCATGGTTATCCTGTCACTTTCCCTATTGACTGACGCCAGCTCACTCACAAACTAATACAATTATCAAGGAGATATTATGGACACCCCCATTGTTGGAGTCTCATAGCGGTGTTTATACCAGTGTAAAAGTTTGAAAGATAAGTTGAGTTTGCAAATCGTGAATCCTTCAAATGATAGGAATGAGGCAAAAAATGTTTCGTCAGTTCTAGACATGTACAAGCGTCTTTTGGTGGTATATCATGCTTGGGTATATAAAAAAAAAACAAAAAAAAGCTTCTACAAAGGTTTTTCAATAGAATTCTCAAAGACTGGGTACTACATTTGAAGACACATATTGTTAGTGATAAACACTATAAGAAACCATCAAGAAGCCTTTTTGAGCAATTGACTGAAATTGGATGTATTTGTTGATGGGGCTGATAAGACTAAGGAAATAATTAAAGTAACTGACAGTAATGAAACAATAGGTATATATAACTTGCTAGAAAAGGGCTCAATAGGGGATTTATTCGAAATTCTCGAGATATTGAGTGGTTTAACAAATTACAGATTCTTAATGTTTGATAATTCAGATAAGATGGATTATTTACAAAGTACGACTTTTGAGGAATGACAGCAACAAAAAGTAGTTTGTTTGTTTTTTTTCCTCTAAAAATGTTGTAAAATCTGAATAGTTTGTCATTTCAAAAAAAAAAAAAGTACATGCATAAGAAATTTTCCGAATAACAGGAACATACCTTTCTAATCGGATGGGAAATAGATTTATAAGGCAATTTTAAGAGTTATTTTCTCAAATATATAGCTGAATTAGGAAAAAATAGATAAAACATGCTTGGTTAATGTCTTTTTTACTGAGTTTCACGTATGTTATTGCTTCAGCTAATGGGTAATTTTTAATATTTTTTCTTACTTTATATCATAGAAAACAAAAAGATACAGAAACCAAACTATTTTCTGCTTTTTTTTTCTTATCTAATGGCAACCAGACTAGACACAAACATAATCTGGCAATCAATACAGAAGAGAGAAAAATTATTATGCAAAGTAAGCTATTGGTTTTCTTCTTTTTGTTTGCCTGCAATGGATTTTTTCTTTACCTCTTTAAAACGAAATTTTAAATTGAATTCACCCAATAACGAGTCTCCTTGTAAACAGATTTATATTTATTTATGTTACAAATTAGAATTTTTACATAAACATAAACAAGTTGAGCATACATACATTTACACATGCATATGTATGAATGTGTGAATTTATGGGTCCGTGTGTTTAAGTGTGCATAAATAATGATTGGATTGTTTCAAAACTACTTCTGCCTATGTACATATGTATATATTTCGTATACGTACAAACATGCACACACGAACACACACACACACACATATATATATATATATATATATATATATATATATATATATATATATATATATATATATATATATATATATATATAACATATATATATATATATATATGTATATATATATATATATGTATATATATATATACATATACATATATATAAATATATATATATATATATATATATGTGTGTGTGTGTGTGTGTGTGTGATATACATGGCGAAGCAATCGTGTGTGTGTGTGTGTGTGAGTGTGTGTGTGCATGCATGCATGTGTATTTGTGTTGGGTTGGAAGTATGTTGGTTTGTTTATACTGAGAAATTCATAGCGGTTTCGTTTCTATGAATACATTCCCATGGCCATGGATGGGGTGTTTTTATGTTCACATAAGCAAGTATATATACATAGATGTTTCTCACGCTTGTTTATACGAGCCCTCGTTCATGGTTAGAAATGGAATCAGCAAACTAAATTAACTGCAAAAGAAAAAAAATGAGCTTTTTTCTCCTATGATTTTGAAGGGAATTGTCACAATTTGAGGACTTGATAAGACTATTTGGTCGAATATTTGATTTAATTTTCGAATATTCTATCTTATCTTTGAATAGCTATTTTCGTAGATAGACCAGTATCGGTATAATTGAAGTAGATTAAAATGTCTGATTAGAGATAAAAGTTACAGAGTAACCGTCCCAAAACCCAAAGAAACAATAAAAACATCGACTTATTGTAGAGATAAAGCGTTATCACTTGAAACCCCTGAAGGGGGGTAACCAACTAATTTGAAACACATTAGGAGAAACAAGTAGAAAAGATACAGAGTATTACGATTTCAGTGGCAATGACGGATGCGAAAGAGATAGATAGTAAGTTTAGTTGCACGAGAAATGAAATATATCAAGAGGAAATAGGAAAGAAATGGGTAGATGATCAGTCATTTAAGCCAGAGGAGGCAAACCAAGAGTACCCACGACACAGTGGCCCTGGCCACTGACATTGAACTAACTAACTAACTAACTCTCTCTCTCTCTCTCTCCTTCTATCCATCTATCTATCTATCTATCTATCTATTTATCTATATATCTATCCATCCGTCCATCTTTCAGTGGGGATCTCAATCAGTCTTTAGTCGAACACTACTTATTTTCTTTTGTTTGGCTAAAGAAGAGAGATAAAAGTTCGATTGTAATCCCGGTATGAGTCTTGCGGCTTTTGTTCCTCTGATACAGAGGCCACGATGAGCAAACGTACAAAGAAAGTCATTTTCCATCTTAGTTGAATATGAGTCATTATCCTGTGCCGAAATGGTACCACAACCTTGGGTATCCGCGCATAGATATGCCCTGGGCCTGCAATGTAGCATCACAAGACTACACGATCAAACACTTGAAGTGCATGGGTAGTTGACCAACTCCACGAGTACACTGTTGCTTGGAGCTACAGGCCAAGCAAAATGCAAAAGAAAGGAAAAGAAATAAAATTTATTTACAGCAAAGAAATAGAACTCGTAGAGACATATCATTTAACAAAGGTGCAAGTGACTTTTTGACGTTGACAATATTAGAAGAGAACTAAAAAAAGTCGTGAATATCGTTCATTTTTTTCCTTTTCTGACTGAAGGTGGTGAGTTATCGTTTTTGTCGTTTGTTCAACTTCAAATTTACAATTCTTGATGGAAGTGTATCTAACCTTTTGTGTACCTGCAGTTTTATATCTGTTTTTCATTGTGATTTCTTGCGTTTCTTACCCGTGATTTCAGTATAAGATGTTCACTAGAATGCTACGATCGTAAACGACGGTAGGAAATGTTCTGTGAATTTTGCATCCCTGGTGAACCGAGTGATTTGTTTTCCGTAGACATTGCTATGTGGCATCCACTGGGTACCACATAAATACGTTTTCTGAACACACGTATTTTTCTCGTTACACCTTAGCTAAAGTTAGCTGATAAAATGCAGTGAGGTGAAAACAGATGTATGAACACAGATATATCGACTGAAAAATGGTGAGGCTTATGCACCCCACTTCATTGGTGAAACTGGTCAATGATGTTTTGTGAAGCCGAAAAATGGACTGATCAACGGTCTCGACGGGTATGCCAAAAGTAATAGGATTTACGAGGGGGTTCATAAGTTTTCTATGAATTCTGAGTATGATTCAGATAACTTTGACGATTAATTTTGCGAAAGCAGTCTACATCTGTGGATTTGCTCAATCTTAGTCTATGTAAAATTTTGTAGGACGCAATTTGGTGATGTATGCTGAAGTGGATATTTGATAACCTTGAACGTGACAATTACGTTGCCAAAATTTTTTCAAACTCATGCTTGTCTCGTGTTGTATGTATTTTCATAGATGTGTCATTTTTTCGCATTCCATATGTGCATATAATACGCACTTTTCAATTAGAATGAAAAGGAAGAATAGTTGTTTTTTTCTTCTTTTTGATTTCCAGACTCTCCTTGGGTGATTACTTCATTTTTCAGATAGCAACATTTGCCAGTTGCCGGCTGATCACCACTATTCTTTCTTTAGGTGAAAGATACTCATGAAAAAATAATAAAGTGTGCAGATAGCGCCAATATTTTTCATCATGTGATTTGGGCACGGAATCTTTTCTTGAATATACTTTCGATAAAAAAAAACACATACACATCAAAATATATTGTAAAACCCAACAAGGTCACAAAGAGATCCATGAAAAAGACATTGTAAGAGTGGTGGACTCGATTTGAAGGTAAAAAGATGAGAAGAATTCTTTTTGATTTTCACGGTAATTGTAATTTTGAGCATTTTTTTTGTTATCATTGACGATGTGTTTTTACGTGCACAGTTGATATGATCATTTTTGTTGATTTTCTGAATTTATTTTGGTTACATTGTTGTTAATAGATACAATGGTCATTCACGGTGATATTTCATGATCATACGTTGGAATTCAGGCAACAGTTTTTGCCTGCTGCATTCAAGGTTCGTTAGATATGGCACGTCTAAAATGAAATACGTTCGTGGTCGAGTTGGCACAGCATCAACAGAGGAAATATAGATTATCCTTGTTTTTTTGTTTTTTTTAACAGAATAGGGGTTTACATTCATACGGGAAAGTTATTTCGACTTAGTAAAAATTTGAAGAAAGAAAATGTTTTTTAGGGAGTTGGGGTCGTAACAGACACGTACTGGTGCATGTGTTTGTTTAAAGAGATATGACTTTGTTTTGTTGTTTCTGTTGCTTTGAAGGATTTTGCTGTCGATTAAAAAATGTACATTGAGAATGAAATGGTAGATAAATGAATACATTATCTGAAAAGAGAGAGACGGAGTTGAGGGAAAAAAAGGAAACATGTTTTCAGAGATATAGTGGAAATGAAGATACTTTAAATGGGATATGAAAATATCAATTATAATTTTTCATGAGTCGTAGAAAAAATGTACACGACAAAACATAAATTTTAAAGGATCTATGACTGTCACAGCATTAAGAAATAATATCATCGAGTTAAAAAAGAAGAAAAAAAAAGGCTGAGAAGATAGAGCAGACTGGAGAGGCAGGTAGACGATACAAGGGTCTAACTGGCCCCGGCCACTTACAATGAACTCTCACTCTCTATTTCCCTATCTCGAAAAGCTCTCAACAAGACTATGTATTTTTGGTCGACCGAAAAAAAAAACTATTTGGATTTTAATCCTATTATGAGTTACGTCCCACGTTCCTTCTGTACTACATCTTCGATCAGTGAGCAAACAAAAGAACCTATTATTGTCATGGTCGAAAAAAAGTTCAAAAACCTTTATGCTGGCGAATTCTAAAGCCAATATTGTCTGTGCACATCTGTCAAATTATCCAGCGTGTCCCGTGAAAATGACTCTACGATGAAATAACCCTGGATTATCTCTTCATTCCGCCAATATCAAATTCTCAAGAACTCTGAAGCAAATACGTCTAATGTCCTCCTTGCAAATGGAACCTCCCAGTTCTACTCTGTGTAATATAATGAAACATTCTTGGTCAATAAGGAACATCATTTGCTCTGTTGGGCTTGAACAAATAATGCCTTCTACACAATCCTTTTCTAAACAATGAAAAGTATTTCCTGGCATTTCCCCTATTCTCATTGTGTATATTCATTCACAGATATTGATTCTCTCATTATTTTTCTTTTCGATTTATTTTTTCCTTCAATCCTATACCTTTTTTCTATTTCCCTTCATGTTTTATTTGTTTTCCTTCGTTTGCCCAGTTTATATATTTTTTTTCCTTTTTTCCTATCTTTTTTCCCCCCCCCTCATTCATCCATAATGTTTACGAGTTTTCACTTATTTTTGTTCTCTTTTAGTTTATCCCGGTTTTTCGTCTTTCTTTTCTTTTTTCCTCAACCGTCTCCTTTCATCTTTATATTTTGCCTTACCTTCTTTCAAAATCTGAAGAGAGTCTACAATTCTTACTCTTTTTCTTCACTTCATTATTTTTTCCTCCTAACTTGCGTTCTTTTACCTTCGTGTCATCTATGTAATTTTTTCTTTCATAATTTCCATCTTGTTTCTTCTTGTCTTCCTATTTTGCATAATTTCCCATTGTTGGATACTATTAGAAAATTTGAAAGTAACTCTTTCTTCGAATGACCAAGCCACTTTACTTGGAGACTTGATAGAGCCAATTTCTTCTAACTTCTTCCGGACATTATTGAAAAATCTCCAAAGATTAGAGAAAAATCACTTGGAGGTGAGGCAGGAAATCATTACCTGACGCAAAGGTGCAGAGCAGCATCTGGAAAAAATAAAATGTACATAAATAATAAATACAACCCTGTTTTTGACGAGCGTTGTTGCATTGAAGGGATATGAAGACAGGGCCAGATAAGGGAGGGTCAAAGGGGGTGTTTGACTGGGGCGTTTTTTTGGAAAAATATAATGATTAAATCAATTTCTCTGATAAGAAATGAATAGATAGATAATGTTTGGGACTCATGCTGAATTTCAATTTACATCAACTTTTTTGTAAAAAAAAAATATATTTTGAGAATCATAGATTGTAATTCGGGACTACAATCATTGGAGTTAAGGTACTCTAAGAAGGTACCCGGAGTACGACTGGCATGTATACATGTATAGATATATAATTCATTCAATTTTTCCTCGGTTTTAATTACATCCGATAAACGGACAAGGATGTATAGATTTTGTTATTTGCTTTGTATTGAAATTATTTGTGACTGAAGCCTCCAAACCAAAGTGAAAGAAAAAGCTATCCTCGAACTGGTGCAACAAGCCTCGTTGATTGATATTACGATCTCTTTTCATTTAACCATTACGCTTTTTCCTTCACAACGGATGTAAGGTAAGGATTTAATTCTGCATTAAAATTGCATTGAACTCAGAACTGATCGATTTTAATATCCCTGTTGACCAATATCAAAAAGGTTTAGATAGCTAGGAGGATAGACAAATTGGAAATAAATAGGACACAATTCAAACTACTTGGTAATTGGTGCCTCCACAGAGTCATCCAAAAAATAATCTCAATTTTGTTTTGGAAAATAGGTCTGACCTGAATTGACCACTATGGACCTTTTAGGTCTGCGCCAGGTATTGCATGCTGAACCTGAGTTCAGGTAAATCTAATAGAAAAATTTGAAACCTCCAGGGTTGAATCTATATGAGTCTATTAAACTTACACTTGCAAGTAAGCAAATGAATGGTCAGATCTTTGGCGTGTACACGAAGTTCTGTATAATTTTTTTCAAAGTATGAAAAATTATCAAACTCTTATCTGAGGTAGAGTTTCCAATGATCGACACTTTGATCATAGGCAGACCACACATATATAATTCAATTGATACTTGTCATCTTTGATAGATACTGCTGATTAACCCAGGATTAATCACGAACAGACTGACACACAGGTAGAGAGAGAGGTGAACAAAGCCAGCCTGGTTAATGACTCAATTGAAAACAGTTTTGTTTGAATAAACACACACAGCATCGAAACCATCGAGTAAAAAAAACAACAATAGAATCAATACTAAAAAAGAGTGAAAACAGAAACAGTTGCATGGCAAACTAATCGACCCAAATCCTCAGTATTGTTAACCCTGAATGGCCCGAAGACTGACATTGGAAACTAATATGATTGTTCAGCAAATTTAAGTATCAATAAAAAGTTTGAAGAACAAATGACCATGAAATATGACATGGAATGGGAGTCCATCATATAGAATATGAATCAAGAAGGTAGTGTCCATCAATGTATATGCTTACTACTTATCTTTGTCCATAAATTCTACATCCATATGTTGATGATCTCCATATGAAAATTAAAGTAAAAGTCTGGAATTGGCTTCCCAACCATAACATTACCAAGAATAATCATCGTCAAAATAAAGGGCATAAACCGATAATAAATGGTACAGAAGTCCTACTCTCAGAGATGTATTGATATGAATTGGGTTATCCGTGAAACTATATGAGGCTGATATGCACGAGCATATTCGAGACCGATTATCAATTAAATTTGTACAATGCACACTCATGCACTCACACACGTATCTCTTGAGTGAGACTACACCCTCCACACCAAGTAACTACTAGTTTCCTATGAGACATCCTTCGTGCATTACTATTAGTAAGCATTTTTTCATTCCAAACTCTATTTCATGTCGCTGCTGTTTTTTTTTCATCTAAAAATATTGAAACATAGAAACTGATTCTCTTTTTCCCTCTTATTTTCTCACTACACCCCTCTTTTTCTCTTTTCTTTTTCTCAACGTGGTCAGTCTAGCAGTTTTAAAATCTATTGTGATTGATGCCAAGAAAATACACCTTGTATGGATATGCATGTGGGGGTAAATTAAGCAAATGGCAGGAAGGGCCTTCACACCATTTCTATATTTATGAAAGTGCTTCAAGTACATTTGCACTCATTCAGAGAGTTTTTTCTAGTCTGAAAATCGGAAAATAATCACTTACTCCTCTTCCATTGTTTTTCCTGGGTCATTTATACACTCACGTACGTAAATTGCTGTGGAAGAAAAAAAATTTTTTTTCCAGTCAGCTGCAGGAAACTACGTTTTGTGTGACTGGGTACGTCCGTATTCATGTACATATAAATCTTCCAAAAACGCAGAAATCCTCCAGACTAATTTACAGCAACTTTTTTTGAGTGAATTATTTTCTTATAAAAGTGGTATGTGTATACAAACGCTCTCTCTCTTTCTGTACTCTTTTACACACACACACACACACTCATGAGCATGGTTTGATCTGAGGTTATTTTTTTTTTCTTCAGTGCTTGATATCACGAGTGCTGACCGAAGACATAATATTTTAGGGAAGAAAATAACTCTCAGGAATTATGTAAATTCAAATGCTTTGATCGAACTTACAAGTGAATTTCCTTTGATTTGTTCCTATCTTTTTGTCATCCGATGAAAACCATATCGACATAGCCATGCACTGAGGAAAGACAAATATAGCATTGAACCCCATCCCTGGATCACGCCAGGTCGCTGGGGGACAAGGTTGTCCAAAAGTTTATGTATTTAGTTCATCCCACACATACTCTCATATCTAATGTCTCCTCCTCCTAAATGATTCCTCCAAACTTCAATAATTATTTCTGGAATTCTTTATTAAGGACTAAAAAGCACACAATCTATCAGTAATGGTTGTTTACCTCAATCAAAAACAGAATTGTTGAAGTTTCTAAAAGTCAATTGTAAGCATCTGAAATTTGGAATTAGGAAAAAAAATTGAGAAGTTGAAACAAAAAGAACGAACAAGTGTAATACTGTTATTTAAGTCTCTCTGCCTATTCAAATCGTATCCCGAAATGTCCATGAAATCCGATATAATCTTTTCTAGGGGTCGACAATTAACTGAGGAAGATGACAATAAACTATGGAGCATATATGAAAACTGTCATGTCCCCAATGACTTAGTTGACATTCCGTAACAACAAAAAGTCAGCAAAGGTTCTCAGTCTGCACAATACCTTATCAGATTTTCAGGGAGTTCCAATGAAAATCAAGAGAGTTCTGGGGATAGTTCTCTATCGAAAAAAATTGTCCTATTTTTGCAAAATAGAACTAAATGACTAGTTCTAAAAGGTATCCTTACGAAATGGATTACTGGTTATCACTTCACGTTAATATTAAGATTAATTTTTGCATCATCACCATCATCTTTTACTGTCAATTCCTGGAGATACTCCATTATCCTCTATTGTGGGTGATGCAGCAGCAATATCTCATGAACCATTTTAAATTGCTGAATCAACCTTCTACCGGTCGCAAATACTCAAATGATACCTCAGGATACATAGTGTAGGTCAAGTCCATGTGTTAACTGAAAAATGCACAACATAGCGTCGTAATTGCCATTTGATTTTCTTTCCAGAAACCACCCCTTAGTTTCTTTAGTATGTTGTTGTTTTGTCATCTTCCCATGTTTTGTCGAACATGAATCCCCCCGTGTGCTGATTTTTGAGAGCATTTCTTTAGTTAAGGTATGGGTAGTTACTGATCGTGTCATCCTCAGAGGGATCAGTTCAGTTCTAGCCAAGCAGACGAATGTAATAATAATGAGTTCAAAGTTCACCAAGGAACTCTCCATTTTGACTTTCTACCAGACTAAACTGAGTTATTATATCAAATCGACTACTGCAATTTTTTGCTTGATAATTTCCTTAATTCAACCCACTTTCATATGGCATTGATTTATTCCTGATCTTTTTTCACTAGCCTAGTTCTGATTTTATAATGCATATAATGCCCAATGGACATCATCCAGCTGCTATTTAAACGAAGTTGAGGTTGAAAGTTCAAGTCTCATTGGTTGCAATCAGATATGCCATTAAGATATGACAATCCATCGTATTACTTCCAGTTATAACTGGAAAAAGAATATATTATCCTTTCAAGCCAGTCAAAGCAAACCTACTTCATTCAATACCGTCCTCAAATGCCGTTGAAGAGATCACAAGCAAAAGATCAGTAGACTCATTCTGCAACGTTATAATATAAGCCAGTAATTAATATCACTTTTATTCTCTTGCTCTATAAAAAATGGAGCATATGCTGTTGCTAAGAGTTGAATAATTTTTATTGATTTGAAACAGAACTAAATCGTATCATCATCATCATCATCATCATCATCATCGTCGTCGTCGTCGTCGTTGTCGTCGTCGTCGTCGTTGTCATCATCGTCGTCATCGTCGTCGTCATCATCATCATCATCATCGGAGTTTGAGTGACACTATCTTCTCTCAAGTCTCCATACTTTCTCGTAGGCCACAGTAATACAGCAGTTTATAGTTTTACACCAGTTGCCCTGTAGGCATTGCTGAAGGCTGAGTGACAATAAGTCTCCTCAGGTCTTTAGCCAACATCTCCTCTCTCTTTTGCCTATCAAGTTAGTGCCGTGGTTTACATTTCTGCTTTCATTTCCCTTCCTCTGTTAGGTAACTGTTAACAATTAGTGTTGCAGTCTTTATGATCCCAGCACTTTCATCAGTATCTGCACAGTTTCCAGCAGTGCCATGGTCAGTGCAGTCTCAATCCATTCCCTTATCCTGATCTCCTCCAGTCTCACCATTAGTGTCTTTGGGACAGTTCTTGGTGAGACTATTATGACTGGCACAACCCTTGCTTAGTTCTCTCGTTTGATCCTGGTATTTTACAGTTTTTCACTTTCCTTCCCCCTTTAGTTATGGTCTTCAGGTCCACGCCTACAATTTGGCAGGTCTTCCTCTTCTTGTCATTGATAAACAAATCCAGCATTCTTGCCAGGATGAGGTGGTCAGTTCGGATGTCAAAGTCCCAGAGTAATATGTGGATGCCAATCTCCAGGTCTGCCTCTGGTTTGTGCTGATACCATTTCTCTGCATGGTTGAATCCTATTCGTTTATCCAGTTCCCAATGTATTATGGGTGCTACTCTTTCGTGTCTGTGCTTATACTCCTTCTGGGCGAGTTGACTACATTCACTAGTTATGTGGTTTACGGTCTCATCAATTTCAAAAATAGGCGGCACTTGTCGTTTGTCTGTGCTCCGTTGATTTTTGGTTTGATTTGTCTCGACCTGATGCATTTGCTTTGACCCGCCATGCTGAGCAATTTCGTTTCTCTCTTCAGGTTTCCTTTTCGTAACCATGTCCATGATCTCTCGTCTGCCACATCTCGTATCCGTCTTTTAAACTCTCTGCACAATTTTTCTCCCATTTTCTTCCTTTGTTTGCTTTGCTGTTCCATCGTTTGGTACTTTGTTGTTTGTTGCTCTGTTTATAATTATCATAATCATTATAATTATTATCATTATTATTATTATTATCATCATCATTATTATTATTATTATTATCATTATTATTATAATTATTATTATAATTATTATTATTATTATTGTGAGAATTGTTGTTGTTGCTGTTGTCATCGTGGTTGATATTATCGCTAGAAAATGCCAGTGTACAGTTAACATGGCAATTAATAGATCAAATACCAACGAAATTCAATCTGGAAAAACAGACACAATTAGTTGTTTGAGTGAGAACGATATTTAGTTTTGCCCTTTAGGATACTGATTGATACAATGGGAGAGAAGACCGAGAATATCAAACAATAACATAACAACGATGATAAAGTATCAGCAAAAAAATTAATTAGATCACATACTGATTATTTGAAGTTGACGATGTCGAAAAATGATGTAAAGCACACACACACACACACACACACACACACACACACTCAAACACATATATATGTCGTCAACATCATGTCTCTTAATGATCGTAATTGGACAGAGACATCCCCAATGACCTACCATATTCATCTATCATGGGTGTTGCAGAGCATGTATTTTCTGAATTCGTCAAGTACATTTTTCGCTCTTCTATTTTGTCAGCCTCGGTTCCATTTGTTGACTCTGGGGATTTGTATAGTGGGTCATGATATCCATCAGCTGTCATCCATTCTCGGAACATGATCAGCCCGTTGCTATTTGATTTTTTTAATGGATTCTATGATGTCTTTGACCCCTGTTTTCTTACTGATATTTTATGCTGTGTTGTGAGCTCTGCATGTGAGGTTGAGCATGATTTTTTCACGTGCACACTGCTTACTCCTCAGTTTGCAGGTTTGTCTCTTATTTAGGTCCCATTTTGAGCTCCATGAATGACTATCAGGAGGATGCATTGGTTGTATACTCTTCTTTCTAGGGCTGTTTGGATAGCGTTGTTTTTTGACAATTGAGCTTGCTTTGCCGATGACTTGCTATCTTAGGGTGATTTTCTGCGAGATTCCATCTTCTTTTGAGGGTTTCATTGATATTTGTTGTCTTAATTAGGTCTAGTGATCTACTCTCACCGGTGTTGCATTTCCAATTTTGATGGTTAAGCCCTTATTCTTTATGTAATTGTCACACAACTCTTTTGTTCCTGAAGTTCATATGTAAGCCAACTCTCTCACATTCTTCATTGAGTTAATATATCATTGATTAGAAGCCATGGAGGTTCTCTGAAAAAAAAAAAAAAAAAAAAAGACAAAACAAACAATGTTGTGTGCAAATCATAGGTTGCTCAGATATTTGTCGACTATTTTGATTCTTCTATTTTCCTAGTCGAGGATAAAGAACATCATCTTGTAGCAGGCTGTGAATGGTTTGGGGGACAGATATCACCTTGTCTTGCTCATTTTTTTTAGTTGGAATCGTTCAGAGTCCTTATGCAGCCTGAAATATATATATATATATATATATATATGTATATATATATATATATATATATATATATATATATAATCAGTATTCTCATGTAACTGGGTTTTCAACTAGTAGAGTGATAGCTTCCACGACCATGGGGATTTTTACCAAGTCGAATGCCCTATTGCTACAGTGAGTAGTAATTTTGTATTATCCTGTTTTTTCCTGCAGCTGGTTTATTGAATGGAGATGGTCATTGGTCGAGCAGCTTCATCTAAATCCAGCTTGTTCCCGTGGTTGTTTTTCATCTAATGTTTTAGTGATCCAGTTATGGATTTTGTGAACACTTCATAAATGAAGGCGAGTAGGCTCATAAGCCTGTAGTTGTTGAGGTTATTTGAGTTTTCATTTTTATGTCAAATCTCTATGATAGCCATGTTCCATTCTTCTGGGACTTTATTACACACAAGTTGAAAGGATTATCTTGTTTTTGGAGACGACCTTTCTAGTTTTTTTTAGTAGATCGATGGTGATGTTAACCCGACAAGGTACCTTTCCCTTTTTTGTTTGTTTAATAACTCGTTTTACCTGTAAAAGTAAAGTGATTGTTAAGGACGATAAATATAGATAAAGATAAAAAACAGCTTATAGATAATAGGGGACTAAAGGAAAGAGACTCAGGGGTAGGATATAAATCAGTTGACCGATTAGACTTTCATCTGGAGTTTAGCAATTGGACATAGAGATAAAGAAACTCTCAAAACGAACGTCGTAAATTAAAATATCGACTGAAGTATTTTGGCACCTGTCAATCCACGTATACTTGATGAATTTGATGTACCTTTCCTGTAGCATGGATGGAATGTCTATAGTTGAGAAAGGATTAACCTAAGAGTTGATTCAGCTCATAGGTTCGCAGACAGGAATACCATAACTAAAATAGTAATTGAAAAAATTCAAAAGACATCTAAAAAATTGCCAAAAGGAAAAATAAACTGACGGATCAATCAGAGAAAAGATCTCTTCATGATTTGTACAGTGTTTCTTTCGTTTTTTCTAATTTCCTTTTTTTTATTTCGGTATCAAGTGTTGCAAATTGTGTTTGGCTGTGATTATCTTTTTATTTCGAATAGGAAGTTCAACTCTGAATCACGTTAACGAAGATTTCTAGCCTTTGAGATTATTCTTTGTTGAATATTTTTTAGCAAATGAATTTGGTTCTTTTGAAAGATCAAAAGCACTTCAATTGCATATAAAAGAAAAATAAAATTATTGAAAGAATCATGATATATTTTTGAATTATAAAGTCTGAATATAAAACATATTTATCATAGCAGTTGGTACTTGTCCTGGAAAACAATAGCTCATGGATCAAGATCACAATTTCAGGAAAACGAGGGAAGATTTTTCGTTCAAATAAATCATATAAACCAGAACTAAGATGAAATCACAATGTGAACTGTTTCAAGATTTACAAGCATCAAATATGAAAATGCTCCACTCAGCCAAATAAAATGCTGCAATCATCTTCATCATCATCATCATCATCATCATCATCATCATCATCAGTAGCAGCAGCAGCATCGTTGTCGTCGTTGTCACCGTTGCTGTCGTCGTCATCATCACCTTTTGGAGTTCATCGATGAAATTTCCCCCAAAATTAGTAGATTTCTCTGTCCACAACTAATTTTGAATTTTTAAACCATCCTACTTTAAGCCGTTCAGATTTTCAGCATATGATCAATTGTAGTGAATCAAGAGGTTCTGCAATATGTTAATTCCAATTTTTCTGGTGATCCTTTGATATCTCTGACTATTATGTTGTTGTTTTCGTAGGTCACATTTGCTCAACAGAAACTTTGTTAAATCAAATAAGAGAATTGAATGACGAAACTGCACAGTATATAGACATGCTGTGATTCTGGATTGGGTGAATTTCAGCATTTCTATTAATACAAAATCCGTTGAATTTCCTAACAATCAGATATCTTCCGTTATGATTCAATGAAAGGGAGCTATACCTTTGCCAAATATTGAGAACTGTCATCTAAAACTATCAACAAAGGTCTATCCAGTTTTTATCCAATCTATCTGGAGAGCTGACTATATATGTATGTATCTCGTGTACTTGCTGCAA
The DNA here is from genome assembly GCA_963457665.1 of Thysanoteuthis rhombus. Taxonomy (NCBI): domain Eukaryota; kingdom Metazoa; phylum Mollusca; class Cephalopoda; order Oegopsida; family Thysanoteuthidae; genus Thysanoteuthis; species Thysanoteuthis major. The sequence continues at coordinate 18,373,572 of OY735198.1, read as the reverse complement.
CGGTAGAGCTAGAAGTCAGAAAATTGAAATACCACCCCATCATATCTAAAGAAACGTTCCGTTTGATGTTTGAAATCATCGTTAATGAAAATTTGGTAGGGGATGAATTACATTTAAAGTTCACCTATGCTATGTAGATCTTCTGATGAGTCTTGCATCCATTTATCCTCGTTTTTGAGAATTATTTGAGGATCACAGCCCAGCAACAAAGCAACAAAAGTAATTCATTCATTGATCACCCTGTTTTCTATTTTACCCAAATCCCACCATGCATACAGTCAGAATATTTTGGTCATTTCAATTGAATGACTGACCAGCACACTAAATCATTTCCAAATGATACAATAAGACATCATTGGCAACTTTTTTTGTTTTTTGAGCTGCCTGATATGAGTTCATCAATATTTCACCACGGGGCCCCTCTTTTAGTCCGTTTTTATGCCATATTTACTTGATTAAGCTTTAGTTTCGGCCAATATCTTTCTACAAAGGATGATGAGGAGCAAATTCATGCCATCTCTTTGCGTGATAGTCCAGATTGAGCGTAATCGTCCCTGGTTTGACCTTGAACTGTCAAACCACACAGAAACTCTTTTCAAACAATACACTCCTATGCTAATGTTGGACAAGTTCACTACCGATGAGAAGGTCCCCAGTGTCTAAGTTTTGCAGGAGCAGAACGTATTTCTTGAGTTGACGCATACTTTGATATTTATATACTCCAATAACAATTTGATTGCTGCAGGTATTGAGGGACTAAAATATCGCCAACCTTCCCCTTGGAATGAACTTGGCGTCTGACCTCAAAAGATCTAATATAGTTCACAATGTGTAGCTTGTTCGATAAACACTATCATTGCTAAACCGACAGAGTCTTACCCAAAATGAAAAAAAATGTAATGATTCGGAACCATAGGAGGTAGGATATTGGATTTTGGGGAAATTGCCAAAAAGAAATGTTATTGATCGTTTTATATTACAGAAAACTCTACGGACAGGCAGAAATTACAACTTGAATTTAAAATGTTAGTATTTCAAGCAAACATGTTAAGGAAGGAAAAGTAATAAATGAGAAAGGGAAAATAGTAGGTGGAAGTGAGGAGGGGAGGTGGAAAACCAGAAAAGCTGGGTATAGAGAAAATAAAAGTGGGGAAGATATAATGGAAGGATGAAAAAATATGGAAAGAAAGGAAAATATCGCAGAGAACAGTGATAAGAGTGGGAAGGAGGGAAAAGGAGAAAAAAAAGATTGAATGAGGAAGTGAAGAATTGGAAAGAATAATAATAACAATGATAATAATAATAATGAGAAGATTAAGAGGGAATACCTTAGAAGGATAAGGAAAATATTAGAAACCAAATTAAATAGCAGAAATCTAATAAAAGGAATGAACACCTGGGCTGTGTCAGTAGTTAGGTATTCAGGACCATTCCTAGGATGGACAAAGGAAGAGCTCCAATCAATGGATAGGCGAACAAGGAAACTTATGACGATGCATAAAGCATTACACCCTAGGGATGATACAGATAGACTATACGTTAAGAGAAAAGAAGGTGGTAGGGGGCTCATCAGCATAGAAGATTGTGTCCAGAGAGCTAAAGTAGTCCTAGATAGATATGTGCAAACAAATAGTGAAGAAATCATAAAGAGCGCGAGGGATAGTGCAACAAACAAAGTAGAAAGCAATGGAACGGTACAGCAAACTAGAAAAGAAAAGTGGGAAGGGAAAAAATTGTACGGCGAGTTTAAAAGACAGATAAAAGATATAGCAGACGAGAAATCATGGACGTGGTTACGAAAGGGAAACCTTAAGAGAGAAACAGAATCGCTCATCATGGCAGCCCAAAACAAAAGCATAAGGACAAACTACATAAAAACAAAAATCGACAGAACACAGACAAACAGCAAATGCCGCATGTGCGGTGAAAGAGATGAGACAGTAAACCACATAACTAGTGAATGTAGTCAACTCGCCCAGAAGGAGTATAAGCATAGACACGATAGAGTAGCAACGATGATACACTGGGAACTAAGTAAACAAATGGGATTCAACCATGGGGAAAAGTGGTATCAGCACAAACCAGAGGCAGTTTTGGAGAATGACAACCACAAACTACTGTGGGACTTTGACATCCAAACTGACCACCTCATCCAGGCAAGAAGGCCGGACTTAGTAATAGTAGACAAAAAAAGGAAGGCCTGCCAAATAATAGACGTTGCTATGCCTGCAGACCATAGAGTAAAAAAGAAGGAGGGTGAAAAAAGGGAAAAATACCAGGACCTAGCAAGGGAGTTGAAGAAAATGTGGAACATGAAAACCAGGGTAGTACCGGTCATAGTGGGAGCACTAGGAACTGTCCCCAAAACGCTGAGGGAGAGACTGGAGGAGATCGGGATTAGGGGGAGGATAGAGACCGTACAGACCACAGCACTACTTGGAACTGCACGGGTACTGAGGAAGGTGCTAGAGATATAAGTACTGCAACGAATCGTAGCTCTGTCATGATATGCGAAAGAGAGAGGAGACGTTAGCTGAAGACCTGAGGAGACTTATTGTCACTCAGCCTTCAGCGATAACCACTGGGCAACCGGTGTGAAACTGTAAATCGCAGAATTACTGCGACCTATGAGTACTAGGAGAGGAGGGCTGGAGACTTGAGGAGACTTGCTGTCACTCAAACTCCAGCGGTTACCACCAGGCAACTGGTGTGAGATTCCAAATAATAATGATAGTAATAATGATGATAAGAAGAAGAAAAAGTAGAAAAAGAAGAAAAAGAAGAAGAAGAAAAGAAGAAGAAAAAGAATGAATCAGGGAAATGGTTCGAAAAAGTGTTGGATGAGGTGTTATTTAATCTCGCATGTATGTTTTTAGTCAGTGCTTCTGTGATTACTTTGATACCGATGGCTGATATCCAGCAACGTCGAGCATTGTCATCACCCAGATGGGTGACTTCTTCCAATTATCTGGTGCTTTATGCAGCATCACGAGTGTTCTGCAGCTGCCCAGTCCTATTATCTGACCCAGGGTAATTGATCATTTTGCCAAGTCAGGACTGAATCGTGCACCCGGTCTTTTCTCACTCCCATACGGCTCCATTGGTGATAGTCTCCTCTCCTGGTAGCTACAATACATGTATCAAGTACCCTGTGATTATCATCGTTCAGGAACAAAACTGCAGAAATTCTTAGCAAAGAGTTGGATAGTTTTTGATCCCCAGTGAGGGAATACAGAGATCTCTGGTGTGATGTTTCAAATAATATGAGTGCAAACAATGTATATGAATGAAAATTGTTAGAATTCCTCTTGTCTTGATCAGTATTCTTGGTCTTATATCACATATATTTATTTCTGAATTGATGACAAATTGGTTTTCGGCAAAGCTGACGATATTCATTAATGCTTCAGTGCCTGTTAACAGGATTTGGATTCGATGATGATTTTTGTTCATGGGGTAAATACGACACTGCGTCGTTTTGTTTGCATCAGTTTAGGTTGCGTTTTGATAACTGACTCATTGTTTTTTTCTGATAGATATTCTTCAGGGCAAAAAGCAATTGGATTGATATTTTAGAAGAAAAGCAATCAAATGTTCCAGTCAGGGAAGATACTTCTATTTTCATCTTGATATGTCAAAAGTACAATGAACATTCTTGCCGTCCGATGATCATAGAACAGAAAATGTTCAAGATATGTGTAAATTCATCTTAGCAAAATACTGAGATATCATAGAGCAAAAAGATCATTGTTTGGTGATTCGAAAAATTTCACGAGGGAGGCAACTTTGAGTCGTTTATGCCTTTTACCCCCTGGACCCTACTATTGAAAAAGTACTATGGCACTGAATAAAAATATGGCAGTCATTGTGTTCCTCATTTCTTTTTTTTTCTTTTTTTGAAAGGATGTTTTACAAAATCAATTTGAAAACTGGATCTGTAAAGCAAAATGATAAATACGTACATACATATATGCATACATATACGTATACATATATATATATATATATATATATATATATATATATATATATATATATATATATATATATATATATATATATATATATATATATATATATATAAACACATACAAGACACACGACAACTTGGGAGGTGGATCATCACTTACTATAAATCCTTTATTCAAATACTCTTTGACGAATTTGAAATTTTAAAAAAACTAACAATTGTTAGAACAGTAAAATAAGGGATGTCACGGACATGATAGTAATGTCAACGGGGAAGTCAGCCTGAATTATATCTCATAAGTTGACAAATAAAATAAAAACAGAGTTTTCAGAGCTCTATGACTTATGAAGAGAGGGACAGAAAAGTATAAAATTAATATCCGATGTAACATCAATATCCATGATCTAGGAAAGAACGCCCTTTCAAAAAGAACCAACAAGCTACACCGAGTACTGTTGATGAAATATTGCAACCAAGGGTCATAATATGGGAACGGTGCGAAACGATGCAAAACAGAGCATGAAAGGAAGGAATAACTTGATAACAATAAATTTTATGTTATTCTCTTTTATCCCTTGTTCAGTGGGATGGCTTTTATAACTGAAAGCAGTTCTAGCATATATCTTGGTAGCTTTCCTGTACTGAAACGGGTTCTTGACAAAAATGCCTATGGTTCTCGAATTAATAATGATTTATTAGAAAAACTGGGGATGCTTAACTGATCAGCTGACAATCAATGTGTGGGGCTGATCGAGAGATGACAAAAGAAAACAAGATATGTTAATTTTTGGTATGATTTACATTCTAGCTCTTTTCTTGATATGGAAGAATTCGTCTCTTTTGTAAGTGGTGTACTGGTGTTTGTTTCATGTGGATTTTTTTCTAACTGGTTTTAATATTTGGTCAATGAATATATCTTTCTTTTCATGACTTTCCCGACTATAAAACTAATTTCGATAATATTTAGTAATCAAAGTCATCTTATCCTTCATTCCGTCCAGTCTCGAGGCAGTATTTGCAATATTTAATTGAATACATCACACTATTTTCCTTCAATTTAATAACATTGCCGATAATAGAAAACGGAGAAAAAACAACATGGTTATTATGAAAATCTCTTTGCAACAAATATACTGAATGTTGCCATGTTTTCACCTCTGCTCTACGTCATATATATTGAAATATGAAAAAACAACCAAAAAAATAACGAATTATAGCTTTTAGTTATGACAGCAAGAAAGATGAATGGTTGCTTTATTTTTTTCAAGTAATTTCCTGTCAGTTGCATTGTATGTTGCATTATGTCAGATAATACTGCTCAGCTGATGTTACAGAGAGTAAGGCAATCTAAAGCAATTTTGGACCTAGCAATGATGTAATGATGGTAATATTTTGAACTAAGTGATTGCAATGAGAAAAGTAGATAATTTCTGACCAATTTTTGAGAGTAAGGATGAGAATAAATATTTTATATCTTATCCGATAACCGTCCCCAGTTTCAGTTGATACAGTCAGAATGTTCGGTTCGAGATGTGATATTATCACCATAGATTCTGACCATTATCCTCATCTTTATCATTAATGTCACGTCAATTACGCGTTTGACCCCTATTCTCCGATTGTTACATTGCTCTCATTCCACCATCAATGTAAGAGATATATTGCATCAATTGATTATCTTTATCTAATTCGATTCCCAACGTGTGAGAATGTATGGCTTTCAAAGTCTTACACTGGAGGATCAACCTCACGGATGACAACTTCAAAATCTATGCCATCAGTGTCTCATAAACTAAGACATTTAGATGGCAGAACGTTGTAGCCTCATCAACTATTAAAAGGTGAAACATGTTGGCTTCATTAACTAAAGTAGTATGCTGGAGCCTTGTCAACTATTATAATTAGAAGTTGGAATGTTAGAGCTTCATCAAGTGGGACAATTAGAGGGTTGAATGTTAGGGCCTTAAACAATGCGTCCGTTCTTTCCAACACCATTTCTATCCTTGGCCCACGGAGAAGATTTTCTAAAGTATATTGCATATTATATAACTCTTTTATACCTCTCATTTCTAAAATGGAGATCATTTATCATTTCTTTATTTCACTGGAGTCCGTGAAAACAGTTTTCTGGGAAAGAATTTTTCTAATATTTTCGTGAAAAAAATCGTCAGTCGACGATTGCAATAATTCTAAGACGTAATTTGTTGAATTATTCAATTTTCGTGGTGATTGAATCTATCTATCTATTTTTGGAAAATTTAAATTTGGAATACGTGAGTATCTATCTTACTTAAAAAAATATGTGAAGAATATACACACATATATATATATAAGTATATATACATATATATATACACACACACAAACACACACACACATACACACACACATACACACACACACACATATATATATATATATATGTATATGTATGAATTTTTGTTTTATTGTTTGTTTTTTTTTCATGATTGCTGGTATTGCTTGAAGCGATGGAATGACACATCCATTCATAGCTGCGGGGAACATGTTAAATCCTCCAAAAGAGCACTCAATCCTCTCACTATTTCTGCAGAAATCTGTGCGTGCCTTTCAGAAGATATTTTTGACGAAAATTGCTGTTGATTTCGGAAATGTACTTTTAAATACGAATGAAGATCGTTTATCGGGAATTGTAGTTCTTAGGCAGTTGCATTCAAAACGCCAGCTGATCTGGATTTGTTAACTTTTTACAGTAGTTGTAGTAGTAGTAATAGTAGTAGTAGTAGTAGTAGTTGTGATGGTGGTAGTGCTAATGATAAGAATCAAACATTATTATCAATAATAATAATAATGATGACGATGATGATAATAATAATAATAATAATAATAATAATAATAATAATAATAATAATAATAATAATAATAATAATAATAATAATAATAATAATAATGATTATATGACCAATCTTGATAAGCATCAATTTTATCCTCATACTGCTTATTACGAGTTTTGCTGATGTGTAACATGATAGGATAGGAGTGAAAATCAGAACATATCTATTCTAATAAGTATTTTATTTACACTATAAAATTGTGCAGATATTCAATACTTGAAGTATTTGTTTGTAAATGTAACGTTATGTGTGCAATGCTATCAAATTGAGAGAATTCGGGATGTAATGAGATGTTTTGTCCAGAATATAGCAAATATGATCCCCGCCATGAATTTGCAACATTCCAGACTATAAAACGGCATAACACCACACATATAAAATAGAATGGTATACTTCAACTAAGTAGCATGGATAAGCGTTCAAATCTTGCTGAAAGGTTTTTCCCAGTATCCAGCAAAATTTGAACGTATATTCTTTGTTTTTCGGGGCTTGTTTTATCAAAGATGACGCCAAACCAATTACTTGACGAAAAAACGAGCGTAAGGCACGGTCCTCAACTTATCAGGTAGCCTCATCTTTTTCTTTCAATAACTATATTGCCATCTTGTTTGTTCATCTAAATAAATTAACAATCTGAGAGTTCCAATTTCTTTAGAGTTTACAAATGCTATTTAGAAATTCAATGGTCACTATCAATAGTTCCCGTTGTAAAAGAGTAGTTCCCCAAAAAGTGTTTTCCTATTTTAGTCAAAATCAGTTAATTGAATCCTGACAATAATAAATGATTTCCTTCGAAGCCTATTGACTGTTAAAAGGGGAGAATCAAGAAAACATTGAAATTGCCACGGCCAAAGTAGTGCAGGGGGTCGGCAAAATGTGCTTGAAATTTTGAGAGACTTTCTGTCACTTGATCACTGCAACTATTGCTACTCACCTGATGTGACCTGGCAAACAATGATGAAATGTAAGTCGATAATGTCGGCATAAAAAATTCAAATAATGATGGATAGCAACGATCATGGACAAAGTATTGCCAATTTTAGACAACTTCCAGAAACAGATTTTTTTCCCCATTTTCCCTAAGTGTACGGGGCAAATTGTAGCATAAAGTATGTGAGCATTTTTGCCAAGAGTTATCAGTCTTGATTACTTTTTTTTACATGCCATGGATTCCATCTCCAACCTGAGGATATTTGGCACCTTTGTCCACGTAGGCGACAGTTTTATCTTTTGAACATCACAATAACATGAGAATGATTCGATATGTAATGCATACTTTACAGGCTACAGTCGATAAAAATGCTACGTTCTTATTTTCCACACGCATCTCTCTGATTTTTCTTTCCAATTGTCTATTAAAAGAATGTTGTAATCTTCCTCTATCAAAGAGTTATATTCCTTCCCATGAACGTCATTCATAGGGATCTTCACCGCAGAGTAATAGTTTTCAATATTGTATCCAAGAATGAGCTTCGTAATATGCTCTCACGGAGTTACAAACCAATGTCACCTTATTCCACACTCAGCAATACATATGAAACAAACATATACACTTTTCTTCCTTTTTGACACATGATTTGAAATGTAAACTTGATATTGTTTCTCCATTGTAGTAAAAAGAAAGGAACAAACAAAGCAATCCTGATGCTTGTATAGGTATTGCACTTTAGTGAAGGCCACCAGTTGAAAATTCAATAATTACCAGTAAAAATGTTTTCTTCATATTCTCTCCTGAATAGATTTTTGATAGCAATCAATTTTGCTTCGTAAGCTATTTGAAAATCCTGACATTTTTTTAGTAATCAGTGGCAAATGAATGTAAATTCTTCATCATTGATATCTTTCTTTTTGAATTGATCATCCTAGGAACACCATATGACCAAAAGATGTGATAGTTTCTAATTAACAGATGCGTAGGTTGTGCAGCATTTTTTGCTAATGATAAATATTGCCTGAATATCAAACACACCCAAGGTAAATTCGGTTAAAGATACAATTTATCAAGTTCACCGTTGGGAAATATCATTTCTACTTAATCATGTCAACAGACGTCATTAACAACTTACGTGTTACGAACAATATATGCGTTTAGCTGATTGTTATATCCATACAGTTGGGGGATTGATGCGAATCTGGAGCAGCCATTGAATAACTGACTCATTATCAGTGAAAATGTTTGAGGAACGAATAACCGATCAGATTAAGTGAGCAGAATCGAATGAATAAACAACGAAATAAGGGAAAGAACAAGACAAGGGCACGTATAAATACTAACAAGACATTTTATTCTTCGAAAATAGCGTGTTGTTTGAAAATTGTTCAGTTAACAATGAGATTTTTTTTCTTCATTCTTAAAAACGATAATCCCAGTAGAAAGTAATGTCAACTTTTGGGAAACATGGAAAATCGAGAAAGAGTGACTGAGGTTCGAAGGGAGTGTTCATTGCTTAAGAGTTTAATCACTAATTATATTTTTGAATCGGAAATATAGTCTCATCTTAATCGGTTGACATATATTCTGTTAATTGTCAGTTGTCACTTCAATGAGTCCAAAAACAGCCCAAAAGCTATGTTTCATGGATGGAACATTCAACGAAAAAACAACCAGACCAGGACTTTTGGTTCGAAAATCCTAAATTGGACGTAATAAGCCCACAAGGGATAACCAAAGTCTGGGGAACAAGATTTGGCATAAAATCTCGTTTGGACAGTATCACTGAGCTGAGTGAGCTGTATTATACCAAGAAATCAAAATTAAATAGGAATTGGATATCAAAAAAGAATATTTGGGGGCACTATAACATTGAAGGGAATCTTTTCCAGTTAGTGACGATTCGGGGTTCAACTAGCATATTAGTCATTTTATGTGCAGATTATCATCATTGTCGTCTCTGCAATTTCCATCCGAATACTCAGAAGTGCAATACCGCAATGATGCTATTGCTATATCAATGAATGGAATATGTTGGCAAGTTGTGTTTTCCCCAATTTATTTACATGTCGGTTCATTCTCGTCAGTTTTTTTTTACTTTTTTATCACCAAACATTTTTTTTTTGCCACATAGTATCTAGGTTTTTTAAAAATCTTTTGAGGAATCATAGATAAAAACTCATACCACATCATGTGTTTGCGATTATAAATACTATTAGAAGCTGACAACCAAAACTGTCAATATAGAATTGGTTCTGAAGTTGGTACACTGACTTGCTGGCTGTGCATGCATGTTTACAGGCATTACACCTGGAGGGGATTCCAACACTCACAATTGCAAAAAGTGGCTGCTCTAGATGATTTAAAGTTACCAGTGGCATGATACGGTAAAGGATATATCTATTGATGGAACTTTGATATAGAATGCAAAATGAGCATAAACAGAATCCATGACCAGGATTAGATACCCAATTACATATCCATGCTACACGGGCGTTGCTTTGAAAAAGATTCGAAGAAGTAAGTGAACTTGAAATGAATTTCCATTGATTTTTACATATCATAACTTTTTGATGTTTCTTATTGGCATTAATTTACTTGCACATTTTGAATCATAGCCTTAAATAAAACATGATGATATAGTTAGGCCTTGAGTAGTCAAACCTTTGGACTGGAAGACCATTTACAACATTTGAATTTATTCTCTTTCAAGAAAATACCACGAGTAGCAAAAGGGAACGTTTACTAAAGCATCTATCACTAGTCATCTATCTAGCTGAAGCATGGAATCTAACCAAGAAAACAACTCCAAAACTGTGAACCAAGCAACAATTACCGGAGAAAATCATGTTCAAACTCTCGTGGATATATCATAAAACAGTACAGGATATATCAGAAAAAAAATAGGAATCTTTAAATTGCAATGGGTTGGTCATGTTGAAACCACTTAACATCATGATCACGTGCAAAATAGTGATTGTTAAAAAGTAATATGGCTTCTTAACGTCGAAAATAGAGATGTCCTGCATTTTTTTGTTTACTCATGGTCAACTTCTGATCTATTAATCCCTATCTACGCGATTATTGGCGTGGCATTTTTCATATATTTATGACATATCTGATGATCTGTTTATAATCATCACCAAAGGAAAGACCACACGAAAAAAAAAAAAAAGTAAGATTTCACCAGGACAAACACATCCATAAGTAACTGCCCGTAAGACGAAAGAAAATTTTTTTGTTTTTTTTTTCCGATCACATTTCTAAAAAAAAACCTATCTTGCAGAATTCAAGAGTTTATAAATCTCCCACTCAAATACTTACGCGAAACAGGGATTAGCATATCGATATTTTGGGTCAAAGGGAGTTGTGTCCACTGCTTACTACTCTAGATAAGTAACCATGCATCAAAATTTGTGAAGTAGAACGTATACACACGATTAACTAGCAGATGTACTTTTGAAAATCGAAGGTTTGCCATAAGCTACGCAGCGATGGACGAACAAATAAAAAAAAACTACCTGAATTCTCATAATTTCTATGTTCTAGCATTGTACTGGTGTAGATACTTTGATTCATACATGTGCATTACCACTGATATACCACTCTTGAAATCTATTTATCTATCTATCTATCTATCTATTTACCTATCACTCTCTCTGTATATCTATCTATCTATCAATCCATCTATCAATCTATCTCTTTATCTAACTGTACACACACACACACACACGCACACACACACACACACATATATATATATATATATATATATATATATATATATATATATATATATATATATATATATATATATATATATATATATATATATATATACGCACACACACACACATATATATATGTATATTATTATTATTATCATTATTATTAAAATGACACAAATGCATTCACAACCCATTTGCAGGCCATTCATAACTCAATTACCGTTAATCCAATTTTATCTCTTAAACCATCTATGCTTCGCGCACGGGTGGACATTCAATTACAGTGAATACTATTCTGTAGGAAAAGAGGCAATGAAATTTATTTCTCTCATTCCTTTAAGTAACTGACAAAATTAGAATGAAAATCTGAGTGACAAACATGACTTTATATCATTAGATGCAGGATTTATCAATCCATCTATTGTATGTAAGTATGTCTTCTGAATATCCTTGTCTATTCGTCTAATTCAATTTGCTCATATCTCTGCATCTCTCTGTCTAATTCTGTCTGTGGGTCACTTTGTGTCTCTCTCTCTATCGAACCAATATATTTTTTATCATATCCCAGATTGATTACTTTTCTTTCCTTCACTCTTCCTAGAATTTTTTTTTAGTTTAACCTCTTTCACTTCTTGCATGTATGAATGTACATTTCAGTGACCTTCTACCTTATATATCTCTTTTGATATCATTTTTTATCATCTCTCTAATCTATCAAAACCATGCCTTTCTCACGGTGTGTACTCCTGATACCACTTTTCGGACCCATATTTCCTCTTTCTACGGTCTTTTCTGATCCCATATATGGTTAGCGTCGTTGTTGGACTAATCATGTGTTGGCCTCGATCGACTGACGAAAGTTTGGTCCCAAGTACAGATTTTCGAGTCGGGTAGACGTTACTTACTTGGTAAATTAGCTACAAAAACCTTCAAACTGCCACAACAGTCATCAAATCCAGATATACATACACTTTCTGTTGAATGTTACTATATTGATTATCAAAATAGTATTTCGTTTCTTTGAACCGTCACTGGCAATGTTGGAATTAGCTTGCGAGAAAATTCTGATTGGAAGACTATAAACACGAGAATCCCTCATACTAAATTGGAAAGAGATATTCTTATTTTAATTTTTACTTATTGAAATTATATAAGCCTCAGAGGAAACATGTCCATCTGCCAAAAAAAATGTATTGTCTTCCTATATTGATTTGTAAATATACAACGTTATATCTATGTAGTCCTTTACATTTACCCATGCATAGGAATGTTTTATCCAAAGTGCAAAAAAATGCCAACTGAATTTCGTTCACTTTATATGAGCATTTTAGGTACAAAATAAAGTTTTGACTTCTCTCCAGCCTTGTTAAGAACAATAAATCATCGTCTTCCGAGTGTAATGACTGAAATTTCAGTTCTCAGACCAGACTTTGCATGAGAAAATCAGTAGATATGAACACGTTGCTGGTCCCCTAAATGGCCTACGCAAGTTTTTATCTAATATGGCCTACGCTTATTGAATTGGGATCATGCCAATGGATTAATATCAAACAGATATATTGTCTACTTTTGAGACACCAGCAAGCGTAGACAAACACTTGTAAAACATTGGCAAATGTACAATACTACAAAAGTTGCAAATGAATCAATTAATAATCTTTTTTTGTTGATATTGTTATACCTCTGACAGGTATATGAAGAGATCTGTCGATAATAATCGCAGAAAAGTACACAACTGATCGGCGTACCAAAACACTAGAATTTTACTTTGAATAACAATGATCAATAATTCTCACTCCTCCATCATTGGTTATTTTAGATTATAGTCTTTTGATAGGAAAGGGCGGTCTAAGAGAGAACAATAATATATAAGAAAGAAATATAGCATATAGCCATATATGCTTCAAAATGATATGGAGAATGTTATCAAAAGTTGACATGGCATAATGTGGGAAATGAAGTTTGTCAAACCTGCTTTGTTTTTGAATCAGCTTTATGTAAGTATTTTGATTATTTCAGCATTCTTTGCTGACACAATCTGTGGCGATAAATCCGTCGATACTTTTTTCGTCTTGCTTTCCTTTCCTTGCTTAGAAAATAAGTATGATGAGTGCTCGTGATAATGAATTCATTAGGAACTTTTCATGTCTTTCCTAAGGTCAATAATGATGATAATTCAGATAACATTTTTTTCTCGCAAATAAGAGGGATGTATACAAATTCTACAATTACTTGTATATAAATGTATTCGTGTGTGTGTTGATGTGTATGTGTGAATGTATTTATGCATGGTTATGAGTTTTAAAGGGATTGAGATCGATATTATATGTACTTAATGTGAAAATTCTTTATGCGTATTGTACATGTGTATTTACATGTTAATGCATATTTTTATGTGTGTCGAGATGTGTATGTGCATTTCTTTGTTTCAGGGATTGCAATCGATATGATATGCTAGTAGTGTAGATGATTCTGTACATTGTTATACGACCATATATATATATATATATATATATATATATATGTGTGTGTGTGTGTGTGTGTGTGTGTGTGTGTGTGTCTGTTTTTCCAACCTTAACATACAAAAAATATTTTTCTGATGAGTGCAATCGAAGCCAATTACATATTTCCCCCACGTGTTCGTCAAATCGGACATGTTCCAAAAATGGATGCTATCATACCTCTCTCCGCTTCTGTCAGCGGACCCGACATCTCCCTGCCTTTTGCAGTCTCACAATGAACGCTCAAACTGCACCAATTTGTCCTGGTAGCATGTTCTTCCCCAGCATATCAATGATTCTGGCGAATATTCACTTCAGCAACTTGGCAGTCCATTTTTCTTTCATAAGTTTTATTCAGTATTTCTATTGCAGGAAATTGCCGAAATAAGGGAGAAGAATATGATTATTGATTGATGGACACAGGAAACCAAATACTTCTGAGATACCTGCAGGTAATAAAGAGCTATATTAGTTGGCTTCAAAATCTTTACTTGATTTCTTTCTCTTGAACTTATCCACATCACGGGAAATTATTAATCATAGGACCAATCATCCTCTATATCTGATATGGCTGCATTTGGTTTATTTCAAAGGTTTTATTTATTTGGTGCATCGATTGAGTAGATCATGAACACATCTACATTGCTCAGTATGCTAATCCTAGAGAACCTGATTTGAATTTTCCATCTTACAAGTATTCAAACGAGGAAAGAAAGTGTCTGCTTTGGTTGGGTTAAGTTAGCAATGAATTAATTTACTGATTATTAATAACCAACATGTATACTTTTTTGCATGAGGAGAGAAACTTTGGATACGAGTTGTTCCCTGGTAAAAACATTGCTATATCTTAAGATCTTGGCTTTTGAATCGTCATTCTCTGGAAAGACGTAATCAAACATCCCACCAGAGGAAGAGAAACCATATCCCCTTTCTTTGTTCTCGAGTTGGTCGCTGTTCCAATGCAATTAGCATCGAATTAAATTCTGCTGTAATTTTGACAAAAAGTTTATCCACTATATAATCAGGTTGGGGAAAGATATGCTCCAGTCCCTACTCCAAACTCAATCATTTTTTTCGATATTCTTTTCTTACCAAATAGCAACTGGCTTCATCCAATCTTAATACACAGTTTTATACAATTCGATTTATTTTGTCGTTGATGGTGAATCTCTGGTGCTGTGTAAAGTATGGTTGATTGTCAATATCGTTCATAGAGTACCATAATCCCATTTTGCTAGGTCATTCCTCGAAAATAATATATCTCATAGAATTTGGAGTATTTTCATTACTTTTTTTGAAGGGCTCCACGTATGGTAATTTTATAAAAACATGTGATAGTTGAGATGTTCATTAGATATTTGTTGAGATATTCCCTAAAAGGTCTTTTTTTCAAATCACCGAAAGAGAAAAAAATGGTATCAAATACTTTTTTAGGATATGATAGGGTAATCATGAAAATATCTTCCTCGAAACTTTGATGCTACTTGATGAATGACGTGGAAGATGGTTTTCATAATTGACTACCAAACTATTACATATGTATTTCTATCATATTTCATGGTATCTGCGTTCATTGAATGCGCGTAAGTTATGTAGTTCCCAACTTTGCCAAAGTTTAAAAAATCCATCATTGCACTAGTTATCGCAAGAAAGGATATGGTGCTTCGTTCTCAGGAATTATTTTTACTCCTTTATGACAAAATCTTTGACGCTGGATGATTGACATCAAGGAAGGTCTGCTACTATCGGTAATAATTTGAATTTGATTTAATGTTTTTAGTTAGTTACATGGGTCGATTATTTTCCACCGGTTGGAAATCATTAGACATTCTTTATTGATATCATGCAAATAAAGAGACGAAGAGGATGAAAGATTTGGAAATAGAAAAGGCCATTAAAAAGGGAATTGAGACAAAGAGAGAGTACAGAACGAGGAAAATGCCTTTAATAATAGTCATAGGAGAGAGAAAATGGAACAAATCATGAGTAAAGAACAAAAAAAAAAAAGACTGATTAGAGAAAGGAGAAAAATGGGGATGGATTGAAATGAGGGAAAAGTGAAAGGAGAAGGAGACAATTATGAAGGGGGAAGAAAAAGAAGTAAACAGATAAAAAAAAGTGATGAAAGGAGGAAAAAGAGACAAAATAACAAAAGAGATGATGCGAAGGATGAAAGAAGGTAGGGAGAAGGAAATTGAATTATCACCATCATCATACGACCATGGAAATGATTTTTTTTTATCAGGATGCAATCATCACAGATCAATTCAACTTCTGGGCTGAGATAGCTCGCTAATTGGAGCTAGGAGATGAACTGCAGGTGAAAAATTTAAGAAATAAATCACTGTGAGCATTTATTCTGAACTCACATCACCAGTATCCATCATCACTTTCATTTTCGACCCAGGGAATAATGGGAAGTCATCTGCACTTTAATGGGCTTCCTTTTGTCATCTGCTCTAATATGTAAAATACAGGCTATCAATACCAAAGGAAAGAATCATCAAGAAAAGAGAAATAGGAAGTCATATCGATGACAGAAATGGATTCCTGTTCACAATCATCCCTCATCATCATCATTTGTTGAATCCACTGCTTAACACTGGATTTCCCAATCCATTCCGATGACAACCATGATTACGCTAATAACTACCTTTTTTCGTATGCATTTACCGCTTCGGGAGAACACACGGGCCAGCCTTTTGCATCATCTGTCACCCATTCTTTTTTGATATGCGCTCCGTCCTTCTCTATTTTTCTGCCTGATTATTCTTACGATACCATCCATCATAATATTCTCTTACATGAATGGTCCTATTTTTTTCTAACGCTGAGAATTACTCAAAACACGTTGCTTATTCATCGCCTTTTGAGATACTTTGAATCTATTCTCAGGTGAATTTAAAGTATCAAGGTTTCACCTGTTTTACATGGCAGGTCTCATGTACTGATTGTGTATTTTATGCATTAACCACTTTGTCAATTTGCTCAAAGCGTGTCAATTTATAGCAAATGCTTCTCAGCTATTTTGGTTAACTCTCTCAATGCTGAAGCCTTGCACTGATAAACACATTAAGAAAGAATCGAGACACGAAGCGAAAACCTATGTTATCAGCAGGTACAATTAATAGCATTATTGTGGTATGAACAGTATACCGTGCAAAGGAGTGTGATGCGCAGAAATGTTGTTTTAAGTCTTTCATCTCTTTTGAACACCATCAGTGGGATTCGATAAATATACTAACTTATCATTAGCAATGTTGTATGTAGGATTTGATTGTTGTCGCGCTCTTTGTTCATAATTCTAGTTGTGCCGGGTGAAATATACCATGGGTTTGTTACAAACAGGTATCCCTAGCTTTTTGAAATTCCACTCTACGTCACTTCGTAGAGGAAGTTAAAAAACGAAGCAGTTTTCACTGTTTCTTGTGCAGCAGTCCACGATGAAGATATGTGCACGCTAACTCTCTATTTCCTTGACCCTTCGAACAAACAAGACTGAGCTAAGCCAATAATCATGGTTACAGTTTAGCATCAACTCCATACTGACCCGTAAATGCAGTCAATGGGCCGAATTTTTGTTTTATTGTTGCCCACTGACAACATAATTACTACTCCCTTGCTGAGCTCTATTCGTATTCATCATTGAAGTAGATATTCAACATCAGCAAGTTTTGATATCATAACATTGGATGGGTTAGCTGCGGGGTAGGCGTACTATCCACAGCGCCACAAGTATAACATTTACCTGGTTCAAAATTGTAGATAAACTTGTTTGGTGAGATGGCACCGGGACATGACATCTTAGAAATGTTTCTTTTAATTCTGACTCATAATAGCTGGTGTGGTTTTGGGATTATGTTTTCGGGGAAAAAGTTTTTTTTTTTAACTCCCTTCCATCACAATTGATCTTGATCTTGTCTTTCTCACTGACACAATGGATAAAGTCTCCAGCTGCATGATGGATTGTGACCATGGAGACAAGGATCAGATGTTTCTGGAAACAAGATGTAGGAAACAGTGGGATGTATTGTGAATCTTAGCACCCGTTTGTCCACAACAGATTATCTATTATCACACCGGGGGCTCTGAATTCAATTATTAAAAAATATAAACGGATCACAAAGTGATAACTAAAAGTGGAAACAATTGTTTGGTTGTACCTTCAAGA
Organism: Thysanoteuthis rhombus; assembly: GCA_963457665.1. Classification (NCBI taxonomy): domain Eukaryota; kingdom Metazoa; phylum Mollusca; class Cephalopoda; order Oegopsida; family Thysanoteuthidae; genus Thysanoteuthis; species Thysanoteuthis major. Next base: position 18,355,398 of record OY735198.1, on the reverse strand, counting down.
TTTCAGCTTTCATAAAGTTCATTCAGGTGTTCAGTTGCAATTAAAAGCTATGTTATCTCTTTCAGAGGATGAAAAACCTTTCACTGTTTTAGTTGATTTTTCTGGCGAGCAAAGAATATTGACATTTCTTTGTTTTGAGAAGAAAAGTACATGATTTGTTTTATGTATTTTAGCACGATGATGCAATTGTCTGGTCGACTGATCCTCGTGGTTAAATTGGCACAAAATCTAGTGAAAATAGATTAAATACAATTCAGCTTTCACCCTGTTACATCTACCATCTCTATATCTGTGACACTGTTTTTTTAGGATAGACTTACCCTGTAACGTCAATATATATATATATATATATATATATATATATATATATATATATATATATATATATATATATATATGTATATATATATATATATACATATGTATAAATAAATAAATAAATAAATAAATAAATATAAATATATATACATATATATATATGTATAAATAAATAAATATATATATATATATAAATATATATATACACACATATATATATTATATATAAGTACTGTTTGTTCATAACATTGCAACTTGCAGTAATTTGAATGCTCCAAAATCAGACCTGAGGTTCGATTGGTATAGGAGCCCCGTTTTCTTTCAACATGTGTGTGTGTGTGTGTGTGTGTGTGTGTTTGTGTGCGCGCGTGTGTGTGTGTGTGTGTGTGTGTGTGTGTGTGTTTGTGTGCGTGTGTGTGTGCGTGTGTTCCTTAAAAGCAAAATCTTCTGACTTATTGTTGTTTAATTGACGAGCACGGAATAAGAAGCCATGCTCTCAAGAAATCTCAAGTGTCTTCTCAGGGAGAAAATGAAGCTCTGGAGATATATTCATGACGATTTGTTTATCTCGAAAGATTCAACATCGATGACTTACCACCATGATTTTGCAATTATCCAAAGTAAATTAAGTATTGGTTCTGTTACCGTTTTCGTTATGCCATTTTGCTTCTCTTGCTCACTGCTTTGCATATGATATTTAGTGAACTACGTTATGAATGGTGGTATCTAGTGGTTGTCCAACATCTTTGCTACGGTATTGTTTGAAGGTTCAATACCTCTGACTCCTGCCTTTCCTCTGATATTTTCTGCTATATTGTGACCCATACATACGGTGTACAGTATGATTTTCGCTTATATCTCCTGTATTTGGGTGTGCTATCTAGTATTATCCTGTCTTACTTTCTTTTCAAGCTCAAGGGTTTTTTTGTTTTCATGTATCTGATAAATGAAAAAAAGACATTATAAAGAAGGTGCTAACAATAAAAAGGAAAAAGAAGCCCAAGAACATGCCACTGCCTAGAGTTGTTGATCCAGGGCGAAACTGTTCGCCCCCAGATGGATGAAATGCCCTCTAACCTTTATAATAAAGGAATGATGAGAAGAAACAACTTAGATTCCCCATTTGATAACTATCATCGAGTACATTCTCTGATAAGGTCTAGATGGGAAAAAATCATATCAGAAGTGACAGCTAGATAGCACTTTCTCTCTCCTAAACCAGACAACCTTCAATTGGCTAGCAGCGTGCTCCAATTGATATAAAAGTAGATGCATATAAAACAATTTTCAACACAAAGACACATACACAAGCATTTTCGTGAACATTTACGCGATCAGATGCATCCTTTCTTCCATTCTATCTCTTCTCATTATCAGAACAATGCAGTTATTTTTCTCTCAGCAGTTCTCTTTTTTTATTACTTCTTTCCTCCAATAATCATAACTACATTTATCCTTACTCAATTGAGACTCGAAAGCATGAAACTTTTGATAATGATTGTAATTTTCCATAAAACATCCCAAGCATGGCCTAATAAAACACTATGTAAAATTGTAAGGAATATATAAGCCGGAGGATTGTGTCACTTCAATCTTTGATGAACAGAGAGTCTGCA
>OY735198.1:18330964-18350964 GCA_963457665.1 Thysanoteuthis rhombus | reverse complement strand
CAGCCCAGCTGCAGGGGATCCGTTCCCCTGGGGCAGCACTGCTCCATTGCACTTAAAGGAGCAGGTCCCCTGGTGGACGCTTCCAGGCTGGAGGTTGTCTAGCTTCTATTGAGCGCTTGGCAACTGTAGCTGCTTCGTGTGGAACCGTTTTCGGAAGGGTTGCTCCTATTTCTACCCACGTTGTGCCCAACATTGTGTCAAATTTTGCTGTGGCGTGACAGTGATTAAAGAGATGTTGATTTTCTCAATCTGTCTATCTATCCTCATGTCTTCTCATCAATTAATTAAAAAGCGTAAACAAAAACAGTCAGCAAAACTGTCCAAATAAGTCTCTTTATTTCTTGAGTGTAATTGAATTTTTTTCTATTGTTTATTGTAGCAAGAACAAGTTGTTAAGGGAATATTGTTAGTTGGATGATTGTATGTATGCGTTTGTTCACATATGTATGTATTAATATGTCTGCATGTCCTTCTTCTGTACACCACACTAGTCGACACTTGAGGAAGAAACTAACATGTCAGTGTTTATTATCATACCAGACCTAAATACGTCATCAGCCTTTTTTGTTGTGAGGCAAACCTCAAATTGAGGAGGATATTACATCTTGAGGGTATCTAAATTATTAAAGACCTTTTCTCATGGACATGTTGCATTGATTTTGTCTACATAGTACCAAATCTACAAAATGAGCCAATATAAACAGAAATTCATGCTATTGAATATGAGTTTGTTGAACCATCACAGCAGACACATATGTCCTATACTTGTTCCCTATCAAATGAGGGTATATCGAAAATTGACTGTCATGTACAATGCTGCATGTCTTGTGCAGATGATAGAACAATCGGCAATGATATGCAGATGTACAACCAAATTAAAAGCATTTGTCAACCGAAAATAATCAATCGAAAAGGAGGCCTTAGCGCTAAGTACAAACCGATGAAGAATTTGTGTGACACAGTTTTATGGAGAATAACAACGTCTGTACCTATTATGGGGCTTTGAATCGTACCACACACGCGCACACACACACACACACACACACACACACACACGTGTGTGTATGTGTGTGCAAGGAAAACCTCCCTTTCTGCTTTCGAAGCGTGGAAAAAAATCTTCTACGTCGTGTACCGTCCTTCTTGAATTCGAGGACTTTATGCCCCAAAATAACAAAACCATCTTACATGGGAAGAGAATATGATTTCAATGAGTTGAAGTGTTCCAAATGCTGATACATTTGGAAAAAAATGCAGACTGCTTGGTCAGCAGTATGTACTTGTATTTGTATTTACACGAACCTATCCATCGCGTAGATTGAGTCAAAACAGAAATACATGTTATTCTGTTCACTTGTTTGTTTTTTTTAATTTTTGATGTATTGATTCATCTTCTAGATACTTAAAATTCTAACACGATGTAATGAAAAAGATAATGTAGAATGTATACTCTATTCTTAAATAGTTTAGACAAGTAGATGAACATTGATGACACTAAACCAATTCTTTATTGTAACGAACATAGATTTTGCAATTTTAAATCCTTGAATAAGCATCCATTTAAAAAAAAAAATATTTTGTACATTGCCATCCGACTATTCTTCGATCTTATCATCTGCACAAGACATACAGACAAGAATATGTACATTATTGTTTTATACATGCATGAATAAAAATGAAAATCCACGTCATGAAAATCTCACAAAATGAATATAAAAAAACATAAATGATGAGAGCAGTGAAACGAGGCAAGAACAACGAACGAATAAAGTTCTCAGACAAATTGATGATTTTGGCTGACATTTGGTAGAGTCTGAAGTGGCTGTTCAAAATGTCTGGCTCAGACTACCAAATATTCAAGCATTCTACTCTCAATTGTACACTGGGGAAATGCTTTCAAGGTACGGCTATCGCCAGATGACATCTGATTGGCACTTCACAGGTAAGTTTATTTATTCAGTGAGGTAACTTCTGCATATGTTGTTATTTATCAATGCATCTATTGTTTGTAGACTGTTTTATTCCACTTTACCACAATCTTATCTCATCTTACTTTCCTTTTCTATACTTGGTTCAATCTCCCCCTTTGCACAGTTTATTCTATCTGATAAGTTGTGCCTGAACTCATCTATACTTTCTCTTGCACAAGGACGATTTCATCAATTCAAGCATACATCACATCGAACATCCATGAAATTATGTTTTTGAATCAAGTGTGAATACATATTTGGTTTTTAAAACTTGATCAATCCGCATTAAATAAAGGATTGACACAGGGTACTGTTTCAATGCAGTTCTGATTATATAATGCCAGCTTCATAATTGATATACAGTAGAAGCTTGATTTACATGTCGTTGGAGGTCAAGCCTTTCTGCAGGGAATCTGGCATATTTCAAAGGAAAAAATTATGCATATATATACACACACACACACACACACATATATATATATATATATATATATATATATATATATATATATATATATATATATACATATACATATACACACACACGTTTTTTACAATTAGTAGGCCGTCGTCCCAGTATAGTCCTATTTAGGGGGGAATCTAGTGGAGGTTACATAGAATATACACACTGATCGCATCCGAAATCTTGGTGTTCAGACTGCCCATAGAGTCATCAAAACAGCAAATGCAGTATTTTTCAATTTGTTTATTTTTGTTTTGGCATAGTTTAATTGATTGCGGAATGCGGCCGTTCGTCTTTATTGTTTGATTATTTCTATGTTTGTTGTTGATATTGGTGTATTCCTCGAAGATATCTTTATAAAGTCAATGACACCGGATTGTATAAAGCTGAAAGTTCTGTTTTTTTTTAAGATGCTAAACCAGGGGATAGCATCATTGGTATTCAATCTATTCTTTTAAGTGTAGTAGGTGTGTAATGTAATTGTTTATATCTTTTGATGTCTTCTTATTCATTCCCAACAACGATTTAGTGGGTATTATAATTGTTCAGGTGGATTCGATAGTGAAGTCAGGTTGATGGTCCTTAATGAGTATGTATGCATCTTCCTCTCTGTGATGTTTTTTTTTCCCAGTTGTTGATAATTATCTCGTGCTGATTCTTCTAGATGTTTGATTTACGTACATTTTTTGCACTGTTGTTGTAGGTCTAGGAATTAATTTCAAATATATGATTGTTTTTTCTTTTTTTATCTCTTTCAACAAATATGTTAATAGATTATTCATTGTGTTTTATTTAAAGCAAAAATTCAGGTATGTCTCAATGTGTTTTTAAATGTAACGTTAGTAACGTTCGGGAGGAGGGCTCGTTCAAAACGTTCAATTTGTTTGCTTTGTTGTTTTTTTGGTTTATTTGTTGGGTTGGTTTGTATAGAATTCTACTTCATGTGTACATTAAAATACTTTATCTTTTGAAGGAACCATATTTTGTAGTGATATTTGATGGGCACATCTATGGGCATGTGTTCAACAAATTTTTCCCATTTATGTAGTCAGTAGAATTGGTGTCCGTAAGCGTGTTCAATAACGGAAATTGGGTTGTAGCCATAACACATTGTACAAATCAGGGATGCAACATAACAATATTATGTAATGTCTGATGTGCAATAGGTTTATTTCATCGAGTCTTCGATATAAATCCAACTTTAAACGTCAGATTGGTTTAGAGTAAAGCAAGAAATATAGTAATATGAAGTTTGCTAAACAAGGACTTTTATTTTTTTGTCCTGTTCTTGTCCTTTCAGGCAAATGAGGATGTATATTTTGAATTTCAGTTTCGGATATTTTTGGAGATTTTTGTGGGTTTTACCAACCATTGAGAAAAATGTATTGTGCTAAAATACATCAATACTAGCAGTAAGCACCCAAACAAATAATCTAAAACATCCCCAAATCCATAGAAACCATACTGATATATTATTTTCCTAAATGAATCAATATCTCTCCAACTTAGAAACGACTATACTGAAACCTGAAACAATACTTGGAATATAATACAAGATGAAATCTAATTGCAAGAAACAAAGCAGCTACAAAAAAAAAGAATAGAGATAGAAAACATCAAGTATACACTCACATTTAACCTGCAAATAACTTGGGTGAAATATATATTACATTAAAAACACTAACCTCTAGGCAGCCCTCCAAGGAAAATATTTATCAACACTGAACTGGAAATTAGCTTTATTCCTTACTGGAAATTTCGTTACACATCACAAAACATAACCATAAAGTGGTCAACTACTAATAAAGAAATCATGCATAAACAAGACTGCAACTGTACCAACGAAATCAGAAGCCCTTTGCGAAACAAATGTTACAAATGTTATGTAGGAACATAAAAAATGCCCTTTGAACATAGATTAACCGATCATACATCATCCTTCAGTAACAAACAATATAAAAATACCATTATGTACATGTTAATGGAAAATGCACAAACAAAATTCAAACCAACCATAAAAAAAAATCAAAACAGACCCACATATGCCAAAATATAGCAGTTCCTTGATGGTCGAGGAATTTAAAATTTTCAGTTCTACTGAAAAAAAAAATCACACAGAAATATGATATAACGTTGGAATGCAAATATGGCTAAATTTTATATTTAAAAATATAACTTTTTTACCCACACATTAATATTGAATCTTGGGTGGTTAAAAAGGAAAAAAAGAGAAAAAATATCGTAAATATTCAATATGTTACTTTTCGAAGAGGGAGGGTGAATTTCTATAGGTTTGTACGTTCATGTGTGCTCGCAAGTATGTTTGTTAGGGATGTCTATGTGTGTTCTGGGTGTATTTTTGGAATGACTCCATTATGAGGATTTTTGAATTGATAAATGTCAAACACAGTTGATAAATCACTGATGATGTTCATATCGGGGTCAATGGTATTGTAATTTGAGTCTTGTCTATGGCTGCCAGTCAATCAAAAAGGATTTAGGATGTCATGAGTTCTGAAACGAACAATTATTTATTGCTTATATTGACATTGTCTAAGAGTATTAAAGCTTACTCAAGATTAGAATTGTTCAATGCTATTAACTCTTGCTAACAATATAAACAGTGTAGCACGTACTTAAGATCACCTTTTTGTAACATGAATAATACTCACTAATGATTAACAGTTTTTAAACGCAACAACTTGCATAGAATTAACACATTTTTAAAATGGTTAAGGATATAACTATTGTAGATAATGATTATTTGCTCAATTTCAACAGTATTTGGCACTATCAAAACTTGATAAAAATAAGCACGTCAAAAACTTACTTGAGATCAACACTATTCAACACTATCAATGCTTGTTTAACATTATTTAACAATATTTTTCCTACCTTAAGAATGACGATTTTTACCACTATCAATACCTGCTTAAGATCAACATTAATTTTATCATCAACATCTTAAAATCGACACTACTAACACTATTATTACTCGCTGAAAATTAGCATTTGCTTTAGAATAAAACTATTCAACACTCGTTAGCTGCTTAGTGTTACCCTACCAGTTCTTGCTCAAAATTAACATGATGTTACACTATTGATACCTGCACAACAATAATACTATCCGACATTCTTAACAAACACAAGATTGAAAGAATTTAACATTATTTGTATTGCATTGGATTAACATGTTTCAAGACTTCAGGACTTTCTCAAGTTTAGCACTATACAATACTATAAATATTTGCTTGAGATTCAAACTATTCAATGCTAATAACACTTGCTTAATATTGACATTATTCAATGTACTATCAATTCTATTTAAAACCATCCAAACTTGATCGACATTATCATTATCAACAGTTCCTTATGGATAACCCTTTTTTTTACACTATCAATACTTGCTATACTATACTTGAATGCTTAACAATGTTTAAAACTATCATAACCTGCTCGAAATTACCACTATTTAACATTATGACTTACAGAATATTAACACTAATTAACACTATTGAAACTTGCATAGCATTATCACTATTTAATACAATTCCACTTTCTTATCATCAACACGATTCAACATTATCAATACTTCCTTGTGATCAACACTATCAACACTCGCTGGAATTTAACACTATCAACTCTGGCTTGAAATAAGAAATATTCAACACTATGCACCTGCATACGATCAAAATTTTCCATACAATCAACACTTGGTAAAGATTAACATTAAAGATAAACATATTTTACATTATCAATTCTTGTTCAAAATTGACATCATTCCCCATTATTAGCACTTGCTCGAAATCAACATTATTGAGCACCATCAGTATTCTCTTAAGATTAACACCCTCTAATAATCTGAATGATACGTTGAATCATTATTATGTGACGCCATTTACGCTTGCTCTAGATTAACACCATTCAACACTCTCAACGGGTGCCAAAGATTAACATAGTTTAATCCTACTTACACTTACTTAAAATCAACGCTATTTTACATTATCAATTACTATTAAAGGTTGCTATTACCATTCGCTTAAAATTATCACTATTGTTGCATTCTTATGGTTGACACTATTCAGCACTGTCAACACTCGCTTAATATTAACATTTTCTAAACGATCGATACTTTCTCAAGACGACGACTGCTCAACATTCTTAACACGTGGTTTATTAAACACTATCGATCCTTGCTCAAAATTAACACTTTTCAACACAATCAACTCCCGTTCAAAATTAACCCTTCTTTCAAGCGGCTGCAATCTCATGTCGGATGGTTGATGCTAGAGCTTTAGCTGTGCATGATAGATGATTTAACAATCTTGATAGGTCATCGTATTGTTGGTTCTTATACAATTCTCCTGGGTCATCAACCATAAAGATTCTCTTTTTTTTTCAAATGTCAACTTTGCAGCCATGTTAGCATTGTCTCATCTGTATCGCTTCTCGTTTGCCTCTTGAAATATCCATTGTTTCCCTATTATGCTGCCTCTTGTTTCGGAGTTTCTGATCTTTTATTTGTTACCGTACGCCTAGTCTTCCTCTACTATTACTTGTAGTATCATTATCACCAATACCATCATCATGATGATTATGCTCTTTTTCTCTCGTAACGAATAACTTTCGCGATACAAACTCTCGGTACGCGCAATCTTTTCGCTGCAAACGTTTAGTATTAGTCTAACAAACCCTACTGAATAACCATAGCGATTAAGATGAATATACCATGCGTATTTTGTCCTGCAGATACTGTTCTCTCTCATGGCTTTAGTCTTTTCCGATATTGTTTCCTTTTTATTTCTCCTCAATAGTTGTATTTATTCTTGTCTCAGTATGCTCAATTTTTCATCAACCCCTAAACCAGGCCCCCTAAAAGAAGAAAATGGTTTATAAAAGCATGTTTAGGTCCTGATAGACAAAAATGCGTTTGCACCATCATATTGTACTAAAAAAAGGGCTCTGCGGAACAAATAAGTGATTACAAAGCCAAATTCCGATGCAAATTCCCTCAGAATCTGTTGAAAACTACATGATATATTGTTTTTACGAATGTGAGCAAAAGCAGAAATTCATTAATCAATAATGAACGCATGGAACTGCCGCAAAATTCATTTTGTTCTGCCCCTGTTTCACTGTTTCATAAGATTTACTTTAATTTTTTAAGAATTTTATCAGATATTGTATGGACAGAAAGTATAAGTAATGAAATGTTTTTTTTGGATATTCCAATATTATATCATGTCTTCAGACTCGTATCACCCTTTGAATTTCCCTATAAATTTTCATGAAATTTCATTGAAAGATGGACCTTGTAATGCAACTTTGATAAACTGTACGATTGAAAACAGGAATGCTGAGTCATACTATCCCCAATGACGATAATAAGATTCATAACTTCTTTTATTCTTATCAATTAAAAACTTTCTAAGTTTCTAAACTCATAAACACATGTATGTTGATATCAACGAGCTACTTCTGGTGTTAAAGCTCCATGAGTATAAATTTTGATAACATTACGAGGAATCTTTTCAAATAAAAGTCATAATCAAAACATCTTAACACTAGTAAATGATCATAGTGCCCATCAGTAGTTGAAAAATGGCAGAAAGAAGACATTTACTGAACTGCTTGTACAGGCCAACTGATTATTGACAAGGTTTTACATTCAAATGCGTTTGATAAATCTTAATCACCAGGGAACCAATTGCGATGATTTTAATTTTTGTGAACGTAATGAATATTGCTATGGCGTTGTAGGGATTTATTGATTGTAAAATACACTTATTCCTCTTTGATTACTTCTTAAGATACCAAATTTCAATTGTTGATGATTGGATAAGATTCAATGTGTTCTTACTTTTCTTTCTTGATGTCTTCATAATACTGATTCTTATTTTACAAATCAGTAATTTCTAATTACTTTTATATTACAATATCCTGATACTTATCGAATCATCTTCTACATTCTTAGGTGTAATTCCAGTTTCTTATCTCTTTTGCAATTTGTATTCTCATTCTATCAACTTTCGATTCGATATATATATATATATACATATATATATATATATATATATATATATATATATGTGTGTGTGTGTGTGTGTGTGTGTGTGTGTGTGTGTGTGTGTGTGTGTGTGTGTGTGTGTGTGTTGGGGATGCATTGATAAGACCACAAGGCTTGAACATTCTTAGTTGATGGATCCCAAGTTTGTGCCCAGGAGGATTCACGCTTAGTATTTTGATTGATGTCCTTGTTTACGATTTTTCAATTTATAATCCCGAACAGGTGTGCTTTTTTGTGCTTTTTTCCTTTCCATCTATTTTCTTCCATTGAATATTCTATATCACCTCACCCACTTGTCCTATTCTCTTCTCATTCTATGTTTTCTTTGTTTCTGTGTTTCTGTGTTTCTTTTTTCCTCTTCCACTTTTTTCCTCTTTTGTTTCTTCTCCTCTTGCAGCATTTTTTGCCATAACAAGAAATGCTATATATTTTCATTTTATTCACCAACTGAAATAAAGACTTCAACAGATATACCATCATTGATCAAAATCAAGAATAATCCTCTTGGTCCAATCAACAACGTAAACGCAAAAAAAAACAAACATCACACTATAACTCGTCAATACAATCAAAACATTATCAATGACTGCTGTTTCAAGCTATAGCAACATTGACTTTCCATTAAAAATATGATACTGTTAATTATATCGGACTGCTTTCATTTCTTTATAGATAACCACCATGATAAGAAACGTCCATCCGAATGACCATCACTTTTCCACGGACAATTGATACAGTGGCTTATCATTGCTAGTTGCACATGATGCGTAACCAATGCACTATCCATGGAGAGGAAGCTTGCATTTTCGATTGTATCATTATAAAGTCATTTACTACACATCACAATCATGATCCTGAAAGTCCCCGATTCAAAATAAATAAATGAATACACGAATAGGTAAAGACTGAGCATGGTAACTCTGAAAAACGAACTTTTTTTTGAAAATGGATTGTTTCGAATGTCTTCTTCGCGGCCATTTAGTCAAAATTCGACTATGCACGCATTAGCCAAATATCCAGATGGTCATAAATAAAAGGAACTCAATTTCCTGTCTCTAACCAGCTAGAACTTTGATCGCCAAATTGCACTTAAGTGGATTTAGTGTGGCCATATTCATTAGCAAAATGACCCTGCCTTTTTTTCAGCATATGCAATGCATGAATTCAGGAATTACACTTATTTTACCCAGTCCAGATGAAACTCGTTCAGATTAAATATGTTATGAGTTAGATCCGGAACTCTGCTCATAAGCCACCGAGTATAAAGGAACGTATCGTTGATGTCGCCAAGTAGTGCACTATACAGAAAACTGATCCAGTCTTTTTTAAAAAAATCTCATTTGGATTATAATATCACTAACTTTGAAAGAGTGCTCAACCAACCAACAAGCATTGACAATCTAAACTTTTTTTCCCATCTTCGATGATGTCACACTGTTTCTGCCAATTTGTTCTCGAGCCTTCATTTACATCTGAAGAGCGCTGTTGAACGAAATTACCAAATTCCTGTGTCAACATTAATATTGGAATATGAAATGATTGTCAGATGACAACTGAAATCGACTAATCCTAAAATCTCAGTAAAAAGGACTCAACACTTACATACTAAGATACGTATTTATAAGAGACAACTGCATGCACGTATACTGCTGCATGTATCATTAAAGTACAAATGGGACTTTTTTTTGCAATTAGCAAAACCAAGCTGGTGGAATTGATTTCCAACACTTAGTATAGTTTGATTTTGTTGGCCTCGATGCTTAATGCTGATTACTTTCAAATGACATTCTAATTTTGAGCGTTTTCTACATCAGCTAATCTTATCAAACATGAAATATCGTTGATGAAGAAATCTCAAGCAAAAAACTTTGCAAACTATTTCCACCTCCTCAAATTATTCACATTACTTTTCCTTGTGTTGATTGAGAAGATCAATGAAAACATTTCAGGAAGTTACATTCCAAAATATTAATGAATTCAAAACTGGACAACAAAATCAATTCCAATAAGATATTTATTGCATCTTCTTGAAAGTCAAAATGGAGAACTCGAGACGTAACAATATGTGCGACCAAAACAATCAATTTATGATGAAGTACGTGCTTAAGTTGAAAGAAAGAGCTATCGGCCAAAATATAACGTTGATTGATCATCAAAAGGTGGACAGCTACGGAGGAAAGTAGGTAATTTGGATAAAAATATTCTAGATCAAAGAAGATATGTCATATAAAAGCAATAAAATTAACAGATGTATTTGGTTGCCCAAAGGGACTATACTAATTTCTATAATGCTTCTATGACTGATTGTAAAGTGATATGTGGATACATTCGAAAAGTAAGGAACGAATCCAACATGAATGTAGATTGGAAATCAAACCTCTTCTGAACAAAAAATGAAAATTATTATTGAAAATATCAAATTACGATTTTCCAGACATCATCATCGGCACGCAAGCGGCTTCTGAAGCCCTCTAACTCAATTGCTATGCATCCATACATATATACCTAGCTAACTAGACTGAAAGAAGTTATGTCGACAGTTTTGGTCCATTTTCTGGTAATGATTTTCTGATAAAAGGGGAACTCTATCACAAAATAAAAAAAAGATGTCTGTTTCTATCAATGCCACCTATATGAATAATCCATTTGTGAATGGTTGAACTGGAATAATTTCTCATACATATATTGTTTGAATAACTGAGGTATTTTTATTATATATATATATATATATATATATATATATATATATATATATATATATATATATATATATATATATATATATATATATACATATATATATATCTTTTTTTAATGTCTTTTCTTTTTTCTTCTTTTTTTGATTTTGGAGCTTGGTGGATGTTTTGGCTAATAGAAAGCTACACCTTAAACCATGTATTGCTTTTCGATGAAGCATGGATTTCCAAGACATGCAGAAAGAAAAAGCATAGGCGATGAACCAGTTAATTTTCCTGCATATCACTGGGATGTAATCACTAAAGAGTCTAAATTTATCGGGGACAATATGGCAAAACATATGGACCAATTTTAAATGAATAAAACCGTCAGCAACCTGAAAAAAATGGTAAGCCATAGGAAAAAAAAGTGTTTGAATGATAAAAAGTGAATGGTTCAATTTCCAGTTGTCTAGTTCAACAATTGCGGTCTATATGCGTGAATCAAATTGATGCACAAAGAATATAAATGCATTCATTCATACATAGCAGACAATACCTGAATGTGTGAGGAAAAGGAAGAGAATAGTAGATAGACTGACAGAGCGAGATTAATGATTGATTGTGCTGTGAATGAAGAACGACGGAAATTCTCTTTCTCTCTTTATATATATATATATATATATATATATATATATATATATATATATATATATATATATATATATATATATATATATATATATATATATATATATATATATATATATGTGGGGGTGAGTGTGTGGATATATATAGTGTAAATATCAGTCTTTTTTTTACTTTTACTGAATATTAAAATAGATTTCAAGTCTCAAAACTTCTAAGCATATTTGAGGAAATAATTATCTTTAGATTATATCTACGAATGATGCTGTCAGTGTGCCAGTTGAGACCTTTATCACGTGTCTCCCATCAATTACTATATTTCCTCCTCTCCAGTGTATTATTGATTAAACTGATAGCTAGACTCTTCCACAGAATAACGCCTAATTTCATCATAGTCTGCATTTCTCTTTTGTTTTTCCCCGTTCATAGATATTAAATCAGTATGATAACTCAAACCCAAAAGTATGTGCAGCTCAATGCCGATTTTTGAATAAAACATTTTTATAATTGCCATATGCATCTTTCATTCTTCCGTCAAAATTGGTTAGTTATTCTTGGAAAACCCTCAACCAAAACTTTCACTTTTTTTCGGTTGATGCTCAAATAATACATTTATAATGGGATTGGTTGGGAATAATTTGCAAAGACTCTCCCTTAATGATCTTTTTGTCGTTGCCCAGCGGGATTTTTGTGATCATAGCCCAACAAAAGGCGTATCTTATTTATCGATTCCTATTTTTGCATTTATTTTCTCTTGGTGATTATCATCCCACATCAACAAACTGTAAATAGAACTCGGTCTGATGACACTTCCTTTTGATAGACCAAACATATTCTAGTGTATATATATATATATATATATATATATATATATATATATACATATATACATATACATATACATATACATATATATATATGTATATATATATATATATATATATATATATATATATATATATATATATATATATATATATTGTCCTACTCAGATTTTTCATTGGTTTCCCTCCTTTTATACGGAACATTTGATCTCTTTCTCCTTTTTTACTTCATGTTTTCCTCCTGCTGTCTGTTTGTCTTTGTTTTTCATCTGAATTGCTTTCTCTCACTCTTTTGCTTTTCCTCCTGATTTTATTCTGTTTCTTTTTTCTTTTTTTTCCTCTCTTGTTCTTTTTGTTTATTTTAACGATTAATGTCGATTTGGGTCCCTCATTTGCAATCATTTTATTTATTTCTCCATTCGGATTTTTTTCTATTTCTTATTTTCTCTCCTTTGATATATTCCTTTTCTCTCTCTTTTTTTTGTCGTTGATGTATTGCTGTTTTTTTCTCAATATCTTACAAACATTACTTTGTTCCTTTGTTGATTTCCTTCATCAATTACTTCTCCTTTTAGAAATTTGCCTTAGTTGCTTCCCTTTGGAATAGTGATCAGTATTCATTCCTTATACCTTTTTAAAAAAAATATATTTTTCTCTTATTTTTTCAACCAATTTTTATCCGTCTTCCTTCCTCTGTTTTACTTTGTTATATGCGTAGTTCTCTCTCTCTCTTACTTTTCATGGTGATTACTTTTGACTGTTTTGATTCATTCTTGTTTCCTTTTTTGTTTTTCATATGCAATCAACCGTCACTCATTCATTGTATCTTGCTGAATATTTCAATCATTTTTATATACAATTCCACAAGAATAATATCAGATTTTATTGCTCCTGTGGGCCTCAAATTTTTGAAAAGGATCTCCGATCAAATGAGCACCCTCTCCAATTTCAACGCTCCGTACTTTTGATTTCTGCCGTTTCAAGGAATGACAGTCGTATTTCTGTCTGATAAGTCGTCTGATATGTCGGCCAGATTATATGAAATTCACTTTCATTCCACACGAAAACTTTCTGTTGTCGACATCTTCAATCAGTCATCCCATGCAGTCACGACTGTACCACTGATTGTTCAGAATATCGAGTTTTTCCTTCATATCATTCACTTTGAATTGTTTATCAACATAAATCTAGCATGTATCGTTGTTTCAGTTCTATTTATAACAGAAAGTGCGTGTTTCGAGTGAATTTGGCAAGAAATTGAAACGGGTCTAGTGAGTTGGGGAAACCAATGTTAACTTTCTCCCTCCTGTATCAAATATCTTTCTCCGGGTCGATTTCAGTACTTCAAATCCTATACTCATCAGATGAATCATCAGAAAATAAAAGAAAGATATAGGACTTATGAAAAAAATTCAGAAAGCTTATTCAACCAGTTGGAAACTTCTTCATATGTTTAACATCCATTGTCATCATATATGACGAACGGTCCAATATCTCTCTCTCTCTCTCTCTCTCTCTTTCTCTTTCTCTCTCTTTATACACACATGTATATATATATGTGTGTATATGTGTGCACGTGTGTGTGTGTGTGTGTGTGTGTGTGTGTGTTCATTTATATATTGAGTACTTCAGGGTCCGCTTCCAGCAGACTTGAATATGTTGATTTTCTTTCCTGAAAAAAGTTTTCCTCGGCTACTTCCAAGTCCAATAGAAACATTTGTTTTTGCCAGAAGCTCAATCTCCGAAATATCCTCATTTATCAATTTTAGATGTTTTCGCCAATGATGTCGGGAATGGGTTTTTTGACATTAAAATCATTCAATGTATCATTTTACATGATTTCAAATCATAACGCTTGTTGTATTATTGACTGTAATGATGTTTTCTCTATTATGATAGAACACGTATAGTTAGTATAATGCTTGGAGGAAAAATGGTCCGAAAAACAGCTAAAATAATATGTTGGCTGAAAATATGATGGTAAAATTCATAAAAAGCAGGTCTGGTTAGTCACTCATTAAGAGCCTTGTCGTGACAAACTTTTCCTGGGAGTATTTTATGCCACAGTTGATGGTTGAAGACATTGTTGAAAACGGTATCAATGAGTAAGTTAACTGTTCCCCAATTTACTCAGTTTGGTATCATGGACAAATTTCTAAATAACCAGATAACAAATGTGAAAATTACCATTTGGTATCAACCTCTATTGTAAATAGAAATTCATCGAAACCTTATTCACTGAAGATTTCGTAAAGCAAAATGTTAGATTCTTTTCAACTATGATAAAGACTTATCATTTCAGTGGTAAGCTCAGTCGCTTAATTGGTACAACTTGCACTTCTAAAATAAAAGTACATACCCAGCCAGCCAGTGTAACTTAGAAACTGAAAAAAAAACCTATGTTGACAAAGAAAGTTTAATCGACGATCAATAGTATCAACTGCTAAAAAAAAACAAGCTTTTTTATCGATTGACCGTCGATGATTCAACGGTTAACATACGTTTTCAGAAATATGAAAGTTTTCAAATCGTCTGCACATGTGGATTTCGGATCCTTTTTTCTTTATTCATGTTCTTTTATTTGATTAGGAGGGAAGTCTGCGTAAAATTTTGGAGGTTGTTTCAGAAACGGTAGAACGAGCCTGCTTCAAAGATGGGCGAGTGTTTTATTGAAAAAAAAAAGGAAGGAGCTTCCAAAAATATCTAACATGATCAACTTATGTTTTCACACAGACTGACGAATTCAATCTTGTTAAAGCGCTTAGAAAACTCGATTCGACCAACCCCCGCCAAAACTGCAACCATAGTTTTCTTCAGTTCTCTCGCTGAACCGGTTGGCTGGTCACAAATGCATGTCTCGATTGCACTTAATGAAGTATATGGGAGTAACTTGAAATTTAAGGGAAGTTATTTATTCGTAATGTATGACTTTCCTATCAATCACATTTCTCTAGAGCGAGAAATAGATTTGAAATCTCCTTTATGTAGCAAAAAGGTTTTCATATGGATTGTTTGAGAGAGTCGTCATTTTTTTTGTTCATCTAAATATAGAATTTCAATTAGCTCCATCAGATGAACAAAATGAGCATTTGAAAACGAATATACCATTCTATCTTATGTTGAAAGAGTTCTTAATTTCAATGTGTTCATCAATTAGTCATTTTGATTAGTAATTGAACCAAGATCAAAGGGAAAAGTGGTTCAACGTTTTTTTACTATCTATTTAAGTTAACTTTACCTACGTTAATGATTTGTCTAACATCTCAAAGATTTTGTAGATATCTGAGAATCTTCCCTCTTAGGTCCTTAAATCCCTTTTCAAATCAATATTTTTGGTATTATATCTTTATTGGTACTTTTTTACTCTACTAACTACTCTTCAAGTGGTTGATAACGTTATGAAGGTACGCTATGCAACAGTAGCGCTTTTACAGAGAAAGGTTAAATGGGAATAACCTTTCTGTGTTGTTTTGCAGTGAGTCATTATAGAGCCAGCATCATTTCTCTACTTCTATCTCTTACACTCCATCTTGCTGTTATTCCCACCAGTAATCTCCGATGGCTCAGCGTAAATGAGATGAGATAGTCATTCTAATCTTAGGAAGCAAAGAAAAAGTCCCTATCTAATTTATTATAATTATGTTTTCCAACTTACGCTATATTGGCCTACAAAAGATTTCGTTACGTTGAGATAGATGTGGCAACTGTACACTTCGTTTGAGAGGATATTTATACATATTATATGAATAAATATTCATCATCATGATCATTTCTGTTAGGCATAATAGTCGTCCTAGAGCTGATGAATTTTGGTTTGACATGCCATCTCATTTCCCCAGTTACAATTTTGCACATTGTGAGTAAGGACTTCCACTGATTGTCTCACATCCTTGCATGTTCAGTGTTATAATAGTTCCTATGATATTGGTGACAGTCTGTGCAGATATACCCAGCTATCTTATGTATTTTCCGAGTGATCCCTAGCTTGGTTCTCTATAGCCCACGTTACGTTGTTTCCAGTTTGACAGTGAATTGTTTGGTTTGCATCCTTGTTTGGAGCCCATTTGCAACTATCAGGACGATGCATCAGTCGTACATCTTGTTTCTCAGGATTGTTGGCAAATTCATTCACCTGAATATATTTGGTTGTACTCCTATGTTTCGCTTTTAGATATAAATTCTAAATAGTTATGGGGCATGATTTATTCACAACAATGCAGAAAACAAGAGATCACTGGCCAAACATAATGGATTACAACCAACTGAGGCAGAAGTTGATGGTACTCTCTATGTGATAGGATCAACAGGTGGTCCTCTAAAACATTTTTCAAATGAATTAAACCATCGATTGAAAGAAATAATGCTCCGAAATTGAACTTATTGAAATGGTGCTGTATTTCATTGAGATAACTTTGAATTCTCTCTCCAGATACGTAAGACAAAGATTGTTGCAGTTTGGTTTAGAAGTTTCCACGACGTATTCAGCAGATATCACACATTTGGATTAAGATTTATTCCATTATTTTCAAAAATTAATTCAATGAAAAAAAAATTCTACAAGCTAGAAGATTGCAGATATACATGCTGAAATTTGGCATTTTATTTTTTAGAAAATTGAATCAAGTTTCCTGAAAGATTGCAATATTGTGGAAAAGAACATCAAATATGTTGTTCCATTAAAGCTAATGTTGAAAAATGTGTTTACACCCGCTCTATTACACTCTCTCTGTCTCTCTGTCTCTGTCTCTATCTCTCTGTCTCCGTCTCTGTCTCTTTCTCTCTCTCTCCCTCTCTCCCTCTCTCTCTGTATATACATTTATATATAGTTATTATAGACAAAGACTTGTGCACGCAAACACGAAAACACACTCAAATATATATATGCATTTACATATTTATGTGAATGTAATTACGTACTTAAACATATATGTATAGATTAGTTTTATATGATTCGACTTGATGACTTCGAATTTATCATACATATATATAAACATAGTGCTGCGGTTTCATGTTGATTTAACCGTGCTCTGACCAAAAACGGGTGATCCGTATGAGATTTTACATCTTGACAAAATTATTTCATCCCAACACGGATCCAAAATACGAATAGGGAGATTGTACCCCGATAAGTTGATACCAGCTGCATTCCTGCCTGGAAAAACGACAATCCAGGCAGTACATTTTGCCTATTCTAGAACAGTTGCTCATTTTAGTTACTCCCTGTGTCGTGTAATGCATTAGTCAATGAACACTCCAAGTATATTTTACCTATGTGTAGCAATAAACCGATTTGGAATTTAAAAAAATACTCAACCAGTATGCAGACAATGCAGTATACCTTAAGTGATTAGTAAAGGTATTAAAAGGAATGGTTTTACATTTATACTAATCTCGCTTTCCCTCGCAAAACTCACCCAACACTCGCATGGCTTGATAAAACTACAACATTTTATTCCTCCTTTCAAAGTTTTTTTCCTGTCAACTCATTTTTCAGTCATAGTGAATCTTACTTCCAAACTGTGTTGCCATCTAGAGGTTATTCAGTTCTGTTAGAAAACAATGACTTTTCAATTCCTGACATCACGGTAAAGTGATATTGGAAATGATGTGGTTTTTTTAGGGAACGGTTTCATGAGATTCATAGGTTCTATCGGTCGATTGACCCCTTGTTGTTTGAGCTGTTAAAATAAAATTTCGGTGGATTCACTCAACGGTTCCCTCCAGGTATAATACCTTGATGGGATGATGGTAAACAAAACCATCTACAATAGTAATCGCATGTAAAATACACAAGGCTGTTCTAATTCTATTCCTCTCTTTGTTTGCTGTCCATACGTCGTTTTCGTTGAGTCATTGAATCTTTATTCGGCGTAAATACATTCGTTTGCTTGCGTGTGAGTGTCGTATGGATGATAACCGCTCTCATGTTCCAGACAATTATTTTTCGATGCCTAAAAATTGTTTTTTTCACGTCCCCCTTCACCAGAGGTATCAGTGGATATTTCTCAATGGCCTGAAAACGTCTTTCAAGCAGGTTATTTCCACTTATATGCACATCGATAGAAATATAAACATGCGTATACATCCAATACAGGTATTGTGAGGAATGGCAATATAGGTATTGGAAGGAATGCCAAGCATTCAAGCACACATGGATTTAATGTATGAGTGAGAGAGTTCGTGTATTGTACAGTGTGTACGTGTGGGAATAGCACTTTAAAACAACTGATATAAACAGATTTTTCTCACTTTTTGCATTGAACCAACAACTATATGTGTGATTATTATTTTTATGTTTCTGTACAGTCGTCAATTCGGCAATACTTTATCTTGGCGATTATACATATTAAGGAAACTAACCGTTTTCCAAAGGTTCAAGAATGACTCTTCACTTGGAATTAATAAAAAACAAAAGTCTTTCTGACGATCACTATCTGTTTCTTTTCAGTACTGAACAGATATCTATTCGCTACAACACAACCAGCAAAGAGAAGCAAAAAAAAACCCCAAAAAACAAAAAACATTGCTGATATTTGACTGATCCACGATTTTTTACTTGATTCAACACAACTGATCACCAGAGGCGAAACGAACATTTTTGATATTTAAAATATCTGGAATTTGGCTGTTCGACGTATTTTACTTGATTTAACACAAGCGTCAAATAGAATATAAGGAATATCCTGATATTCAAGAGGTTTGGAATAGGATTAACCGATGGATTCTCATATGCTTTCTCACAGGATTTCATTCCAATTTTAATTGATCAGCAAAAGTGATCGGTGAACATCAAACCTAAACTAGGCTACTCTTGATATGATTGGATATAGATGGATTGATCATACCCCCACAATCTAAGATCTCTCAAAGGACAGAACCAATCACAATACTAGTAGTAAGTGAGGCTACCTTGATAACCAGATCTCAGAAATGATACGTCCATAACTTTTGCAAATAGAATTATTTCCTAATCTTGATATGAAGATATGCAAAGAAGAACCAAAACATTGATTGTTCTAACAAAATATTCATTTATTTGTGTCTGCTTCAAGAATACATTAAAAACCTAAACCTCTTTTTATGCTTATGAATCAATATTAGAATCTTTAAATTATGACTCCTATATAAAGTGTTGTGATCCATTCAAATGTGACGGATCTGTCATTTCCCCTGATCTCAAAACAACTGAATATGTGAAACTTATGATTTGATCAATCTTTTATTACAGGATTTCTCATTCAAACTTGATCATCGTTTCTTCCTCGCAAAAAATTTTTCAACTTATCATCCTAAATTATTTTGACTTTCATATACTAATTTCAAGTTTACATCCAGACTGTTGTCAATTCGCTTATC
>OY735198.1:18290964-18328464 GCA_963457665.1 Thysanoteuthis rhombus | reverse complement strand
TGATCTTTCCTCACTCATACAGATATGTTCAACAAGGAAATATAACTAATAGATATGAGCTTCGATATCCCTTGCTGTACCCTAGAGCCATAACATCGACCGCTACTACAACTCTCTTCTCACTGCATCCACCAGAATCTTCAATGGGGAAACGTTTGGGTAGCCAAGCTACTTATCTTTCTTATAGATATACTGTTCAATAAATTTAGCCCTTGAATCCCTGAGGCGAATCGTCCGACACGCACACCCTCCGTTCAATCACCTTACCTTGGATGTGAGTTGATAACCTCGGCCTCTGGGCAGCTCTCATCTCTCAACGATTGAATATAGAGGGGACGATCTGACGAACAGGCGTGAAAGGGTTGAAAGTCCTCTTATGCTCTGTAATCGGCATTTTGCCAGCATATTGGCTTCGCTAGAAAGAAGAATAAGGATGGTAGGGTCAAAGGCTCTGTTGAGAAGGGAAATAAAGATGTGTTGGATACGCACGGTTGAACATCAGATTCTCATATGAGCATGGATACTACTGAGTATTGCGTGTGTGTGATGTAAAGGTTGGGAAAATATGAATTTGATATAGTTAAAGATTGTTAGATTGTTTGGTGATTATATATAGAGTTGAATTTGTTTATAACTACAATGGGAAAAAAAATTTTGCCATAGATTGGGTTCGTATAGGAATTTGAAGATTATCCATCAGTTTTCAGCGATAATTTTGGTTGGAGTTTCTGTTCAAGTAACAGTAGAAAAATAATGTCGACTTGGGCTTGGAGATTGAGAAAAACAAAAAAAAATCTGAACAATTTCTTTTAATATTGCATACAGCATACACATTTAATGAGCCAAACATTTTATTGACTGTAATGATCTTCAGAAGAATAAACATAATAGCATTAGTCAATGCCAGTCAATGATGGTCCTGAAGATCCTTACAACTGAAGCGATCTTCATGAAAAAAACAAAACAAAACAGAAATGTACAATTAACCCAACTTTATCAGCACATCTGATAACCCACAATTATCTATTTGAATCATTTGGAAAGTTTGAATTCATTATGCCCATTCTGTATCCTGTATATGGGCAAAGTGTATGGAGATATTGTTATGCCCCTTTATTGTCAAAAACTGCTGACGTTCTGGTCAAAAGACAGAAAACGACACATCTGGTATCAGCGTGCTGAGGCTGACGAGCAGACTATTCCTATGAACTAATCTAATACAGAAAAAGAAACTTACAATGAATGGATGTAATTATCTGATTATTCATGTTCATTGATCCAGTTATCCTGTCGTTGTTTTTTCATTTGCTAGCTTCCCTCATTTCAATTTTCTTGCTTCGTTTTTCTGTTTGTTTTTTTTTTTTAATTTGATCACTTTATTACTTTTCATTTGCTCACTTTTTGAAAGATTTCTTGCCATAGTTATCTCAATATTTCTCGCAATGTTGTTTTTTTAAAAATTTGCATGCTGTATTTTTTGATTTGCTTACCTTATTTATTAAAATACAAGCACTGATTTCAATTTGCTTGGAGAAAGTATTGGAAACGTTCATCTGATTTTAAACCAGGGGATGGAGTCCCCTGAGGATCGCCAGGCGTTGTTGTTACTATGCTATTTCCAGCCATTCCGATAATGGTAAGTAATTAAATTATAACCGTAGTGATCTATGGTTCTTTAGCCATGCACTGAACTGTGAAAGTTCACGTTGAGATATTTTCCTGAGAAATTTGAACTCATGCACACAAAATTCGAATACAGAATGTACTTAAATCTGAGCACCACGATGCTCTTTCATGATAACATTTTCAAATCCGTTGATAGAGCCCACTTTTGTTGAACTTGAACTCATTTAACGAACCTTTGTTATGAAGCAAAATGTAAACACCCATACAGCAATATGACATCATCTTTAATATGTAATTTGTCCGTGTATCCATCACTAGGCCTATTGATATCACGTCTCGTCCGTTGAAACATTTTGGAGTTCTCAGGATTCAATTATACTTCTTGCTGTTTCTTCTCGCTTTGTTCACCAAAACAAAAGTGACAAGTGTACAGCAGTTACTTGTTTCTACACAACTGCTTCTTCACCCACACACTCACTCACATAGGTATAGAAACATATCTGTGTGTACTCATGTGATCGGCTATATTTTTTCTTCTATTCTTAATAATGATGTATTATCGGTAACATCCGAGTGACTGCTGTCAATTTTTTGCACAACCGAAAATTTGTAATACGTAATTAATCTTTTTGAAGATTACTGGTAGCCATTTTTGCAATGTGTTTTTAGTTTTTGTTGTGAGCCAGACAAGTATATTTATTTTATCAAAAATGTGTATACGAGGCAAAATGACACCAACTTAATTCTAATAATCAAAACATATTTTCCTTGAAAACACAATATGAAATGATTTATGACTGTTTGCTCTGTGGATTTGCTTTACTGTTTAATTTAATGCAGACTGAGAAGCTGGAGCCATTTGTTGTCTGTCAGAAACTTTACGACGTGAAAATAAATATGATGTCTCCATATAAATGTGCAAATATGTTTACGATTGTGTTTACATGTTCGTCGATTATACAAAATATATTGATATCTCACATTTGCATTTAAAAAAATATGTAATAATCGAATATCGTATATCATATATGACAACTGAATGTTGTGCGTTTAAATATACATCTATATATATATATATATATATATATATATATATATATATATATATATATATGCACACACACACACATACACACACACACACACATACATACATACATACATACATATGGGTGTCTGCCTGTCTGTCTGTCAGTCTGTTTGTGTCCGTGTGTGTCTTTTTTCATGCGTTGACACATACACACATTGATTCATGTAAGATTTTTTCTTCTGATATATTGCAATATAGCTGGCCAGTTTCAAATTGCAAGTCCCAGTAGATGGAAAGTGAAGTTTTCATCATACTTGACGATTTGTAGTCCATGCATTTTGCATTTTACTCTAAGTTACAGTGATTTTACCTTCATGAAGACGAATAATTATGCTATAATGAGGTAAAAGAACAATGATGTCAGCAGTTGATATAATTGCTGGGAAGTATCCAAACAATCCAGCAGTGAGGGTTTAAAGCATCAATATGTATTTAACGGCAATTTCCAGCCATTGCAGTCTCTTATGCTATCTGCACCTTGACAGTAGCCTTTGTTACACCGAAAAAGTTCATTTTATGGATAGTATTGCAATTGCAAAAAAAAAAACAACAAACATTTCCCTCAGTAATGATTAATCTAACATTGTTTTCACAGACCAATTTAGATTCCTATTTATGTCTATGGATTAAGTATTGTTTTTATAGTATCCCAATTTTTTTTCTTTTGAATGTTGGGGGAAAAACAAGTTTAGTTATTCACTCAATATACACTGTTACATACCACACGTCTTTTGGAGTATGCCCTGTTGGAGGGGATCAATTTTTAAAGATTGAATGAAACGGTGATCAATGAGTCAGTCACTTTCTCACTCTTTATTGAAAAGTGCTCAGCAAAAAAAAAAAAAAAAAATGTCAATACAGCTGGATTTGATTCAATTGTTCAAAATTGCATCAACTTACTTAGCAAATTCCACCCATTTTTAAAGAAATTGTGATTTTTCTTTCTCTGACACATCAGTTGCTGTACAAAATATTTATTCACAAAGACATGCATTTGGTTTATCTTATACACTTTGACCGTGAGGTTACCATCCAACTTCTTACGATCCATCTCCTGGGAAAAGAGTAAATGCTTTTATTAACATAAAATCCAGAGGAGAAGGTTGTGGAGAGAAATTATGAAACAATATTTTTAAAAATTCCTTGATGTATTTTGATTAAACATATCATGACTGGAAGAAATTGTTCTGACATAACGAGGAAAAAATGTTTGAATCTTTCACTTCAGCGTGCCTTTAGTGCAGCCTGTACGTATGATATCTTCAGGAATACTGGTTGGCCTATCAGCTAGAATTAGTTCTGGATACCTATTATGCTGATTTTGGTGATTGTTTTAAGTGGATGGGTACTAAAAACTATTCATATAGAACACAGAATTCCAAAGACAAACACATCCCTGGCAAGAAAACCGGCCCTTCTATCATTGCACACTAAGGAATTATATTTAAACCGAGAGAATTTCATGTTGAGCAAACACTTTTTTCGTGAAAAGACAGCCGTCCCTAAATGGCCACTCTTGTTAACCCTGAACTCCGACGCAAATCCACTGATATATATATATATATATATATATATATATATATATATATATATATATATATATATATATATATATATATATATATATATATATATATATGGATGTACACTTTTATATTTTACCATACCATATCATAAAAAAGTATATGTGATACATTAAAAAGTATGAATTATATCTATACAGATAATAGGAAATAAGGAGAAACGTAACACAAAAAAGTGTCGATAATCTCAAACTTATTTTGTGTTAAAACCTGTAAGACTTTCAAAGCATCAAATACCCGTTTACATATCAACAGTATCATGCAGCATTTATTCCAGCAGTTGTATAATCTTCAGTATACTATTTGTAGTTTGATTTTCTTTTTTTTATCTGTATCTAAGAAGCAGTTCCACGTTATGTAACATGCTGTTTTTCTTATAAGTAAACAACTGGAAACACTGCAATTATCAGGTGGAAACACTCAAGTGTGAATAACCGCCACTGCCATACACCGATTACAAGCAAACAGGAATCAGTTCACATGGTCCTTGAATTGAGTGGCAGTAACTGTAAAAGTTATAACTATGTGCCTGTAAGTACACGTGGGTTTGTGTGTATTTGTATGCCTGTGTTGAACATTTACTTCTAATACCAACTAAGATTTTTGTTTTTGTTTTTTCCAAATCAGTAGTTAGACTTTGTTATGTTTATATGTACTGGACCTTAATATAGACTCTAATTATGAAGCACTACCTGACATTCTTGACTTATATTACTTGTCATAATGTGTTTCCTCATCAGTGAATATTACACTCAAGAAATAATCGATTTCTTAATTTGATTTTGAACAGATTTATGCTAATGATTTGCAGTCTGCTGATATCGAAACAAATTTGTTTTCAGACGATTGCTGGTTGCTTCTACTTGCTGCTCGACGGATTCATTTATCTAAACAAAATGCTGGAATTATTTTGAGTTATTTGATATTGAAGTGTGTTTGAAATGATGATAACCTGATTTTCTGAGGTAATCAAGAGAGTCAGCCTACCTATGGCAACTGCATTTCAAACGCGTTAATATAACTTAACGTACCTTTTGCAATCTTCCTTCGATAAAAGATTGTGATAAAAATAAATGAGTACGAATTATTTGTAAAATTTAATTAATATTCCATCTCAGAAGCATAGGCATTTCTCGAAACAACATGGAACGATTACATTATTCCCCCAAAGTCATGTTCAGCAGTATTTAAGAGACGCACTGACTCCTAGGAAAGACATTGATTTTAATGCATATTATCTGTCTGTCCGTCTGCCTGTCGGTCGATCTGTCCGTCTGCCCGTCTGTCAGTCTCTCTCTTCCTCTTTCTCTGTACATGTATGGTCTTGCAGATTTTTTTAAAAAATCTAAAACATACTGCCTAATCAATCGTAATATGGAATTTTTGTGGAGTTATCAAATCATCGAATATACATTATCAGTTAGTTCTTCATAAGAATGTACATAGGATAAATAATCAAATGGAATCGGACTGCAGCAAAAAAATGTTTCTTTCTGCTGAAAACTTTCATTGATAATCAACTATAGCCTAAAATTTTGTGTGTCATCTTTACACTTTGGCAGATATATCTGAAAGGTGCTCGAGCATATGATTTGGAGAGCAATTTCCAACCCAAATAGTCCGCCTTCGAGATGGTATGCAGAAGGTTGTTCTAAAATTAGGAATTCAACAAACACAAGAAAAGATCATGCATGGCGCTACACGTAGAAATCACAAAATTATACGACTTAATGTTGAATTAACAGGAGCCAGAGATAGTATAGCATCAATTAAAGGACTCAAATAATACGCAGTCTACGTCAAAAAATTATCAGACAAACATTGGACATTGAGACTCAAAATGTTCATCCGTAGAGATCATGCAAAACTATCGCTGTCAGAATAAGAGATGACAGGACGATTTGGACGGGTTCGCGATGCTTAAAATGTGCTGCTACTGCTGCTGGTGATGATGAGAATTGTGATGCATATTAAACATAAAAACATTAATGAAGACATCAAGTAGGCCGAATTGCGACTAACTATGAAAAAAAATGTAAAATACCAGAAAATCAAAGTTCATGCTGAATTTGATATACACGTTACACCATCTGAAACACAATGATACATATTGTGGAAAATAATCATCAAAATTTGAAAAAAAATATATACATGTTTTAAATATTTTTGGGGATTGTACAAAAGTTCCCCCAGTAGATCATAATGTGAAAAATAGCTTATATGAATCCATGATCGGTACTGTATGATAATATATTATACAAAATGAATTATTGAATTGTAAATATAAGGAAGAAATCTACAAGAGATTAAATGTATATATATATATATATATATATATATATATATATATATATATATATATATGTATATACACACACACTCACACACACACATATATATATATATATATATATGTATACATATATGCATCATCTGCATCAAACATTCCAGAGCGCTATGCAGATTTATAAGACTAGTAGGGCACTAACCATAATCGAATCGTGTTTGCTTTATTTTTCAATATTAGAAAAGATAAGCAAGAGCTTGTAATAAATGCATTGATATATTACAAACCAATTCAGAGCCTAAAGAGAAAATTAGATTCCTCAAATATCTTTGCAAGTCTCAAATTAAAAAAAAATACAGATGATACTGATTTCGTACAGTTGATCATCACATCATTCTAATACGTACAGACGAGTAAAATCACATTGCTGTTCATGAACATCCATTCGCATAAGTACCCCTGCATACATCCAGAAACGATTACTATTTTTTTTCACGAGTGAAACTGTCTACATACGCATCAAATATCTTCGTTCCTTTCATCTGATTACGGTGAAAGAAGTTACAACAAATTCTGATATTCCCCGAATATTGCTTTTTCATTTCTGTTATCCTTATGTTCAATGCTGAAAAGGCTTGGCGTAAAGGAACAGCTATCTTTGAACAGCCTCGAAGGAATCTTTGTTAAAAGTCCATTTCAAGCACTGTAGGAACAATTAGCTATTCAGAACTCTCCTGTATCATTGAGACAAACTATTTCATTCAGAGACGCTGTTGACTTTCAGGATTGAACAATCACCCTGGGCAGACAATTTATACCTTCGGCAGTTTTTCAATCTAATCTAATGCTCTCAGTCACTGGTCTCTTCATCAAAAGATTCAATAAGATCCCATGTGCTGTATGCCAAGTTGTATTAAGCTACTTTTATATACATGATTGAATTACACAAAACCATGCTCTTGTACTACACATAGGCTCAATTCCCTTTGTCCTCTAAAAATTCCTCATCCGGCAGAAGTTTTGTCAGGGGTGTTAAGCTCATTGACGAATCTACCAAATGGCAGCAAGAATTATGCGATTGTCAATTGACGCAGCAAACTTGAAGATCATGCATATGAATAAACTATACGTCTATATTGCAATCCTTGAATAGGGTTTCGGTGAGAAAGGTTCAACCAGACATCAGCTGATCCAGTAATAGAAAAAAAACGGAGCATGAATGTAACCTGCCTCCTTTTTTTCACTGGCAAAAAGGAAGTGGCACTTAAAACAAAATATAATGAATGAATTATTGATGCAGGTTATAGTTAAATCTCATCGGGCCTTGTACAGAGGGGGGAAACAGAACTTAATTTCACAGAGGTAAATCTGAAATGAGATAAAGGGGACACCTGGGAAGACACAGCAGATGGTTATATTACATGAAAAGAGAAACACATGGTATGGATGATATTGAAAAATAGTATTGAATAAAACAGCATTGGAACACACCTTTAAAAAGCCAACTAAAAAGCACCAGAACCTGATGGGATTCATGGCTATCGGTTTGAGAAAGTCACTACGTAAAGTGAGACTCATCCAATGCAAATTTATTGGTTACCATCAGTAAAATGACCCTCATCCAGTTTGACACTGAGAAATTGAACCAGGGAAGTGATTATAGACTAATTGATGCAAAAAATTCTAACCAGACAGATAGCACAGAGGGTATGTAAGAACAGGAGTATCCAGATACAGGATACGAGAGCTGAACAAATCCGGCGAATGACATTGACATGATTATCAAAAAGAAATTCAGAATGGGGAGAATGTTGCATTGGGATAGATCGACTATGGTAGAGCATACAACGTGATCTCACGTAGCAGGACACTTGGATGTCTCAAGATATCCAAAATCAGCAGAACAGTAGTAATACTCATTGCCAATTCTATGAGAAACTAGACGATATATTTCTCAAAAAGCTCAGCAGTGTTGATTATAAGAAGAGGAATTCTCCAAAGACACACCGTGTTACTACAACTGTTTTCCTTCCAAGAAGCAAAAAAGGGGCAGGAATGAAAGATAAGATAAGAAGCGGGTGAGAACAAATATACTTAGTTTCAGTAGGATAGGCAGGTCTATTCTTCGGCTGATCATAAGGAGGAATCAAATGTTCGCCTACTACTACTATGACTAATAATAATAATATTAATAATGATAATAATAATAATACTGATAATAACAATAATAATGAAAATAAGAAAATGATAATAATAATAATAATGAAAATAATAATAATAATAAGAAGAAGAAGAAGAAGAAGAAGAAGAAGAAGAAGAAGGAGAAGAAGAATGATTATTATAATTTGTAATTGAACAAACACAAAGGTAAGAAGAACAACAGATAAACTTAATGAGAAGTACTGAAAGGACGGTCCTTACTCCTAAATGTGAAATCCCATTGATCACAGCGATTCTGAAGTGAGTGAAAACATTGTGCAGCTTGGCCTTGTAATTTTATGATATAATATTAACTGGAACAACGATAGTGCCTTTACTACCAGAAAATGGAATAATTGTGATCATATTATGAAATTAAATGTTCAAACACATAAATAGTGTTGATTACTTCACTGATTTCAAAGATACAGTTAAAAAGTTAAGTTTTGAGAATATATATATATATATATATATATATATATATATATATATATATATATATATATATATATATATATATATATCATTCATTTTTACGGCATCATTTTTTCTATACCCCACGGGGGAGTTGAACTATTTTGACTGAATCAATTTTCATCAAACTTTTTTTAAAACTAGTATTAAAATCGACGTCACATTATAAAAAATTTCCGAAAAAAATCTTCCCCGGCTTAAAATAGGTTTGATCCATGTTTGAAGCACACAGACACACTCATAGACACATACACGCACTGAGAACTGAGAGTTCACTAGATCATTTTAGCGATAAAAGTTCATTTATTAATGTGAACTATACGAATAAATTGTTACCATTCCTTTGGATATGTTTTGATTTGAGTTATTGTTAGATTTGGGATATTATTTTTGTTATGATAGAAAATTAGTTTTGGAATATCTTGTGTTCACACGGAAAGGGGGAGAAACCACATTCATGGTTACTTATGATGAATCAAAAGTGATACATACTTTGAATGGAATTCACTGTCAATTATCCAGCTATATCCTCCCTCAGTATTGACTGATTTTTTCAGAAAATCTGAGGATCTAATGAATTGAAAGTACCAGAAATTGAAAGAAAAAAAAAAGTAAAGGTTCCTACAATGGGTTTGAGCTTGACAACACGACATTATTTACTGCGTTTCTGAAATCAGATTTAATTGGTTTTCATCTTGTGAGACCAAACCCTGATCCAATCAATTCAAAGAAAATATGACCACAATAGGTCTGCTGTTGATTTTAGATATGCTTTTGTTTTTCGTCAGTGGTACCTAATTAGTTGGACATGCACATATTCCAAAGTAATTATGAGAAAGCCATTGAGTAAACTGGCATAAACACTCAGAGAAAGAGAAAATCGAAAGTATGGTCATTGGTAACGAATCAAAATCAACGCTGTCGACATTGTAAATAGAATATCCACTTACAAAAATTTGAAGTGATAATTTTCTCGAGGCTTCCTAGCTTTAAAGCAGGTTGAAGGTCTGATGAGTCGAAATTTGAAAGGGAAAATCAAGGATTTGTACTCTACATAATATAGAAATACGCTGAATTACACTGGCACCGTTGGGGGAAAATTGTAATGCCTGAGTTTAATATCAGACTTCCCAGATGCAAACCTTACCCCAGGATCGAATAATGAACTGTCATGAAGTTACCACGGAGAAATAAATTGAAAAAAAAGGAAAAGTACGCTTTAATTTTTTTCTGGGAGCACGTACTCAGACCCCATCGAAAACAGCGAACTTTCAGTAAATCAAATCTCAAAATATGTGTTTCAAGCAACTAGTGATTCGTTGGATTTATACATGCTTACTTTCTGATGCTGTGAATCAAGGAAATACTACTAAAAAATATGCTTTTTTTGTTTGTTTTTTTCAAATAGTATTGAATCTGCAACTCTTTCCATGTGTGGAAATTCAAATGAGTAATGAAACAATGATCTTAGAAATTTAGCCATCCAGCCATTGGGATTCTATGGTCTGGCATTAACATTTTAAACCTCTTTGCATGACGACTTTCTTTTAACTTTTGTCACGTGTGGCTGGACTATTTTTGTATCATTCCTCTATCTTTGGGCTGGGGTTTTCCAACTACATTTGTTGCTTCTTTGACACCACATGATTTACTTTTTGCGGCATCAGGTGTCCTTTTGCCATATTGTCTATTCTTGTGCGCTCCATCACAACGGCAGGTTACTTCCTGTTTCAAACATACCACAACGTTCGACATAGAAGTTATTGGGATGAATGATCAATCCAGCAGACTATTTTATCACGAAAAACGACTTTGAAAGCCCCAGTGGGATGAAATCCAATTTGTTACGCTGAAATCCAAGCTGTAATCCTATCCTGTATATAAAAGAAAAAAGAATTGGCAAACTGGAGAGCTAAGGTTCGTTACTTGATTTCCTTATCTTGAATACTCGAACTGGGAGAGCTGAATTCCTATGTCGACTTCTACTCTTTCAGTTTTATTTTGCTTGAATCCTTTTCCATTACAAAACTGTTTAAATAAACGTAAAAAAAGGAAATAGAAACATGTTTTCACTTTATCACATATTCGATCGTAGATATTCATGACGCCTCAGATTTCCATCGTTTTCTTCTTAGATATAAAATAATAACGTTCTAACAAACACAACAGTTTTTTGAGGGGGTCATTGGATAAATATGAACCGGAAGAAATTTTTGCTAAGCAAACAATCAAATATTTCTCATTTTTATGTTTTCTTTCCCATCTTTCATAAAGGGCTTTTCTTTCTTATCATTAGGCCTCTAAGAAACTGAAATAAAAGTACTGGAATATTTTGTTTTTCTCAATAATGTTTAATTCAAGCTATTTGCAAGTAAATTCCTGTGATGCTTCATTTTTCCACAGTACCATAGCGCAGCAAATGAGAACAACAATTAGGGAAATATGTTTACATTTGAAAAAAATCTAATTCCATAACCAAGCAATAGAGAAAAAGGATTTTACACAAACCATCTTTATTTTTGTGATAATCTCCATCTTTGTAAATACAATTGATATAAGGTATCTGAATATATAAAATATTTTATAGTAAATAGTTCAGATCAACATTCAGGTAATAATGTTCTCGGACTACGGATTAATTTATCGATCTCAGAATTTCCGCCAATAATTAAAAAATAAAACAACATTTGGTTACAACTCAGCTATTGAAAGTCAAAAAAGGTAGCTCTAGATAACTGCCGATTAAAGAGTCCAACAGAGCTGTTATAAAAAAAATTAACATGGATGGGTATACAGATTGTCGAAAATAAATAATCAATGGTTTCCATCTCTTATCTGTAGATTGACATCGTTTTGATTGGATTTCGATCCATCTGAATGATATACATGAAGATCAGATAGCGACAGAGAAGGAGATTATTTTAAAAGAGAATATTATTTCTATAGAATGAACGCATTTTTATCACAACGTCTGGTACGTATTGATGTGTGTATGTACATGACAACAGATGTATGTGAATATGAGTAAACCCTTTCTTTGTGTCTTGTTTCATGTTTTGTTTTTCTTTATTGTTCAATAGGAAGGCATTTTGGCTCCACAAAGTCCATGATAGAGAGGTCTGACAAAGCTCGAGGAAGATCTTCGTCCAATGACTGATAATGGAGAGTGGATGATCATGATTATATATATATATATATATATATATATATATATATGTGTGTGTGTGTGTGTGTGTGTGTGTGTGTGTGTGTGTGTGTACCATAATATCTTTTTACAAAAGAAAACTTACAATAACCCTTTTGAGAAAGAATAAAAGTTTGAAAGAAGTTTGCCAATGTAGAGGGCAATTTCTTTATTATATTTATCGTTATTATCAACATAACCTTCCACGATTCTTATTTTGAACGTTTTCTCTTAACTTTTCACCAGATAAAAAAAAGAAGTTATGAAAATGTAGGTAACAGTTGAGCCTTTGATTATTATATCTGAATGTGCAGCCTGTAAAATCACATGGATGAGAGAGAGAGAGAGAGAGAGAGTAAACAAAGGAATAGTCACAGCGCCACTTTTCTTGACTGTTCACCTCAAGCAGTATAGCTAGACTTTACGGAGGTAAACCAATGTGAAGTTTAGATCTGTAATTCAATGAAATGAATTCAACACAATTGATAGCATATGTGAATTTGCCGCAGAGCAATGGTGAGGAAGACAATCACACGGATGATAATGTCCATAATTTCAAGGAACGAACGTCTAAACCAAAAAAAGTATTTTTCGTGAGACATTCTAATAATGATAAGCTCCATTCTTACACCATATCATGAATATGAAACCTTTTCCAACTTTAAACCTAAGCTAACCTCTAATTTTTTGAGAAGAGGACTAATGTCGATGGCTCGAGCTTGATAAGAAGTCATTCCTTCACTAAAAAATATGCAACACCGAACGTATCGAAAGTTGAAATTCCTGAATTCTCCATTATGAAAATGCTGTTAGAACATAGCGTCATATGGTTGGTCTTACGCCAGATTCTTTCATTCAACTACTTTCATCATTTTCAGTTCTCATGAAAACAAATTGGTGAACATCATTGTATATTCTTTGGCACTGACACAGAAATTATGAAGTGATTGTTTGTTCGAAATGATATCGTAAAAGGGGACTTATGACCTATTTGCTCCATATCAACCAGGTCTTGAATGTATCTGCAAATATGTTATATTTGTGAGAATGACTCTTTTGATGCCGATACGTTATTGTCATGATAATCGGCTGGAAAACCATCATTGGCAGGAGGTTGAAATAATTGATCCAGAGTGACAAGGACTACCGTATGCAATGGACCTAAGGACTATTGTCACAGTCATTCAAAGTGACATCATTGAGTCTGTTACAACCTCAGTATCTATCTCATTTTCTTTTGAATAATCGTAAGTCGATAAAATTAGAGCAATTGCTTTTCACGCATACTTTATGAGCACTTATATCGAATGATATTTCGTAATGAAGTACCATTCATGATGGAATTTATATTTGTTATAAGTCGTATTTCATATCCTTATCACCAAAGCAATTATTGATAACCAATATATATTCTAAAATTGTTCAGCAGTGAGCTTTTACATTTTCTCCCTCATTTACTTGAATTCATTAAACCTTATCAAAGCATGATTGCAAAAAACAATGAGAAATATGATTTTTCTTAGATTTATTCGGATGGTAAGTAACTTTTGATACTTTTAATATGTGACACATTTTTAGTATTGAGCAAGGAAAACTTGTTTCTTTCTAAGAGTAAGTAACTTTTTCACTTAAGATTTATTAATGCTATATAAACAATGTTGTTTGTACGACGTCATCCGGTGTCAAGTCAGATACGTCCTGAACAATCTTAGGTTGCAAAAATAGTGAACTTGTTTCGATTTTCAAATATGTTGATTCATTTGCGGGTACTTTATCTCCTATCTTTTTTTATGCCTTTCAATGATTGTAGGGTGACTGTAAACAGTTGCAGGGGAATTTTTTCCGAAAAAAGTTTGCTGGAAAAAATAGTGGTAAAAAATATCTTGGAAATTCAAACAGCAAAGAGGTTCACTTCTGCCACTTTTTGATATAAACAAACAAGATACTCGGGAGTACAATCGATGGGACAGCATATAGATACATACATACATACATGCATACATACATACATATATATATATATATATATATATATATATATATATATATATATATATATATATATATGTATGTATACACATATATATATATGTGTGTGTGTGTGTGTGTGTATGTATGTGTGTGTGTATGTGTGTGTAGGTGTGGTTTGTCTTCTCCAAATCATGTTTGCAATGGTACGTAGTGCAAGTTCAAGCATCACCGATGGCTATACTTTCTCCGTTCTCTTATGGTGACTAAATGTTCATGTAATGAAAATCAATTCCAGCATCGAAATAAAAAGCAAAAAAAATAAGTTATTCGGACACTTAGTAACGAATCAGCAATCTCAAAGCGTCATCCTTGAAAATTAAAAAAAAATCAAGACTCTTATATTGATTTTTTTTTATTCCCTATAACTTCATAAGAAATACTTTTAGTTCCTTTCAAATACTAAGCATCAATGTTTAGATATTTTCAAATCTGATTTCTGTAACTTGATTGACCTATGCTATCGGTAAGTTTCAAATTCTGTCTACGTATTATTGTTCAAAATATATTTGCAGTGACGTTCTCATTTTTTTTGCTAAAATTCCATTAAATCATTTTTTCAGTTTTCAGAGAGAAAATTCTACATCTCATCGAAAATTGTTCCCTGCGATTTTCTATTTTTTCAATTTTCTTCTTTTCGCAAGATTATGTCTTTGCTGCAAGTTTTGCTCGGAATGCAGGATCCCAGTCAGATTCGAAAAAGGACGCACATTCTATCCACTGTTTCAATTTTCACCACATTAATCAATCATGATTGAATACACCCTTTACATCAAACATGAGCAGACAACAATGTCGTATGGATTCAGAGGGAACAGAAACTGTTATTGTTATTCAAGAAGAAAGCTTTCTCAATTGAGTACAGTGATACTTAGGAGTGTGCTACAAGATTAATCAGAAACGTCATGGTGTCTGTTGAAAAGCTCAAATGGCAGTTGGCTTGCCATATTGCACGAATGGCAGACAACCGATGGGCATTGCAACTCAAGATATGGATCCCCTGAGATCACATGTACAACCGAGGCCGGCAGTGTATCTGATTGAAAGACGAGCTAGACAAATTCAGAGAGTACTGTCTCTGCGACACCCATGTTAGAGAAGTGTAGCGAATCCTGGGGAAGGTTTATCGACGAGGGACGTTGAAAGACTGATGATGATGATGATGTTGATGATGACATACCTTTCACAAGAGGCCGTTCTAAGAGTTGGAATATTTGGCTTTGGTAACAAAACACAAAATACTTTAAAAACTTTGTTTTATAGGTAATATGATCCGGGAGCTCAATGTTTGTGTCCGATATACCAATGTCTATATGATCAGATCTACATATCATTCAATCCGTGTGTGTTTTGGACATAACTGATACGAAAGGAAATAACATTTATTCATTTAAAATGGGTTGTAGCCTATTTCAATCCGTCTCAGATTGAAATTAAAAAAAGAAAATTCCAGCTTGGATGAAAATAGAAGATTTAAAAGACCCTGTTAAATATCATAGAAAGCCTGAACCTTCCAATCGATCAAACTAAACAAAATGATCAGGCTACAGACGACAAAGTTGACAATTATCACATCCATAACATCGAAAGTTTGCACTGAGATGTCTGTTCATACATGTATATTTCATTGATTATATAGATGTATATTATGTGTATGTATGTAGGTATATGTATGTATATATGAGTACGTATACAAACACATCTCCCCCCCTCTCTCTCTCTCTCTATATATATATATATATGTATACACACATATACACACACACACACACACACATATATATATATATATATATATATATATATATATATGTATGTATGTATGTATGTATGTATAAATATATTCTCGAGTCTGAGTTATCACAGAAAATGTTGCAAGAATGGTAGATGATCATACAAAATCACAACACACAATGTAGATCCTAAGATCGGCTGCAAAGCTGTGGCTGACCGAAAGTAAGATGATGTGACTAGCTAGATAAAATCAGAAAGCACTGCTTCTGCAATATTTATGATTGAGACGTTTAAGAATCTTGGAAAAGTCCGGACAACTGACGCTTAGAGACTGCTATTGCTGATATCAATATTTATTAGTGTAAGTATATCTATTTATGGATCTGCTTATTTTTATATGAATGCCTATATATATATGTATATATATATATATATATATATATATATATATATATATATATATATATATATATATATATGTATATATATATATATATATATATATATATATATATATATATATATTCTTTTGTTTCAACCATGTAAACCATTGATAAGCATATTTCACCGAGGCATACTCAGTTACAAATATGCAACACAAATAGTTACATACATGAATAGATAATTAATTGATTTCATGATCTAGTATGCCGAAGCACTGTTGGAACATCCATAGATTTGAATTACTTTGAGGTGCGTTGATCCTCTTTATTTAGCATGTAAGTGGGTATAGCCTTCGTTACCTGGTATCCGCATAGAGGTATAAGTTTGAAGTGTTCTTTTTTTAGAAGTGCCTAACAACCACCTACGTCTCGAGATTAAAGAGTAAATTTACTGATTTACCACCATTTTTGTTGAATTCAAGGGAAATCCTTTTTCCAACTTGTTATAATCTTGATAGATACAATACAATTAAACAGAGGACGATTGACTCTCAATTGAATTCAAAGTGATCGATGATTTGTCAGAAATTCTGGGAAATGTATTATTCTAGCTCCTGAACCAGTGCATATACTGGACCCCCCCCTACAAACAAACAAAAACATACACACACAGACACACATAAACCAAATCACAAGGCAAATATACAGAAATATCAGTAGTTTAGCCACACCGTTTACAAGTGCCAGCTGAGAGGAAGCCATGAATAATAATGACATTTTTTGTTCATAAAAAACGACTCTTCTTCATAAACATAATACTTTTCTTATTCTGAGAGAAGTTTCGCTGCTCACAAATTTTTCCCCTCAGTTACTTGTAGGCATTTTATAGCACAAAACTGGAAAGGATATGTGAAAAAGAAGAATTTTTTCTCAGTTTTTCGTGCACAATCTGACACCAAACAATTTTACGATTCTCTCTCTCTCCGTTATTCAAGGTTGAGCACTCTTTAAGTGACTTCTCGGCCTGAAGCGAAAGTTTCGATCCTACCTTGGGCTACTAAATGGGATAATGGATAGTTTATTGCCACAGTGGAGGGTTGTAATACAACAAAAGAACTGTCTATGGATGAAACAATAATTAACGCTCCCTAACTAAACTATGAGCACTCTTTAAGTGAAGTGCATTGTTCATTATAAGCTTATGCAATGCTCTTCCAATAGATAGGAATAGAGGACTCTGGTGGATGGGCAATATATGCGTGAATTAATGTATGTAATCATCCTTCATTTGAATCTTGCTTCGTAATTCACTCCATCTTCATCTACAGTGCCCGTTAATTTGTTCGTGAATACATTTGTAACTTGTTAATATGTGTTATGTATAAGTGTAATAGGGTAGCACAGTTATCACCTACTTTCTCAGTACCACTATTCCAAGACAAAGGTTAAAAGGTCCTTTTTTGTTTGACACGCGTTGATATGTGACTTTGTTTTTTTTTCATTTTGTGGGAAGACTTTTATGTCCTTTTGACATCCTTTTCTCGAACTTTTCAAAGTTACATATTCATTTAGCTGGGTCGAATGTTGTTGATAAGTTCCTCAATAGTACTTCCGTTGTAGCAATATAGCCCATTAAGCTTAATGAACAGCCTTTTTTGCGTTCTACCATTGATTGGTTGTTAGCAACTGAACCTAATCGACCATTGCTACCGTGAAGTAACCCTGAAAACCAATGGGTGCCTTGTAATTTTGGACATGTGTCAATCGAAGTTCTGCTCTATAAGTAACCAATATTTATGAAAAAAATTCTTCCCTACAAGATTGAAAGGGGATAGCATTCACGGGGGAAATAATCTAACGCAGAATTCTTTGCGTTTATGTGAAAATCTACATCCTTCATTATTTGAACATCACATCTAAAGTATTCCTTTTGTAAATTGTTAACTTAGGAAATAAACAACGAAAGCATTAATATCAATACAATACATCAAGCACGATTATAATGAGAAAGAATTTGTCAAAGATGATTAGACTTAAGACGGAGTTCTAGGTCCTGTAATCCAAATCAAGCAATCCAACACATACGACCAAATTCATATTAACACAGTTGTCGCTATCAATCCACGATATTTACAAGATATAGTGTGTATTTGATAGGCTGCTACTCTATATTCTATAAGTGATGAGATCAGATGATGTAATCGATCTATATGGGAGACCATAAAAGTTATCAATGAGGTCTGAGCTTTTACATTCATTGGAGTTTTTCTCAACAGTTGAAAATGTATCTATTATAAAAATTAAGATTCACCTAAGACGTCTTGTGCAGTCCAGACTGTTGAAGCATTGCTTGCACGTTATAACGGTTTCGGTAATATATATATATATATATATATATATATATATATATATATATATATATATATATATATATAAATTGATGTCAGTGTGTTAATGTTCATTGGTACTTGATAGCCCCTACTGAAAATAGGACGAAATTAGGCCTTTTTATCAATAATAGTGCTTAGTACAAACTTGCCTCCGTGTAGACAAATGTTGAAACGGTGAGGAACTTGTATTTATGCCATGGAAACTGTCTATTTTTCTCAAATGACCCTTTGGCCTGTGTCTGTTTATTCATCATTGAATCATTCCAGGAAAGCAAATTTTATGGAGTTGATCCAAACATGTGTCAGAGTGTCTGACAAATGTCTTTGCAAAGATTTACGGGTCACTGAATAAAAAGTTTGTGTCTACTCTAACAGAGACAGAACACTATACATTTTGTTAGTTACCTTTTTTCATGGGACACGACTCTGATGTTGTTTTATGAACTCTTCAATAATCTATTTGTTTAACTCTATCCCCATGTTCTACATCCCTCGACAACCCAATTGGTTTCTCATCGCTTCAAATTTAAACTTTTTCGAAGCAGTCCACCAAAACTGTACCGAAAATTGTCAACATAAGTTTATACAGGTTCAGGTTAATCTTGCTGACTGGTTTTTCAGCTATGTATGTATATATGTATGTATGAATGGATGGATGGATGGATGGATGGATGTATGTATCATGCGTACAAACCACGCCGACAGAGTTAGAAGGCTAGAAGTTTAGACATGCATTCTGTGTTATGTATTGGGGAACGTTTCTGTTGTTTCCTCCTTCTTAAATTCACTTTATAAATAGTTTTTTAGCCAATGTGTTTAGGATAATTTGTAATGTAGGTTTATGCTAAAGTTACCGCTTCATTCATGTTTTGCAAAATTATGATCGTTAAAAAAATAAGACTTTTTCAGTAACTTATTCATTGAAAACATTTTTCGTAACGTTTCTGATTGATCATTTTCAACTCGTCAATACGTTATCAAATGATGTTTTTACTTGGAAACAAAACACATCTGTTTTTTTGGTCCTGCTGTATTCGTTGCTTCAGTCTCTTTCCATGTATATTATAAAAACTAAAGAATACAAATTATGCTTAGAAAATGAATGCAATAAAATAATCAATACACAATCATGAAAACAAAGTCAGTATAGACTGGATAGTCATCGCCTCAGAATGTTTCTTGAACTGGAATAAATTGGATCAAATATTCCATGTAGTAAAAATGTACGCTGTTCTGTGTGCACGGATTTTTGAAGCAGCTGATACATCAGCCTGTCTTCTTATATTGTGCACATTTTTTCAATCTATGTCATATGAGGTCTTATTTGACAATTTCTGAAAAAAATGAATCAATCCATCAGAAAAGTTTAGGTGTATTGAATAGAGTTGGGGAACTTTTATATTGTGTGGACAACGAGAAACTTATCACTGTCAAGACCCAACCAGTACAAAGGCAGGACTTGTTTCCGATATGTTTCATTTAATATCACTTGTACAGAAGAAAATACCGAAAAAGAACAAACCTGAGAGTTTAGCGCTAATTTCACCACTCATATCAACCAAAGTGACATTCTTAGAAGCATGCGTCACCAGAGGCTGTGCTTTGCACAAAATCTAATTGTATTAATTATGAACCATTCAGGTATACTTCTGCGCTTTTTACCGTGGAGCGAAAGGGTCATCAAACTATCTGAATGATTCTCCAAATAGAAGATGTCCACTGATGATATGGGGACAATCATATTCTGGCAGGGTTGTTCATTCTTTTGAGACAGATAATCGGAAATATGAATACGTACTTTTATTTTCTTCCGGACGTGTCGAAACAACAAAGTTGTAGTGTGGCAGTGTTGTTTCACTAGAAATACTGATAGAATTTTCCATTTTCCGGAACCTTGGAAAGCGTGTACTGCTGAATGTCACGTATTATCTGGTTGAGGGTCGAGCAACCAAGTGGGGTTGTCTTTGAATTTCAGGCACATTTCATTGACACAAATAGTTCCGATTGATCGTGACATCTGCTGGCTTGCATTTGCAAATTTGGATTTTCATGCGAAAACAAGGTAAAAAGGCTTTTGTATCTTAACACATGTGTCCTCTGAGACTCACTTATTAAAACTGAATTGATCAAAATTTTAAAACACTGTAAAAAAATGCAGAACATTTCTCTTAAGATGTTAAAAGTGATTCTCTTACATTTGACATAACAGTAACTTGTGTTCAGGGTGCTGTTCTCCAAAGAGACAGGGAAGATTTGGTCGAGATGCATTGTGCCTGGAAAGAAGACATTTCGTTTCTGCCGTCAGGCATTTAAAACATGGAACACTGTACAAGTGAGGAAATATCAGGGACACTTCTCTGATTTATGTCAAACATATTGACGTAGAAAAAATGTTTCCTAATCTAAGTTATTGACGGCAATCCATCTACACCAATCAATTGCTGATGTTGTCAAAAATCTCTTATCGATGCAGTGCACGTTCGAAACTGACATTTTGAAGTACAATTTTTCTGATTATGGATATTTTATTCGGAATATAATAAGATATCACAGGTTCTAACTAAAATATCCTAGGGATTAGTACAGAAGTTGAATCCATAAGAAAAGATGGAAATATTTCAACAAGTAGATAAAAGTATCAATGGTCAATGATCACATAAGTCATGTATTCAAATAAGTAAACAGTACTTGGGCACGACATAGCACATAACTGCTACCGTGGTCTACTTGTGATATGTGAATTAGACTGTTCCTCTAAATGCAAAATGAGAACTAGTTTGCTCACGTATTTAATTTCCTCCATTTGTCAATATGTCCGTATCCTCATGATGAAAAAACTTATGTAAAAATTGAACTAATCTCTAACATAATTTCCTCCTTTTTCATACACTGAACTCTTTAATCAAATTGAAAATACTATAATGAGAGAATAGAAATGCATTTGAAAATAAATTTCCAAGATTTGAATTTGAGATGGAAGGATGGTTGAAGTACATTCCAGACTTTCATCGCTATATTTTGTGAAAAAATATATTTCTGAAAATGTTCGTGTATTCTCAAGGGATTGACTTTGAAGTAGATATTTGAACGTAGGTGTTTGGCAAACTACCCAGTCATTCAAAATCTATTGTGACGGCCAGCATCCTTTGATTCGTCGGGTCTACAGCAAATAACTTGATGGCGCCAGAGCCCATCGGAGCAATAAATGACTCTATTGATTGACGGGACAGCCTTAGCATATTCATACATCAGCGCAGTTTCCCAAAAGGAAATTCTGGTGGGGTGAAAATTAGATTCATGGAAAATGATATCGGTGAGCTGCGTTGAAACTCTGGCTGAAAAGGTTTGAGTTCATTTTGCGGAGGGACATTTCGTGAATCCCATCTTCTCGAGCCTCTATATGAGGTCCGATTTGGCTTCTCAGTAATGGTTTGCAGTGTAAGAGATGAGCTGCTCTAATTCATCAAAACAATTCTTCAGTACAGGTCCAGCAGAGTTTGCACTTATATATTTAATTTGAACCTTTCAGTGATCACTACCTGAGAAAAAGCAAGAGAAGTAACATTCATAGATTACTCTCATTTCCATTGTTTTTTTTTTTCCATCATCCAATGCATTCAGTGCTTACGGTTCTTGCCAGACTATTTCAACAACATTATTTCAGTTCAGATAAAAATATCTTATGCATTATTGATAT
The DNA here is from genome assembly GCA_963457665.1 of Thysanoteuthis rhombus. Lineage (NCBI taxonomy): Eukaryota > Metazoa > Mollusca > Cephalopoda > Oegopsida > Thysanoteuthidae > Thysanoteuthis > Thysanoteuthis major. The sequence continues at coordinate 18,305,789 of OY735198.1, read as the reverse complement.
AGACTGACACTGGTGCACGTGCCCATGCACACACATACACACACGCAGGGACACGTACACACATATTGTAAGTGATAAATTATCAAAACATTCGTCCTTTTCAGGGTCTCACTAGAAAACATATGCATTTACTTGAAATTACAAGAAAAAATTGAAATAATCTATGCATCTAACACACACAGGTTTGCATACATACGCACGCATTCCCCCCCATATATATATATATATATATATATATATATATATATATATACAGAGAGAGAGAGAGAGAGAGAGAGAGAGAGAGAGAGAGCAGCATTTGTAACGCTTATGTTATTGTCCCAGATTGCCATTACCAACTGATACAAATCAACAGCAGTCTGCGACAAAGCAGCCTGAAACAAAAGTAAATTTGATGGGAATCTTTAGATAAGAAAGATTGCCTGTAAAACACAATAGATGTTAGCACTACCGTGGTCGAAGGATATGTGCAGGAATTCTGTCAAAATGTGGACACATAATGAGTACTACCGATGTTGATATCAATAATATTCCCAAGTATACATGAGGAAAGAAAAAATATATCATTCATTAGGTACACTTTTTTTTTCAGAGGATTTGCCGAATTTTTGCTGTCATCTTTTCATCACCTTTTCTTGTCACTAACTGATGTACCAATTCTTCCAAAAGAATACAATTGATTGTCTAAAATACAGTCAGCAAAAGAAACGAACTAATTTTACTCCAAATTATTTCCGGTGACCCAATTTAGCCTAATATTTTAGAGATCGAAAATAGTTTTGAACTTCATATCAAACATTATGTCAAAATTTTTTTTGGTTATAAAAAAGTCCTATCGATGAGAATCGGCATTTTGTGCTCTTAAATCACCTGAGGTCATCTTCAATGACGCTCACTTAACCTCAATTACAATTTGCAACATCTACATATCCACTCTTTCTACCACTGATTCTAGTCGTCTCAGAGCAATTTTACATAGTCAAAATGTGAACAATGAAAGTAACATAAATATATTTTCATGACTGCTCTTCTGTTAGAATTAAAAGTTCATTTTACGGTATAATTGATCCAATTTGCTATGGAAGACGGACAAGAAATTGAAAACAAAACTAATTGACATTTTTTGTGATATGAACAAATCTGGTCAGACGATGATATTAGTGGTTTTATACTGCATTTATTTCTAAACGTTCTCAAAATTTTATTACAAGTGTTATTATAGTAGCATTTAGGAAAGAAGTTAGATTCAAATTTCAGAGAAAAAAATTATTTCCTAATAAGATTTTCCTCGGAAAATGTACCATTCGTTGGAAAAATTAAATCTCTCCTTCTACCAACAATTTGCGCAAAGTTTCGCCCAATTACTCAATGAATATTGGTTGGAATACATGGAAACATAACGAAGCATTCAAAAATAGTTATTATTAGGCTAGTTTTCATCCAGCTATGACTGTTATGCCACTTGGTACTTCCTCATTCATTGTCTTTATTCTTATTCAATATTTTAGACATTAAACAAGGGGAGAAAATTCCTCATTGCTATTCTATTTAGGAATGATGAACCAAATCGATTGATACATCTTAGTAGTCATTACTTTGATTTAAAATCGGAACAAAGTGATCAACGGGCATTTTTTTTGAATGATTAAATCGAGCTGACAGCACCTCAAATATTCATGATCCCATATTTTTGAAAAATACGCATAGTTTATTTCATTCAAATAAATAAATTTATCCATAAAATTACCCGTCCCTCTTCTGTGGAAGGAAATGGTTACCATGTGAGTTTCAAGTGACCCTTATATCAACCAAGCCAAACTGGATTGTTTTATATATCTACATCAGGTATGTTACAAATATGCAATGGCTAATCTAATCTTACCCAGCTTGTAGTGCTACTTTGTTAGCTTTCTCTGTTTAAAACATATTTCATCGTCACCCAAAACTGTCAGCATGTTGCTACCCGGTTGTTAGTTGGTATCACACATACAAGCTGCATAAATAGAGCTAGTGTATGAATATTTCAACATTTGCTCCTTTTTTCATATAGATAGATTTTTCTTTTTGTTATTTGTTTTTTCGAATTCCTTCTTCTACTACGTGAGCATTCCCTCGGGGATGAAATGTAAGTTAATGCTGAATAGGTTATCTCAGTTTGTGCCTGGCAATGGTCACACTGGGTGTTTACAATATGGACATTTTAGCAATTATCGCTCAACAAGATATAAGAAAAAGTAATTTTTTCATCGATTTCCCCCCTCTTTCCATGTTTTCACTTTTTCTTTCAACCTTTATATTTCTTCCGTTACAGCCAAGTCATTTTTTATTCCACACTTCTCTCCCAAATTTGAATTTACACCTTACCCATGCATGCATTTATATCAAAGACTCAAAGCAAGTTTGGTCTTTTGAACAAAGCTGAACACAAATTGAATTCTCATCCCCCATATTTCAAAATACCGGAATGGTCAACGATACTATGTAAAAAAATACATTACTAATAACGTTGATGCATTCAAAAAAAAAGGTAAGGTTATAGAATGATTTGGCAATGTTAAGAGTTGATCAACTTGAATATACAGGAAAATGTAGGGAAAAATGAAATAGAGTTTGCTTGATGAAATGTTCCTGATAAGATTGTATTTCAAAGATTATTTTCCATCCATTCTTATCCCATGGATGCTTGTGTATCCAATCTTTGAACATGTATTTCTGATCTAGATTGTTTATGGATAATTTCCATTTATCAAGAAGTAATAAAGGGATAGGATTATCACAGAAAGAAATGAAGCCTGTGAAAAAGAAAAAATTCAATCAGATACGAGTAAAAATAAATGGGAAAATAAGACAACACTTTTTAAAGAGACAATTGAAAAACGCAAAACATGATCCCCTTTTTTTTGCACATTTGTTGTTTGAGAATATTTATGAAGGTTTTTCTTGGATTATCTAGTGATCAGACAATTGACAATTCTTTATATATTCAGAATGAATTTTAGAGATACGAACCAGGTTGTTTCATTGTAATAAATACAATTATTATAAACATTTATAATAAATATAATACAGCAGTAGCAATAATTATTGTCCTTCGGAATAAAAATCAAAATCGAGTAGACTCCAGCTTTTCATTTCTGTTTTCCTCAGCTGAGTGACTTATGTAATGTGATTGTAAGAGTTGCCGTGTGTTTTGATCGGCTGCAAGCGAGTTAAATGGACCATCTTTACAATTTCTTTTTGTTTGAATAATAGAAAAATATAAGCCCTATTACCATTTTTCCTTAAACTATATCAGCTTAGTTTGCTGCTGCAGTACCAACCAAAGAACATGTCAGCAAATTTATCGATATGTTTTGTTCAAAATTTTGGTTCAAAATGTCGTCTAATCATACGTCACGTAATTGAATTAGCATGCAAAGAAACTTGAATCTGACTGGAGTTCCACCGATGATTACAATGAAAACTGTTGGTATATGTTGTGTACAAATTTGACAACTGCATTATTTGTGAAATTATGGGCACTCTGTTACGATGAAAACATAAACATGCATCGACATCGAGGCAACTGTTTTGCCGGAGGTTTTTGCATGATTAACTCTTATTTGCAAAAAATGTTGTGATGAGGATAGTAATATTTGTTGATCCGACAGATTCATGTGTAGAATCCATGATCCATAGGTATCTCTCCACTGACAAGGATAATGGGATAGATGTTTCAGTTAATCAATTTGCTTGACGATTATACAAATTTTACATGAATTTTAATCATCTTCAGACGGTAACTTGATTATATATAACGCTTTTATTCTATTCAATAAATAAAAATGCAATATAAAGGTTTTGATAACGAAACAATATCAGTTTTCTGGTTTATTACTCAAAATGAAGAATGATTCTAATGTTTTATCTCAAATCAAACGCTTTGCATTTAATACTAATACGGTAAAAAGGATTTTTAAAAAAAGCAAAAAAAAACACGTTTTGATCGAGGATCATCATCATCATCATCATCATCATCATCATCATCATCATGCTCATCAGTCTTTCATCGTTAGTTGTTTGACATGGACTTTCTCAAGAATCCGCCCTACTACTTCATCATGGGTATCAGTGAATCAATACCTACTGAATGTGTATACTTCTTCCTTTCATCATGTGTTTTGCCAATTTTGGTCACGCATCTGATCCATGAATTGAGCCGAGATATCCATCACTTATCAGCCATTCTTGCAGCACAACCAGTCTATTGTCATTCCGTTCTTCTAATAGAATCTATGTTGTCTTGGATTTATTCTTATTCCTTGGTATATTATGCCGTCTAGTGATCTTTCCATCTGCACATAGCATGCTTCACATTTTGAGTGTTAGTAAAAGTTGAATGTATTCAAATTATATTTTTACATCACTATGCCTACCTAGTATCTTGTTAGTAAATACAACTGCCTATCAGATATAAAGTAATTAATGCAGTTTGATCAAATTATGACCTATTGTTGCAGTAAGTTAATCTGACAGCCAAATGAAAAACCAAGAAGGCATGTAGCACAAATTCTGAGAGACAGTCCTGTGATTTTCCCATGTCATCATTATTATTATTATTATTATTATTATTATTATTATTATTATTATTATTATTATTATTATTATTATTATTATTATTATTATTATTATTATTATTATTATTATTATTATTATTATTATTATTATTATTATTATTATTATTATTATCCTTCATTTCTTGGCTTATCCAAGTGCTTATCTAATATTTGAGTGATTCGCCGGTTCTTGAACCTATCAGTGAGTTAAAAATTAAAGATAATAATTTTTAACTGGGTGGATCATTTCCTGTTCCTCAGGTCTTCAGTGATATTACAAGTTTCCCGCTTCCTTTTAAGTAAGTTGCCACAAAGATTAATATAACGTAATTATTCTGCAGTACGTATAATTAAACAAATTTATAATTCGAAGTAATTTGATTTCATGATTGTACGGCTGCTCTTGTGCACTTATTACTCGAGGAAAGCCAAAGAAATAATTAGGAACACATAATTTGTAGTTTTAATTGATTAAATATAAAAAAATATATATATTTCATCAAAACTAATATATGTATCGAAGATTTTTTTTCTGCTTTGATCGATAAGTATTTCAATTCAAGGATCGATTAGTGAGAAATGTTTCCCAATCATACTCGGGCTGAAACCTTTCACATTGACCTTAATAGCATTATTTACTCTTGGACTACCTATTCTTCCCCTTTTGGGGAATTTCCCGGTTTTGGAACTGCTGGGTAGGATAATTGGTAAAGTTGTGCTGCCATGCATCCAAGATCATATCGTCAATCATGTTTGTTTTTTGTTTGTTTTTTTTTCTTGAATGATATGAACATAAGGCTTATATCCTAAAAAATGGATGTATACGCACACACATATATATATATATATATATATATATATATATATATATATATATATATATATATATAAACACACGCACACATATGTATATACAAACACACACACACACACACACACACACACACACACACACACACACATATATATATATATATATATATATATATATATATATATATATATATATATATATATATATATTATGGAACAATATTTTCATTCAGATTAAAGAAAATATACAAATTTGCAATACCACACGATGAATACATCCGTGAACGAATCACCAAACACAAATCCAGGGAAGAAGCGTGCAGAAACGGTCAGCGGACCTTTCCACATAACTGGAGCCTAGGGATTGTCTTCGACAGCACATTTAATAACACTGTTACTGGTGTCTTACCTGCCATGCTGCCAAATACAATACCATATATATGAAATCCATACATAATGTTAAAAATCACACTGATAGAAATACTCATTGAGTTTGGGTATCAGGTGCAATCTGTCCCTACCATAATATGTAAGAGATTTTTATATCCTCATCTGTATAAATGTATTTAACACACGCTCGCACGTGCGCGCGTGTACACATATACACGCATACTCATATACACGTATCTATTTACACGTAATTTTTGCAAGTATCAGTCATAGCTACCACTTGATGATACGTTGACACCTCATCGATAGCAATGAATAAAAAAAAGATATTAACTAAGATTTAAAAGAAAAGTATCATATGTTGGATAGGAATACCTGGTGATGCCCTGAAGAAGTTGCCTTTAAGGCGTTGCCTTGAAAGAAATAGCATTAAATAAGATGAGATTTGAGAACGTGTGTTTTTTATTAAATTTCTTCTTACATACTATATAAGATATCATTTATAATGTTTACTCATGTAATTGAAGCTGTTCTAGAGAATTATGTTATTATGAACAGAAGAAACTACTGATATTATCTCTTACTTTGACAGGATTGAGTGTAGTCAACAATTTACAATTGTGAATTTTAAGGATATAATGAAAAGTTAAGGATATTATTGTTACAAAATAGGAAATATCTCAATATTGGAAAAGCTGAGACGCCAAGAAAAAGATGGATATTCGTGCTACACCAACACCATCTGAACTTATTAAATTATTCACTGTTTCCGTTTCTTATTATCCCTTCCATCCTGAGCAAAAGGCTCTATGTAAGCCGTTCATTTTGAGCGTAAGTGAGTAGTACTGGGACATTCCAATAACTTTTCATAAGCATCGACCATCAATTCTTATGTCACTTAAGCAAATGTTGTGGAGAAAATTCATCTAACATTGACGAGGGAAGTCCACGGTAAAAGGGGTTCCCATAGTAAGAGAACATCTTTCAGAGAACAAATGGGGACATGTTTGAACAAAAATGATGAAAGACTGTTCGGAGCGCTCCGAAAATCAACGATACCTTCGGTAAAGCCCCAAGAAGCCAACTCTATAAGGAGGTATCTTGAATGATTCATTGAATTTGACATTATGGAAACCAGCTTGTTGTATTCAATTTGACCATTTTATTATTTTTATCTAAAGCAATGTTTTGTCAGTCTTTTAAAAATCAAAGTTAATTATCTGGCTAATGCATACACACACATATATATAGGTTTAGATTGTGATTTAGATTAAGATTTAGAGAGAGAGAGAGTCCGTGTGTGTATGTGGTTTTGGCCCTTAGCACCAGTCTGGGATAGTTTTTTGTTTGTCTGCCAGTTGAAGTGCCAAGTCCGTGCAATTCCCAATGTCGGTTCATTGAATCATCACCTAATCCTGTCATCCCATTCTGCACCCACTGTCCCTAATTTCTTTCCAAGTAAAGCTGATAATCATATGAGGTTCATTCCAAATAATCTTTGTTAAATGGCTCACTAAAACAATCGATTTGAACCAAAGATCTCTTTTCTTATGCATGAAATTTTAATCTTGTTCCAATCTTTTTTTATTCATTTACCTTTAGTAAATGTTCTATCAATTTTGTATAAGAACGGAAAAATGGACATTTTACCGTGTATTGAACACTGATCACATTCTGTGTCTATGCAACGTTCTGTCCTAAATGTGCGTGGAATTCAATTGGATTCTTCATTCCGTTCTTTGATTGTGAAATATATGTTGTTTCAGAAAGATAACAGAGGCTCAAAGAACGCGTCAGTGCTACACGTGATCGGATGGAAAATTGAAACTGAATTAAATATCATAATTACTTGTTTTTGTTTATACAACCAATGTCAGACAAGGAGGTCAAATAGTGCAAAATGCCCCACAAGAGACACTTAAATCATCAATGGTCTTTTTCATCTCATCAGTATCACATCTAAATTTTTTAAGGTGGTCAACTGTTTCAAAATAAGGAATACTGGTTCCTCATTTAGTCCAGACGATTTGATATACGCTTTCTTGTCTTTTTTTGACCTCAATTTCCCTTTCTATTCTGTGTCAGGATAACAATTATCAAAAACAGAGGTCGTGATGCTATATACCATTTTTCTCATATTTCAAAAACTGGTTTTAGGGGTTTCTTCTTTCCATGAAGAAGCATTATGATTGCAAAAAAAAAAAACAAAAAACAAACCCGGAAGTATTCTCAACTACGTCTACAAAGTTCCGACAAGAGTCATCACTAACCACTAAAAAAAAAAAAACACTTGACGCCAAGGCTGGATTTAAAGTTCTTACTTGACTTATTACTAACTCTATTCAATAAATCAGCAGAAACAGAAAGCAATAAAATAGAAAATAACACATGCTGTGTCATTTATAGTCATTCAATTTCGTGGATATAACCAGTGTCATGAAAGTAGTCACTCAGGAAGGGTTTAGAACCTGTATACTTCAGAGTATTCAAGCATACATACAGTCACAGAAAAGCGTTTATCAGTCTAGAGTAAGACTGTAAACCCTTGTTGTTCCAAATAGAGTGAGACAAGGCGATACCAGCTCGTCCAAACTCTTCACATCTTTTCTCGAGATGATCTGAAACTTGGACTAGGAGAATAGAGGGGTCAAAATAGATGGCAAATATCTGAACATCAGATTTGTAAACAAAATCATCCTCTTTGAAGGGAACTTACAGGACCTCAAACTAATACTAAATGGACTTAACAAAGGAATCAAGAAAGTCTGGCTACACATGAACTTCAATAAAACGAAAGTCATATGCAGCTATCACATTGAGAATAAGAACATAACTTTCAAACTGGAAGATTCAAAATTGAGGAGGGTAGACCACTACCACTACCTTGGATATCGAATGTCTATGAAACCCACAAAAGAGGAAGAAAAGGAAATAATCAACCAGAGATGGTGAACCTTCGGTACAGCAAGTTCGACTGTCAAAAACAAAACGATCCCATTTTTCCTAAATGAGGGGTATACATCCAATGCATCCTCCTGGTTGTAACTTCTGGAGGTGAAACATTGAACCTAACCAAGACGCTGACCTTCAAAGTGGAAAACATGCAATGTACACACGAGAAAATCATGCTTAACCTCACATGGGTAGATCACAGAAAATCACAGTATATAAGTAAGAAAATTGGAATCCGAAACACGATGGAATCTAATAAACAACTCAAATGACAACTGGCTAGTCATTTTGTAAGAATGGCAGACAACAGATGGACATCAGGACCTACAACATGGATCCATAGAGATCATATTCGAAACTGAGCCTGACAAAATATGAGATACAGAGAACTTTTCAAATGCAGAAAATACTGGCTCTCAGGCGCCCCTGATAGAGAAATATGATAGATTCTTGAGAAGATCTACGTTCATCAACAGACTAAAAAAACTGATGATGATGGTGAATCTTTGGTTGAATTCTTTCAGTATTGAATCCTTATGATGAATAAAAAATTTCCTTTCCTGTCATATCAAATACATTTTACATAAACTGCATATCATGATGTGTACATATCTCAATCTACACGGCTGACTAGACGATTATATACATATACAGAGTGTTTAAGGTAGTTGCATATGTTTCCATCTGAAAAGGTGAACATCTCAGACACACCACTTTTCACTTTCCCTTATATATATCATCTGTCATAGATACTTGACTGACAAAAAAATGGTGATAACGATTGCTCATGAATTCTTCTGTCATCCTTGGATAACAGTTTTTCAAAAGATGTTCCATATTTATAAGAACAATGCAAGTAATAAGTATTTCTACACCTATATTTCTGGCAAATATAAACCTTGTGACTAAATTTGTATGATCATTTATGATGAACGGTTTATTGGTAGATTTTGGATTGATTAATACATTGATTTGTAAATTGAATTGTTGTGATTAATTTCATTTTTAGATTATAATCAGATGTTTTGCATTTTGCTTGGGTTGCTGTTACCACATTGAGACTATTCCATAGACTGACAAGTGCAGGAAAAGAGAAGTGATGTCAAAATTCTGTAGGTCTTTTGTGCTTAGGGCGGTTTACTATACCTTCGTGTTGATACTTTGATGCTGAATGATATCATGAGTTATAGAATAGCGTAAATCACGCAAAGCAGTTTATTGATCATGACCTGTATGAACAATTCGACGATAAGTATTTCCTCAACTTTTCAGATACTTACATAAAGCATCTGATATGTTATACAGACAGAACAAGTGTAATTCATCGACGAGCTCTGACAGAATAATGTTAGGAATTTTCAATGCGTTAATAATATCGCTTTTCCCTTGTACACGGATAATTCACATCTACATAATAATGTCTATCTCTTAACATTTCAGTGTCACCAAGGAAGGGGAAGTAAGACTTTGAAATAACCATTCTTCTGTAGTATTTGCCCGACCGAAAAAAGCTGTTCACTCATTGTAAACCTCAGGTTGTAGCTTGGGGGGGGGGGCTTAATATATTGCACTCAATGGAAACGATCCGTTACATCAGGGCACTTGAATCGATGGATGATATAGGGATACTGCACCTCATGATATGATATTTATACATATATAAATAGAACATACATTTTACAGTAGTCTTATAAATAATATTTAAATATTGTTCCTTAATCAACAGATTAAAAGACTGCAACAGTTTTACAAGCAAAACCCTCATCGGACGGTGACCCTGGAATCAAGTATTATTTCAGAGCTTGAATATTGCAATCCAAAAAAAAAAAAATTGTTTGTGGTTTCTCTAAAGCAAACTATTCATGTTTTAGTATAAATGATTTCGAACACATTGTGAGTGTATCAAAAAACGACAAGATTATCTATTCTATATGTGATGACAAAGAAAATAAAACAGCTTCAAAAATTGTTTGATAAAAAGGTGATTGCAAAGGTAAACAACAACTCAAGTGTGAGAATGTCATTCCCTCTCTCATGAGAACCTATGTTATCCGTTACTATGTTACTGGCATCGAGGGAACTTCATGTAAATTTAAGCAAAGTCAAATAACCGTAGTATGAATTCGCACCAATGTATGAAAGGGGGAATAATCCTAAAATATAAAGTAGATCCAAGGTATGATACTTGTGTTTCTAAAATATAAGAGTTAAACAAGTCTGCTAAGTTTGAAGTATCAGTCTGTGTTTTCAACTTATATCTGTATTTTGGATTGAAGCAGGGACTTTCATGGAGCTGTATTACACACTTTTTATTCTAACTTCTATTTAATAACAAATGAAAATTCTGAAATGCATTGTGTTATTCAACTTTTCATTGTATCTTACACTTGGATTTCCATTCAGTAACTTCAAAAGGCAATTGGAATATTACATTCAATCAAGTAATATTTTGCTCAGATGATCCTCTGTTTGCCTGCCTGATTGTGGCATGTGAATCAGTATTGGGTCAATGCGATCAACTGTTTCATATCAGTACTTCCCTTTGAGGTAGTTCCGAGGAAGATGGAGAGTACACGAGACTTGAACAATTGGCAAATGCAAAGCAAGCGTAAGCAGTGACATAACTCAGTATCTTGATCACATTTTGAATTCGAATCCGTGTAAAAAGGGTGTAAAAAATGAAAAAAAAACATCGATGGAGGAATGATTTTATGACTGTTTTTTTTTTTGTTTCTTTCTAAATGCATTCGAAGACAGATCCTCGATAAATGGACATTCTTTCAGACTGTTTTCCTAAACGTGGCTCATATTTTGAAAACAAAGTCTAAGCTGTTTCACACAATGGTATTCTTCAGATGGGTGTCGTAATTTGATAATATTTGGTATGATAGGACAATGGGCTGTCTCTTGAATAGAGGGGGAATATCTCCCGAATTTGCTGTCAATAAATATTTTATCTTCACTAGCGTCACTTATGCCTTCATGATCACTTCTATCAGCACCGTCTCTGCACCATCCTGGAAACTCATTTGGGGGACTTTGTCACGAACAACAAAATCCTTTAAACGGGTCGAATTGCAATAGGGACCATGCAGAGAAAAGACAACCTTCCGATGTGAGGACTACACGCAATGTATATAGGACCATTAGCGGCTAAAGATCTTTTTTAGTAGCAGAAATAGTCCCCGGCTTAAAAGCTGGCCAACCACACAAAGACTAATGCGCTTACTGCCCCGTTCCGTAACTGATCATAATATGGCTGATATGGCATGCATTTTCTAGCCCTTTTCAGAAATATGTATTGTATATATTTTCACGTGGTCATTTTGTTGCAGTGCCATCTTGGTCTATGTTCTGAAATTGAGATGGTTAATCAAATGACAGCTCTCATCTCAGGACACCCTACACACAACTCAAAATTCCAAGGTTGGTGCATTTACAGTTCTTATCTGCTCTATTTAATCTCTTCGGCATAGAAAATTATGGGGATAAGAAATGGATGTATAATCAAATGAAATGATTATGAACAGCGTTGTATTATATTGAATCACTATTTGAAACGATCTCCCCATTCATTGTAATTCTCATTGTACACGTTGAAAGAAACAGATAGAGCAGAGATGGGCGATGAACGATTAAAACTGAGGATTCGTTGTTCGAACATTTATTGATACATTATATTGATACGTTATAAAAGTTTCATGGGTTTTTAACCTCCGATATCCAGTCGTCATGATATATGAAAAATAATGATGAACAAAATAAATTACCTCAAATAAAGAGATACATCGATTTTCATCCCCTTTACACGACCAAAAAACCTTGTAAACTGATCAGTCAAGATATTTGTGCAATAATATTAAGACACCATCTTCATTTCATGTTTGGAATATACTCGCAGACAACAAACAGCTTCAAATTTACTCTCTGCTTAAATAGTTGAATGAATCTTCTGTACAAAATAATCATAAAACATTACAAATTGCATCTTTCTAGATAACACGTTCAGATTAATGGAGATTGTATTTCACCATGTAGGCAAACAAAAGATTGAAGGCTCACTGGAAAAATATCGTAATTTGTCTCTCAAACTGGATTAATATTACAGAAGGAACAATTCCAAGTAAAAATAAAAAAGATGAATTACATATTATAAGTCTCTGGTAGAGCATAAAATCGGACAACATTCACATAGATGTAACTAATAATTTATCTAAATTATGTAAAAACCATAGCAGATAATACGAACACAATGTATATTTTCATACACCTGTGTATGTATGCGTAAGTCGGTATGTATAAACATGCATAGATATATGTATAGGTGAAAAGATGCTTATGCATTACATATGTTTATGTGTATTCGTATATGTGTCTACCTGCCTTTCTTTATGTGGAACTATGTGTGTTCATGCAGGTGCTTTGTTCAGTAGCTGCAAAGCTGTACTTGTCAAATATATCAAAACATTCTTTTTCGGGAATGACAGTATCAGTTATAACAACGAAAACAATGCAAATAATTGGAATCAATTCATGCGTTTAGAATGGGAACTATTTCACATCAACATATTCATTGAAAATCATATCAAACGTGTAGATATACACTTTTTATAGACAAACTCGCATACATTCATGCATAAAGCTATTCATGTGTGAGTCAGTTTCAATATAAAAGGACATTGACGTGTTTTGATTGTACCCGTATACACATATGATTACAATCCCTCATACAAAACATGTTTCAGAGGCTGCATTGAAAGATGGTTATCTGTTCAGCCATGCAATGCATAGAATTGCTATCTCTATGATAAAATATATATATATATATACTCAAGAAGCTTTTGAACAGCAAGAAATGGTTGTTATCACAAATGAATATCATAATATTTATTTGACGTCTTGATTTGGTCTGTTTGTAAGGAGTGAACTTGAAAAGAAGCCTTGAATGACCCTTCCATGTGTTTGCTTGTGCAAATTCTTCAACCATGAATAAAATTATGAGTGGCGATGAATCCAGATGATGTAACCTCGACCTGAAAAACGTCACATTGATGACTGAATGCAAAAATTGAAAATAAACCCTTCAAAAAGAAAGCAATTTATATATATATATATATATATATATATATATATATATATATATATATATATATATATATATATATATATATACAAATGCTTGCAAATCACACACACACACACACACACACATATATATATATATATATATATACATATATATATATATATATATATATATATACATATATATATATATATATATATATATATATATATATATATATATATATATATATTTATATCAATACTCACAAATCATCAATGAAACGCTCGCAGATCATCTATAAAATATCCATCATTATACATGTTTGTATTTATTTGTATGTTTATACTACTCTTTCTTGTGCAACATATAACAATGATCCCATTTCATTGCTGGCTCTTTTGATCATTCAAATTTCCGGTCTTCTCAATGTATATATTTTCAATAACAGTAAAACTGCAGTTGACTTCATCTATCAATCCGAAAAAAAAGTTCGACAAGAAAATCCTAAAGAAGGTGTTCGAAGCCAAAATGCACAATGCACATTTCTCCTCCATTTGAACTCATGGTTAGACTGATTGAACCGAATAATCTAGGAAAAAAACACTAGTTTGGCTATCGAAGTATCACCATGTACCGAAATGTGGTTGGTGTAAGGAGAAAGGAATCGTGATGTTGGCTGATTTAATGACCTAAAGTTACAAGGGATACCAATATTCATATATATCAATGATATTTTCATTATTTGTAAATATCTGGGAAGAAAAAAAAAAGGTAAAATATGAATAATGAGATGATACATGTAATTATATAACGTGGGGGGTGCAATATATATATATATATATATATATATATATATATATATATATATATATATATATATATATATATATATATATGGGGAGGGAAGGTGCAATATATACATATACTACAAATATGTTCTAAATAGATATAATTTGAGGGTGCATGTTCTTAATCATTAAAGAAAATAAAAATACAGAGTGTGTGTT
>OY735198.1:18263464-18285964 GCA_963457665.1 Thysanoteuthis rhombus | reverse complement strand
ACCTGGCTTCAATTGAATTTTGCTGATGTCTGCAGTTGCCAATCTTGCTCGTATTTTTATTCGAATAGTCTCCTTTACTTTAGTCTGATGTATGGACTCTTTACTCTTACGGGGATTTTTTATTTGATATTTCCATATTTACTCCTGACCTGATGTTGGCAGTTTTTTTTAAGTTTCCCATTACCTTCTCACTTGCAGTCTGAAGTCACTTGTCTTGCATTGACTTTTCTCATTTCCTTCTCATCTGATGACTGCCGGTACTCGTCTGCAAAATATCATTCGAATTCTCATTTGATCTTATCTCGGTGTTCTGTGTGGCTTTCCATTTGAATCTCCCTTTTACTCCTGACTTAATGTCTGAAATATGAGGTCTGGTGGGGACTTATATTTGAAGTTTTTCATTTGATTCTGACTTGGTAGGGACCATTCAAAAGCTATCCTAGAGTTAATTCTAGCATATCACTTTGGCAGATTATTTCAGTTCCCTATGCATGAAATCTCCAGCTTTCATAGGTTTCATTATATCGAATAGTTCATAGAGATTGTGTACGTTAAATGAAAAAATGAATGATGAAATTCGAACAAAAATCTGATCAACAATTGACGCTGCAGACATTGCGTAGAGAATGGATGAAACAAACGAAATAATGAAAAAAAAAACACCAATAATAAAGTCTGCAGACATCGGTTAAAACTAAATGAGAACAATTAAAAAAAGATGCAGACGGCATTTGTGAAGTAAACAAAAACACCCCCCCTGGAAAAAAACCAAGTACAGAGAAGGAATGATAATCCGGCCACTGTATGACATTACAAACCATGCGGTATTCAAGAAATAACGAATTGAATAAAAAATGAAATAAGAAATAAATGTACGCGGACAGGAAAGTGTGTAAAAGCTCAAAAAAGGCATATTTTTCATAACATACCAGACAAAAAAAATCATTGAAAAATATTGCAATCGCATGAAGAAGCATTTGCTATACGCAATAAGTCATATGTTGAGCTCAGTGTGGACATCAATAATTAAGAGGATGCATGCCTGAATGAAACCTTACATAGCGATAACATTTCAAAAACTTGGACAGAAATACTTCTCATTTTTATCGGAAGATAATTGAAAACATGTTCGCTGCTATCCAGCTGTTCGGGGGATTTATTCATAAGAAGATTTTAATTATAACGCATAGGTTCAACGTATCCTTCGAAATAGTCTCGTTGAATATGTATTCACTGATCTCACAAAGGATACTGCATGGGAAATGGTAGAGATGGGAGGCTGTGCCTCATTAGTTTCAACCTCTTATTCTAATATCCCCCGAAGAAAAGATAGCACATCATATATATAGTAATTTTAGAGAACATATCTTCATCTTTTTATTCATCTATTCATCCATTCGTCCGTGTATATATCGGTTGATTGAAACCGTTGATCTTGCCTGAGAGGAAAGACCATCAACATAAATATCAAAATGCATATCCAATAAGTACTTTCCAAATATATATATGTGTATATATACTCACATACATATATTATATATATATATATATATATATATATATATATATATATATATGTTTATGTATATATATATATATATATATATATAATATATATGTTTATGTGTATATATATATATATATATATATATATATATATATATATATATATATATATATATACATAAACATATATATTATATATATATATATATATATAAAGATGATCTGAGGTTGCCTATGGAAATAAATTGCTCAATATCTATCAAATAGAACTTTGAAAGTAGATAGTAAAAAAAAAGCATTATCATCTCATTCTTTTTTTCATTTATTTATTAATTGATGCCATCAATCATCAACTTATTCGCCCTAATCCTCAACTGCGTTGGAATAAAAGAATGTTTTTTCATAATTTTCTATTCCCATTCTTTACAAGGAAAAGATCAGAATCAAAATTTCAACATTAAGAACAAAAATCAATTGATATCAAAACTTTGAATAGTGAGGAATTCATAGTTATTTTATAGTAGTTGCAAAAATAAGTTTAGAAAGGGTGCAGACTTGGACAATTACTTTATTTACTGGGAGAGAAAAGTAATTATAAAAAATAGAAGGAAATCGTATTTAGCATCAGAATAATTAAAATTTTTTGGTTTTCTACTTCAATCAACGATCGTGTTTTTTTTTAAATTGTCATCTTTCATATACTCAAAGGTATTTTAATGAAATTGAACATTTTCTCGGTCATTTTTCTTGAAATACAGTTGCAACTATGATTGAAGATGAAGTATTCATGATTATAATTTTAAATAAACATTTCAAGAGGCGAGAAAGTAGTCGAATTCGTAGTAAATGGAATACCCATAGCTATTATCAGTATTACTTCTGTATTACTATTACTAATATATTCTTTTTCGAAGCTGTCTTTACAATAATCTGTGTCAATTATTAAATTGATTAATAGTTCAATAATTTAAAATCATGTTGAAAAAAAAAAGGGTATTCAAAAGATCCGTCAACTAAGTATAAATATTCCAAATGTGTTTGAAAAGGATGTTTAGTATCTTTCTTTCTCGATCTTTATACTATGCGTGGGGAATATGTTTCCTACCAATGTACGTTTTATTCGGTACAATCCAATGAGTTGTTCAAAATGGTGATGAAAAAAGACAATTCGCGCAGCTAAGATGGCAAACTAAGGATGATGCTGGGGAGTCGAGAAAATGATTACAAAATAACGAGAGCAATTGGATGACCAAAGATGCCAAACAAAACGAAGAAAATGTAAGCAATCGATACCTAAAGAAGACTAGTGGCAGGTTTTTCCCCACCATCTGAAAATAAGGGCTTTTCAGTACAAATTGAACAAAGCTTTTTTGAAGTTCTCGATATATAATTTTTTTTTTCAATTACGGAAAAGGCAGAACGCAAAGTAAGGTATAACGCTTATTCTGCAATGACCCATAATAAGCTCCCATAATTGGTAAATTTACACTAGTCCAGTGGTAGGATAGAAAAAATTAACTAAAGTCCTCGACTTGGATATAGTGAATACTTAGGCAGCTCTCTCAATACTTCTACTTACGAAATCAAAACAAAACTCTTCTTTTAGCTGGATATAGAGAACGTCATTCCTGCGACAACCCCTATAAAACCCCAGGACGCAAATTGTCAATTACTCATTGGCACTTGCACTCCTAGCTGGTTATCCTTTTGTCTGGCACTTCTTTCCGGGTACTTTCTCCGTCTCTTACCTTCTCCCAAAGATACTATCATTTTGCTGACCTCCCGGCTGATCTGATCATTTTTCGACCGTCAAATATCTCTGAACTAACTTTGCTAAATAACTTCACCGATGTCGAGGCATCTCACAAACACACAGCACATACACCTCTCACTCTCATGAATGGAATTTGTTATTTGTGATTAATGTCTTTGTATTTAATTGCTTATGGGTCCATCTAAATACTTGTATGAGTTACTTTTCACTTTGTTTAATCTCTTTGTTAGCGTTCATACTTGGCTTGTATTCTCCTTGTACATATCTCTTCCTCCTTCCACATATCGAGTGACGTCACTGCTAACACCAAACTACATGAAAGGGAAGTCTTTTGTCACGAACACTCTTTACACGACCCATCCTAAAACCAGAACTATCCAGAACCATACTATCAACAAGCTACTGCATCAACAACCAGAATATATTCCATTAGGACTAGTGATGACAAAAGAAGCTACTGTAACTCATATGAATGCATGCACGTACTGATAGTGTGACTCTTTTGATAGCTTCTTATCTTCAATGCCTGTACCTTCCATTAAAGAGTACAGATACCCAACTTTTTTCCTCGGCAAAGCACTGGGGTCCAACAATTTCCTCGTTGACATAGTTCCCAGAAGTGTCAATATGCACGTAGAAATCCTTCTATTTTGATGCAATAATAAACAATTCAAATGTACAAATAAAGCAGGGCATTAATCTGCAAGAAAATAAAGTTTATAGGATTGCAAATTTCTTTTGAAAAGTTGTGAAGTTTAAAAAAAAAAACTATCTTTAATCCTAAAATCGAGAAAGCATAATTTTTTTCACAAAGTCAGTAGAATTAATAATCAGTCTTTCAAAAAATGATTCCCGCTCGTTACTCTTTTTTAAGCTGTAAAAAATAATTGATTTTGATGGAGGATGACAAAGATTGTCCATGAAAAGACAAAATAAATAAATGAATAAGAGAAAATGATATAAAAAGGATCTGGAATTCTGTTGCTTCATCCCTTTCTCGTGGTTGGTTAGATACAATCAGTAGTCCTGTTTTTCATGTAAAAAAATCTCAAGATTTGCATTTTTGAAACTTTCATGTCATCTTTTATGTTTCACCGTAATATTTCGTTCCGTTTCACACAAAGTTCACTTCAAATCACCACGTTATTATTTCTTCTTCTTTTTTTACATTGAGGCTTCTAAAACTTCAATTTCAATGAAAGAAAATCACTTTATAGAAATGAATTAAGTCAAAAATCATCCATTAGGCTGTCCACCTTCCAGCGTAGTGTTTAATCCTACAGTTGTAGTCGAATATGATCAGAAATAGAAATGATCCAAATATAGAAAGTCAAAATGGGGATTTTTACAGGATTTTGAATTTTTTGGAAAGATGTTCCTATTTTAGCATTTCTTCACTGAAAAAATTAATCAGATGCCAAATCAATTATTCCTGTAATTTATTGAAACATCTATCCGGGAGTTCTTATATGACATCATCTTTAAACTTATTTTAGGGGTTTGAATCAACATTAGGGTCCCCTTACGAATAATTTGCTCACTAGTATAAAAAGAGTAATTTCAAAATAATAAATTGACCGTCTTTTTGTACTAAAACATTTTTATTTTTGTGTAGTTTACAGTCTCTCATTGAATATCTGGGATAATTTATCGATATCTTGTGTACCACACATAGAAAATCAACAAGAACCCGTAAAACCAGTGTTAGTGGGATATGATCAGGCATGAAAATATAGAAGTTGCATTCGAAACGGTTCCAAAGACATTAAAGTTAAGATTGGAGGAGCTTGAGAGAGAAGAAGGGCTGATTCTTTGCAGATTGCAGAATTAGAAGATATGGGAAATAAGAAGCAAATGACCCCGTTTGTCGATGGTGTAACACCTACAAATGAACATGAGCTGATATGCTATTAGTAATGGTCATTGACTTCGTTTGGAATGGCTCTGTCTGAACAATGGCGACCCATGTAAAACTTATCCAGTATCCGACCCGTGACCAGTGAACATTTTAGTGAGTGACTTTCTCTAAAAATTGGATGACATATCTCCTCAATACCAAAAGTCCCTTGTGAGAATTATTGCAACTTTCGTTAGTATCCTGTTCAAACTTTTTTCCTTAAGTAAGAAAAACAGGACGATCAACAAAATCATTTCCAACCAAATTTGAGTGAGTATAAGGTACACTTGTCCTTTAAAATCACAACTTCCTGATTTGCAGCCGCGCCTCTTACTGTATGTGAACATTGACAAGTCTTCTGTATCTGCCAAAACGTTTACAATAAATAAATTGGGGTTTTTCATCGTAGTAATTAAAAACATTCAAAGGATTAATATTTTATGTCAGTCATTTGAATATATATATATGTATATATATATATATATATATATATATATATATATATATATATATATATATATATATATATAAATATATATATATATATACATACGTACACATATACACACATATAGATATATACAAATATATATATGTGTGTGTATATATATATATATATATATATATATATATATATTAAATGAGCTCTTAACTTACTTCAAAATTATATCACAACTATAAGTCTCTTGCAAAGAGCTGAAAGTAAACTCAAATAATGACTCAGTGTGTCACGGTCATTAACAGTATATACACACGCACACACACATATATATACATATATATATATATATATATATATATATATATATATATATATATATATATATATATACATATATATATATATATATATTTTAATATATATATATTCATCTATATATACTTATATATATATATTCATAACTACTTGCATATACGTGTGTGTGTGTGTGTGATTTTGCTTATGTTCATTTTAAAATGATATCTCTAAACATGCATGTACAGAGGGGCTTCATTAACGGTATTCGAGTATATTTGTTATCCCCCATGCGCACATGTCTGTGTGCTATGTACAATAATAAGCAATTCAAGAAAAGTTCGTTCGGCATCCGAATCAACTCTGGATTGTCAAGCAGCCATAGACGACATACTAATTCCGATTCAACTTTTTAATTGCTTTATCAATTGAATCAGAAAATTATCGATGAAATAATCTATTCTTTTTTTCATGCACACTTGGAACGCATACACAAATCAAAGATCATAAATGATCCGACGCATGTATGTACATCAATATATCAAACGTAATTTTCGTGTTGAAATTGTTCAAATAGTTGTCATTTTTAATTACTTATTTTCGAATCCATCCGTGTGAAAGCTAATACTACAAATGTAATAATATAATTGGAAAGCAGTAGCTCGAACCATGACCAAGACTTTCAACGTGCGTTTCTATACATTTCACGTCTGGTAGCTGATTGACTGGCTGACCATATTTGCATGTATGTATCGTCTCTTCTTTGTAATTCTTTAATTTATCATCCCCAACACGACTTTTTGCAAAAATGATCGTCTTCTGAAGGTGTAAATGAATGAGCAGACTTATCATCAAATGAATGTATTTATGAAATAAAAATGACCAGCAGACATCCCCGTATCCAGATTGCATTTATATACATATTCAACATTGAAAGTCTGCAAATAATAGAAATACATGATACATGATAAAACAGATTACAGAGAAATATAAGAATATTTTGAAAAAACCTGAGCTGAATATAAGAAAATCATTCCTATGAATGCTCTTTTAACTTATTCTTTCTATAAGACCACCTGAATTACTTTGAAATCATCCATACGTGTATCACGTTTAACAAATGTTGGGTTGGGTTGGCTTTTTCTGAATAATATACCTTTTCATGCAACCTTTGCGTCGACCGATTAGTTGTTCTCTCTTGTTACTGCTCTTTACCTTGTGATAAAATCTCAGAAAAAAATTCAAAAAATGAATGGCTCAGTTGTTGCCGATGTAGAAAACTGCATATCTAGAAACATGACGTGATAGCAGACGCAACAACGATAAATTGACATAGTTTAAGCGTTCATATCTGCCACACAAGCAAGGTAAAAAATGTAAGACTCGCTGTATAAAGCCTGTTTGAGAATCATGGCGTCGATATAAGGATTGTATTTCAAATAATGATGCATGTACAAAACATATGCTAATGTGTATTCATACATTTGAACATATCAACAGCACAGACGTACATTTACTTTACTCTTTTTCTATTATACCAACAAAATGATTGATATAGACACTGATAAAAATATATAAAGAGATCTACAGACAAAGATGGATTGATGTTTGCTATTAAAAAAGCAAAGTAACCGATTGAATGAAAGAGGAGATTATTGATCATTTTTTTAGCACTGCATTTTTTTTCGAACCAATCAAGCTTTGTTGAATTGTCAAGCGAGCCACCAAACAAGATTGTTGACTAACCAGTTCACTGACAACAAATCCAATAGATTATATGTGGGCAATACTAGATAAAAACTTGCGTAAGGCCAACGCCTTACTCAAATTTGCTGAATCTCTTACGTTAATTATCGTCTGATAACTATTATTTCATATCGTATCACATCTACCCAAAGACGATTTGTGCAGTTGAGTCGGTACAAATCAACAAGAACATACTATAAACAAGAATCTTGAAGATTTCTCTATTACACAGATGTTTGTATCTGGAGTTTGCCTAGTGTCAGCTCCTGAGGATGTATGTCAGCCCGCTTTAAGAATTAACATCCAAAATCTTTTTCCTATCCAAACCCCATATGATGTTAGTGGTTCGTTCAGATTTTGCCGATTACTCAAAGTATGAAATGATATCTAGCATATCATCTATCTGGCTACGAAATAACTCTCATTGTAACAGAGTCAGTCACTTTGTGCAAAGCTTTGATTAATTAAAAACAAACAAACAAGCTGTATCCATTAAATTGTATCAGCAGTAAAAGAGTTATGAAAAGAGTCATGGCTCAATGAAGAAAAGTAATGTCCATTTTTTGCAGGCAAACGATAAGAGCAAAGATTTTAATGAAAAGAAATCAAACGAAAACACATCATTCAGAGGATTCCTTTTTTTTAATTGTATTTTTTACAAAACGTTTTAACAAATCCATTTTTCTGCCTTTTTGAAGTGTTCGATTATTGATGTCTCTTCGCAAAACTATAAAAAATTAGAGATAAATTGATTGGTAGATGGAGAAAATACTTACCTTGAATGCTAGTTTATATCGTGCATGAGTTTGAGTGAGTGTGATAGCAATAATTAATCAAACAGAAGAATTGGTGAAGAAAAGAAAACAGACGACATTTTAAAAAAGGGGAAGTTGAATTAGAGATAGCAAGAATGAGAAATGTAATCTTATCTCATTTTGTCAGATAATCATGTTTCAAGCTTTATTAAATTTAAGAAGTACGTTGTAATTTGTGAAACAATGAAAAAATTGAAACACCTTTTATTTTTGTTTCTTGTTGGTTCAAGCGTCAATCATAAATTTTCTTTACCCGGTCACACTTGTCTTATATTTCGAAGGAACAAATAACTAGACAGAATTTTTTCAGACAAGAACGTTTAGCATCATTGTGACTGAGATTCATCATTATTGCTATGCTGCTAATAGCATTGATTTGTTTCTTTGAGCACAAATATGGTTCACAATTTCCTTCCAGCTGTCTGATGGTCAATGCGGAATGCTGAGTCACAGTAAACCTCCCCGGGTCTTCAGCCTACATATTTTCTCTCCCTTACCTATGGTTCACATTTATGCTTCCATTTCCTTCCTCTGTTAGGCCACGGCTAACATTCAATGCTGCAGACCTTATATTTTCAGCACTTTTCTTTGTATCCGTCCGGTCCCTTATCAGTGCTGTTGTTTATACAGTTTTAATCAGTCTCAATCATTTCTTTTATCCCAAGCCCCTCCATTCTCGCTCTCAGTATCTTTGGAATAGTCCCTAGTGCATCTCTTATTACCCTGAATTTAATGTTCCACATTTCTTCAATTTTATAGCTAGATCTCGGTATTCTTCCAGTTTTTCACTCTCTTTCCTCTCTACTCTGTTTTCCGCAGGCACAGTCACGTCTTCTTTTTGGATACTTTTCTCTTCTTGTTTGCAATCACCGAGTCTGGTCTTCTTGTCTTGGTGGGGTGGGCAGTTTGGGTGTCAAAGCTCCATGGTAATTTGTGTGCTAGTACCACTTTTCGTATGGTTAAATCAGATTCGTTTACTCAGTTCCCAGGGTATCAACATCGCTACTCAATCGTGTCTGTTTTTATACTCCCTCTGGACGAGTCGACTATATTCACTATGTATGTGATTTACGGGTTAATCTCTTTCAACACACATGCAGCACTTGTTTCTTGTCTCTGTTCCATCGACCACGCTCTCTTATCCAGGTTTGGGTATTCTTTAAGGAAGATAACTCGTTCATTACAGGTTCATGCACTGCTCTTCCAATTGTGGGATAAAGCACATTGGGTGATTGGAAATGGTATGTAAGCAAATATATCGCTTCAATTCAACCTTATTGTCAACACAATTCTGCGTAAATTGAAAAGGTAAAAAGCCAGCCACTGGGTCTGAAGCAAATGTTCCAATCCTACCTCGTGGTGTTGGCTGGGGTAACGGATAGTTTATGCCGACACTGAATAGATGTAATACAACGAAACAGCAGCCTGTTGATGACTCAATCATTTAATTACACACACACACACACACACACACACACACAAACATATATATATGTACATATATATATATATATATATATATATATATATATATATATATATATATATATATATTGCACAATGTGTATACATTAAAAAGATCACACACAGAGTTTTTGTGGTTGTTATTTATGTTCATAATCATAGGTATATATAAGCGTGCTGAGATTTAGTTTCTATGGCTATGTTTCTGAGAACCATGCCATTTTTTTTGGCATATACAAGGAGCCAACCGAACGAAAAGCAAATTTCAAAAACGTAAAAAGCTGTCTCAGTGGATTTCACTCCTTGAAAAATACCCAAAATAAATTTTCTTGTTTATTTTCCCCTCGGGGAAATTCTTAACACAATCTTTCCAGTATGTCGGTTTGTTGCTTCCTTCTGCTTTGAGAAATATCTTTTTTCCCATTCTCTCGTCTCATAGTTGCACTATTTGCGTCTTGAAAAGGATAGAGAGAACATTTTTTTCCATAAATATGATTTCTGGACTCTTTGAGAATGGGTGGTGGAAAGTGAATGGGAGGTGGATTGTTGGTTGATAAAGTAAATCGCATAAAGCAATCAGAGTCATTGAAAGAAGCAAAAATCAAATCTTAGTAGTTGATTTTTTTTGGAAAATCTAAATTTCGTACTTTGTTTTCAAAACTCACGATCTGAAACACATTACTACCGCCCTTTGTCGATTTTTATCACCATTATCACAATCAACATCAGCTGCTGCCGTCTTTTAACAATTTACCAGACTTTTAAAGTCGTGGGCATCACCGCACAAAAATCTCCAGAACCTACCGGAATCGTCACACTATCAAATTTCTTACCCGAAGTAATTATACATATGAACCTTGGAAGTTGCAAGTTTTTAAATCTAGCTGTTTTTTGTTATGCTCGCAATGTGGAGTTCATATCTCTAAAGCAACTTTTACTTAAGAAATCAGAGTTGATTGAGCGTTGCAGCTTAAAAAGTAAGATTTTACCGACAATCGCCAAATCCTCGCAAATCAGGTATTGAAATATCAACAATCTACATTAAGAGACATGGAGGAAATATAATGTTTCACTGAAGAGAGAAGATATGAATTCTGAACCATATTAACAAACTACAAGACGAAATTACATGACGTTCGTCTGAGCCAGCTGAAATAGTGCATCATTTCTAGAGAAAATGTTATTTTTACTTTAGTCGTAGAATTCTATTCCAAAATCCCATATTTTCCCCAATCAGTTCGATGCAGCCAGCTGTATTTCCACATTTTGCATGCACAAACATATACTAACGCATGCAATTCCACATTTTCATGTTTATAAAGAATAATTGTGTGTGAATGTCGTTGTTTGAGCAGGGAATAGGGAACCAGGAAATATGGAGTTGATCTTCAGATGATCCCACTCAGATATGTTTGCACAAACCGGTCCAGATCCAGAATAATCAAACTTCAATAATCCTTTAGGAAAATTCCTTAAAAAAGCTCGATATTCCAGTTAGTTGATCAGATTTTATACCAAAAATTGGATGGCGTCGATGCAAAGGAACAGTCATTTCAAAAGGTGGTAGTTTTGTCATCCGAATAAAAATGTTTTGCAGTATTTATGAATGCGTTTTCATGAGATGTTCTCATAAAATTTATTGATCACGAGTCCAAATGAGGGACATTGAAATCATGTTGCTCTAATACATCTCAACAGAGAGTCAGGTCCCCTTCAATATCAGGGCCAAACTATATTTTGTAATTTTTCTAGGCTTTTGCTGTTAATGGAAGCTGCCCATCTGATCTGATGCAACCAATATCTATTCAACAGTACCTTTCAGTGACACTAATAAACTCATTGCAAAAATCAGTAGTTTCATGATCGAACGGGGAGATCTCAAACTATCAACAATAACATGACAAAAATTGAAGAAATCGTTTTGAGCATACGACCCAGAAGGAATTAGGGAGAATCAGCAGAAGATAGCAGTCACCGACAAAATTCCTGAATAAGGAGAGGGGTTTTAAACTATAAACAAAACACTGATTGAGGGAGGATAGTGACTTAACAAAGGATAACAGACTTATTATTGAGTGACACCATAAGAACCTCCAAGAAAATGACAAGGCAAAGAGAAGGTAAAAGACATCAACGCCTCTTTCAAAACTACTGTTAAGTTATGCTGCGAAAATTGAAACAAGCTATCATATAGTCTAAAACAGGAAAAAGCACCTAGGCCAAATAGCATTTCCATAGACTTACTTCTATTAGTTGTTGAAGTGATCAAAAGCTCTCAAAGAAAATCATCAAGATAATGTTCAAAACGAATGCAAAACTGCAGTCATGATATTATCCGCAAAAGTTAACCCAACACATCTAAGCATAACTGAGAATTTTCTTTCCTTCAGATAATTGAATTGTAATTTTCGAAAGCTATATCTCATTTTGAATATTTATCATACTCTAGGGAATGAAAATAAAACAAACATATCCCAGGTCAAGACGCTTGAAAGAGTCAAATAATTGTGCATAACTAAAATACATTTATAACAACCTATGGAAGATGAAAATTTTTGAATTTGCACTAGGTCTTTTTGGGTATGTATCTAAAGAATAATGTTAGAATGATAAAAATCAGGGCAAACGAATGGATCAGCGAACATAGTATGTAGTGTATTATCTTCATCTGGAAGCTGTGCACATGATTTGGTGATAGTGCTGGGAATTAAGTTCAGAGCTCCGATAATCCAGCCAATAGCAAAGGTTGTTAAGGCTCCAACGTCCCCAATGTGACCGTGAATTGTGAATTAATCTATTGACCGTGGATTCAGTCCACATGTAAATCTGTGAAGGCCATATTATCTGATCCAGGAGAAAATAAAATTGATTGCAAATTGATGGATAAAATATATCTCTTATATGGACAGCTGGGTGAAGAGGACCAATCTCTATCAGTTAGATAGTGTTCGATTCGAAATTCTCAGAATATTGCCTAATCCAAAAATAGGAGAATACAACAGACAAAATGCTGCAATTATAAAATCCAAGCCGATTATGTTAATCCGAAACGATAAAAAAGATTTCCTATGTAAAAAATTGATGAAACGTTGTGGTGATAACAACCAAGGTAAGGACGCCAGTTGGAAAGGATCGATGAATGATTATGATTCGTCGTCTATGAAAAGCAGTCTCCTAATTTGGATTTTATATCATCATGATATCTTGAATAAGTCTAAAACCATTTTAGATTGTGATTCTCATTTTTTCTCTGCGTACATTTGTAACATAGCTGATCATCAACAGGTGACACATCTGACAGGAAATCGTTATAAAAAATAATTCTTATTGGCTCTCACAAAACTCAAAGCTAACACTCATCACTGTTTTATCTTGTTGAGCAGAGTTTTTATCAATTGTTTCCCTGTTAGGCAAGGGGAAACAACTGAAAAAGAGTGAGAAAAAACAAGAAGGAATAGTATTTACCAATCATCGTTTAAAACGTATAATTAACATTGGTGATGCGTTTCTCTTGTTTTTTATTTTTTTTGCTGTCATTCGATAGCAGGGTGATTAATTTTACGGGAAATGTCAGGATGTCATCAATGAAATATAGTCTGACTGAAAAGAATGAAAACAATTGATTGATTGATAGGGAGATTTCAACAATTTGGATTGGGTGGCTGAGAAAGTAAGAGATAAACAGGAAGATATATTTGTTGCCATATTATTGCACTCAGTTGAAAAATCAATAGAAAACCCCAAAAATACTTATATTTTGAAAAAGACGTCTCTCATATCGAGAGATGAACTAAGATATGAATCACCAAGAAAATTAGTCTCATTTTTGCTTCAGTTTGTTACTGTGAATCGTTCTCATGCATTGATTGTCAGCTGATAAGTTAAGCATCACCATTTTCCTCTAACAATCATCATAATCTCCGAAACAGTAGGCATCGTTTGGTCAAAATAACATTGCAGTTTTCTCGTGTGCCATTGATTGTTTTATGATCAGATCAAACTTGTTTACTGAATGTAAAATTGTAATCTATATAAGGAAGTGAATTCCTGAGATTTTGATCTATTTTCATTAGGGATCAATATGTTTTATCAAGAAATCAAAAGATCTTGGGCTACGTTTATGTTTGCTTCAATCGAAAAAATAATAAATCAATATAAAACCATGATAATCGAACACATGCATCAACAGATGCGTACACATATGTGCGTAGACATGTCCATGCATAATCAATGATACAGGTATATGAACATGTTTCATTCACCATTTTGTTTTTGGTTTAGTACTTGACTGCTTTTTATGACGATAATTTGATATATTCAGCACTTTTCAAGATTGAAAAAAATTAACATCGCTCTGATCTTTCCAGTTCATATAATACCACGTAAATACCAATCATGCAGATTGGTTTTTCCTTATCATGAACAGTATGAATTTTTTGTTTATCTCTTTGTCTGCAACAATAGACTCTTCCACTTGATCATTTTGCTGATGGGGATACCTCAAATAGATTCCTCCTGTTATCATACTAAGGCTAAAATAATGTATTTTAAATATCAAAGAATGATATAGTCTCAGTATTGTTCCAACATTAGTATGTTAACAACTGGAGCGACTATTTATTTTCTCAGTTTTACCAGGAAAGCAGGTTGCAACACTAAATCAGTTGATATTCTGACCGATCCAATTTATGAATTTCTCCATATGTATATAAGAAAAAAGCCTTACTATCTTATTTCGGTCATTTTTTTCTTTAAAAAAAAAAAAGAATGTCATGCACCCTTGGGCTTCCACTCATTTTTGTCAACGTAATGATGATGGTACGGATTAGCAATATCTCTGTCAATCAAATTACACATTAATTAACTCTACGTCAAACACAATGACTCTACTAGGATCAAGTCTAGTGGACAGCAGAATATCTATTAATTCAGTACTCTCCAAACTGTCTGTAACAATATAGTAGTGCTTCTTTGAAAACCTCGAGGTCTGTCACTGAATTGAGTATGAATTTTGTGTGTCCCCTGTCGGTGGAATTATTTGGAATGTTTGGCTTGAATAACAGAAAACAAGTAATAAATGGCCAACGATGTCTCTTTTGATAATGTGTAGCCTATGCAAATGCTAGGTTTTATCTTCTCAATGCCAGAAGCAATGAAATTGATATTAAAATACATGAACAGTAAAGTCTATACCGTTCCAAAATATGTTATTTTAAATGCAAAAACATGGGCAATACGTTGTTCACTTGGCAAGATTCAATTGAACCTTTGCTTGAAAACCAATAATATAACTACCATTAAACGCTTAATCATTTGAATTCCGTTAAATTCCAACTTAAGCCCAAGGGCACATTTCTACAGTGGAGGCACAGGTTAGTGCAACGATTTTACATCAGTGTAGGCTGTTTACATTCACGTTTGCCTTATGTTGCACAACTGTTATAAGGAGTGACATGATACCACTGTTCCCTTTGCCAAAAGCATCCATCAAAGTGAAAATATGAACTGGCACATAAGACAGAAAATCAAGGCACGTGTGTGAGGAACTCTTTTTTGGCAACCTGTGCTGAAAAAAAGGGCTGATGGTTTCGACGTTTCATTTTACCGTTTAAAAATAACCTTGGACGCTGCAACAGAACCTCACACTTCCGAAACTGGCGGCTGTACACTTGTCAACAAAATCACAGATATTGTCACGGCGATGGGCAATCAACAAAAATTCATTGGCTCCATCCAATTATATTTGTCTTGAGCGAATAGCAAAATAACCTTTGTTCAGATGGGAAGGGATTTTTTCCACTGAACAACATCCTAAGCTATTCTTCGAAAGTTTCTCCATTCAAAACAAAAATGCTGATATGCTAGAATTTACTCAGATTTATCTCCCTACATTTTCATGGGTTACAATATCATTTTATATTCGTCTGATGGAGTATCATAGAAATCATTTTTTGTTGTTATCATATACATAAATTGCATTTTAATTCCATTTTAATTGCTGTTGATACCTTCTTACCAGTTGAGATAGAGCTAAATAGTAGCAAAGCATTCAAAAAAATGATATCAAAATCTTGAAAAAAATATAAATAAACTTTGATAACCTGAACTAAAAGTCAATAACAAGCAAGGTTCTGGGGAAATAGGATAGAGAATAAGTTCAATAACTTTAGTTTGAACACTCCCTTGCCACTGAGTTCAAGTACCTCAGTTTTAAGAGCGGTGACCAGTCAACACTTTAATGCAAAGGGTCAGGATCATGAAAAACTTATCTGGAACGGATTCCGAATCCTGATCTGCGTTAATAATGTATTCAATCACCTCTTGAAGGAATCAGGAATGAGCTTAATAGCAATGAAACTCAAGTCAGATGGGGGGAGGTGACAAAATATTAAACAGAGACTTTCTGTTGATTGTATTGTTTTCATTACATTTTTTTTCTGGGAGCTCACCATGTCGTTTTTTTCTTTATATTTGATAATTCAATTGCCTTCCACCAATGCACATATGATATTAGACGGCGTTTTCTGGTTCACCCCGATTATCCAACCTGACCTCCCAAACAATTCCCTGAAATTATAATTCAAATTCATGCTACGATTATCTTTACTTTACACAAGTAGAAACTAATAATGTATAGGATTCAATGTATTTTTATATTGCAAAATAAATCTGAAAAATATGTATACATTACTTTTTGGTGTGCACTATACTGTTTGTAATCTCTCCTTGGAACCAAATTGTTCTAGAAAGAAAACAAATTCCACCAATGTTTTATATTTAAGACAAATAAGCTGCTTTACCGTGATTAAGACTATTTTCACGTTCGAAATCACAATAGAATCTTTGCCCCTGGCTATTCATAATATATAATGCCGAGGAAAAAACGAGAAAAAAAAATACAAACAATACCAATGTTTCTTAACATAATCTGTCAAACTATTTTTTATGTGTTGCTTCCTTCCTCGGGGGAAATGTATATAATAGCTTGTTTGCTTCTTTAGTTGTTTCAATCGGATATACGTAAGTTTCTCCGATTGTTTGGTCATTTTTTTTCAAATCTCAATCTTTTTCCGTCATGAACAGAGGGATCACACCTATTAAGTCATAAACATATTGACATAGGTATAAAAGTGCTTCAGTCAAACCTAAATTTTCAAATGTTCACTTTAAAAATTAAAAATGTGATTCTCTATTCCATGCCTCTTTGTTTGGTTTCAGATGAAAGACTGAACCACCATTCATTTTAAATACCTTCTATATCTATGTATCTAACATTTTAGAAAAGGTTTTTTTTTCTCTTATTTCTGGTACGTTTACCTCTTCCAAAACAGATTCAGTGATTCTGTTCCCTTCTTGTCGCTGTCTTTCTCTTTTTTCCATATATATAAATATATATATATATATATATATATATATATATATATATATATATATATATATATATATATATATATATATATATATATATATATATATCCCTGCCATTCTCTCAATTTATGTGTACATTCTCCCACTCACCTTCCCTTTACATCTCTCTCGCTCTCTTCAGCAATTTATCTTTATTTTTTTCTAACCATCCATTTGTCCTTCTGCCTATATCCATTTTACTCCTCTTTATCAACAGTGACCTCGATCTACCCTCTTATTCAATGTTGCTTCCATTCTTCCTCCCCTTTAAAAAACATCAGTATGTATGTCCAATCACTGTCTCTATCCCACTTTCTTCTCTTCACCAACATCCCCTCTTCTTCTCTCATTACATATGTTTATTCCCTCTCCTTCTATATCTCTATCCACCTTTTCTTCCACTCTGACTTCTTTGCTCCTTATCTCTCCCCCTTCTCTCTCTCTTTTCTCTCTCTCTCCCACTCTCTCTCTCTCTCTCTCTCTCTCTCTCTCTCTCTCTATATATATATATATATATATATATATATATATATATATATATATATATATATATCAGTATGAATATTCGTTTGAAAAAAATTTGGGCAGCTTTAATTGATCTCAGTGCTTTTTTATTTTCATTCTCAAAAGAAATAATGCACTCTTTTTTGGCATCCAGTCTTTCATTCTTTTCCATAGAACATTGAATTTACATATCTATTATGGTTGATTTTTTTATCAAACTAACTTTATCGAATTGGTTATTTCATCTTGCAAGAAAAGCGACATGGCGTAATGTTTGGAATCCTGGAAACCACTATCAATGGCTTATTTGCTCATTCCACAAAACTGTTTCTAAAAAGCATGAAACAATCTCACCTACATTCTACCTCATCCCAGGACTTGTCATAGGTTCACTTCGTAGATAAATGAGGAAACTGATACCCCCCTGAGAATTTGGGAAGGAAAGAATCACAAAATTTCCAACAACGTCAGTAGTGAAAACTGTTTATCATGGAGCCATAGCCATTGCACAATCTTACGAAAATCTTGGAAATTTACTCAAAATTGATTTGAATTCTTTGTTTCTCATGCAATAAATCAACTTTTAATCGGTGATTACAATGTTAACCCCTTATTGATCCTTTCACTGGTCTCGCTGACGCAAGTAACAATATTTATATTGGCTGGAATGATGTTGATCGGTAACCAATTAGTTGTTCGTCGAACTCTGTTGATGCCGGAAACTTTAATTAATGTAAAACGCATAACAAGCTAAGAACTCTTCCCCTTGGCTCAAAAGAATTACTGTTTGTGTTGGTTGCACCAGAGAATTACTGTTTGAGTTGGTTGCACCAGAGAGACACATGGACAGATATATATATATATATATATATATATATATATATATATATATATATATATATATATATATATATATATATATATATATATATATATATATAGAGAGAGAGAGAGAGAGAGAGAGAGAGATAGAGTGAGAGAGAGAGAGAGAGATATGAAACAACTGAAATATTCTAGAATTCTGTTTCCATCTTCCCTAGGTAATGAGCTCATGACTGCACTGTTGCTTCTCGGTCTTGGATGTCCAAACCTACATTAGATTTGTGCTAACTATGAATTCAATCTTTTAAAATTCTTTGAAATGAGAAACAGTCTTGGTTATCAATTTGATCGTGTCTATTGCTTGGTTTTGACCAACTAAAATAGCAATATGTTACAAGTGTTTGTCTCCTGACTGGTGATTTGTCTTCCTCCAGTCAATATGATTATTGTATACACATCGACCGAAAGCTTCTTTAAAAAATTTGGTACGTGTCCTTTAGTTTGGGAAAATACAAATTATTTGTTTATTATACTTGAAATAAACCACTAGCTCTTTTATTATTTCATAATGGTTACTTATGAGGTAAACAAACATTACATGGGGTAGATTTTTTTCCCCCATGTAAACAATGGTTTTCGTCACTAACGCATCGAACATGTATTTACGTACAATACCCTATGCTTATTAATAGTGAAAAGGTATTTTCCCATTTCAAAAGGAAATCTATGGTGTCAAAAGTCCTTCTTGGGGTCATCCATCTAATTGAGGAATCAGTCAATTTCTCATGCTATTTCTTTGTATATCTTACAACTTACTATCAACAATTTCCAGGACTATGAAACAACAGATTTCAACCATATGATTCTAGCGCTGAGTGGTGAAATTAATGTTTTTTCCAACCGGGAATTCGATTATTTTGAGAAAACAAAACAAAACAGTAAATTACTGCGCAGAGAATATCAGATGACATATACGGGGTTCGTCTAGAGAAAAATCAAATTTTTATTTTTATTGAAGAGTAGCCAACCAAAGGCAACAGAGCGTTAGTCAAGAGCATAAACATATTCCAGCACCCTCTTTTCAGTTTAAAATCCCTTTCAGAGATTGGCATCATCTACTTCGTTTCTTTTCCTCATTCTTCTCCGTGATTTGGATCTCTTATGGAAATCATGAATGTGAACAATGGATTATCGGAATTTTGTCAAATGATCTTCACTGTCAGACCTTTGCTATATAAACGCTACATCTAATCGAGAATCATTTTATCCACAATGATAATTGTTATCATTTATTGAGAAACATAATCTTTATAAATGATGAATTGATCATCAAAATCGAGTACAGTGATTACAGAGATTAGTGAATATAATTATCAAGATCAAAATCATCATCTACCCAGTACCATAAAAGAATGATCTAGGGAGTATTCAATGAGATATCCACAGAACTGGCAACATATCTAATTACAGAGGTCTAACAATTAGTTTCCAAATATTATAAATGATCTAATTTTTGAGTAAACCTTATATCAAATAATATGTGCGATAGATTTTTGGATCTGTGTACGCTAAACGACTTGCACACCTAGAATATATGCCAATTCATTGGTAAATCCACTTGAGAACGTGATGGACTAAAAGTTACCAGACGCCGGTGTAAGAGTAACTAAAAAGACTGAAATGGAGGCTGCTTTTCTGATATTGGATTAAAACATTAGCTAGATCGTACCATAATCTACATTGAATATCACATACGGAATAGATAATGGATAATGTATATGTCATGTTGCTGAGATATTTTTGACTGGCACCAATGGTCAGTGTTCGAATCTGGTTGGATGTTGAAGGTATGGAGGTAGGGCAATCATCATCATCAATAGCAATCATAAGTCAATTGCCGGACGGAAACATCTCACATCCCCCACCATGAAGACGGCAACAGCGCAAATTCTGCCATATTTTACCAACAGCACATTTATCTCATCCATTGCTGCTTTATTTGTTCTATGTTAAACTGTTTACTGTCCAATTACCACCAATCATTTCGTCTTTTTGCTCTGTATCATATAATCTTGCTAAGTCTCCACCCCACTGCCATTTTTGTTGCTCAATTATTTGTATGGTATACTTCCCTGGTGTAAAATATCTGATCAATGTTGATTCTGTCCCCTCTTAAAGTTATTCCCAGCAGTGCTCTTTCCACGGCTGTTCCTGCAATTCTCAGTTGTTTATCAGTTCACCTTGTAAATTGCCGTTTTTTGTATCCGTGAATCTTAATTAGTATGATAGATTCATTGTATACTATACGTTTCAAACATATTGACAGAGTGCTTTTCGACATTGTACTATATAAAGTCCAATACGAGGATGCATGAATATCCTCTTGAAATAAATACATGCAGACACATATACAGGGCCGTATAGATCATAAGGCAGGCACAAATGGAAAGAAACACTCGGGTAGGGATGGACAAATGGCTTATCTATTATTTGAGTTGGTCAGTTAAATATTCTTGGTATTAGCCAATTGGTTCCTTGAATTATCAAGAGATTCATTGTAATTGTGACTTAGCCGTGAATCAAACTTTTATGTGATCAAAAAAATCGCCAAAGTTAGAGCAAACTTGGTGTAGGCAGGCAATATTGCTCTGCAATTCAGATGCCATTTATTGTTGCGGATGAATATGTCTCGATGTCATAAAGAGAATCTGGTCCACCCACTCAAAAGTAGATGAGAGTAAAGACATTACATTTTCATACTGCGAATCTATCCTTCTCCCCATCTCATTCTGACTGAATTACTACATGAACTATCTCACTTTCGGGTGCATATAATGGATGTTGCATTTCAAAATAAAATGAATTGCATGCAAGATTAGCTAAAATGTTTGACGGACAAGTTTACGATATATCAAAACTTTATAAGTCGATGATATGAAAAACTGCTCATGATTTTTTGGGACAGTAGTTGATATTGATCTGTTGCTATAATACATATCGTAATGGGGAAAAATCCTGGCCCCTGTTGAAAATTGTGATGTTGCTCCTACGTTTTGAGTCCTTCTATTCATCTTCCAATCGTCATTTTCATATTCCCCCCACTTTTCCCTGTACCTTCTCTCTCTTTTTTTTCCTTTCATACACGCACACACCCATATATATATATATATATATATATATATATATATATATATATATAAGTGTTTATGTCTGTGTCTGTGTCTATGTCTGTGTGTCTCCGTGTGTGTGTGTGTCTCCGTGTGTGTGTGTATGTGGGCATGAATAAATGAATGTGTATATGGTGAGAGTCTATAACCGGAAACGTTACAGTTGGACTGATATCAATAAAACTGATGGTTGCAATGTCTGCCCATCGAACGATTGCTTATATGAAGACATTTATAGCTACATTCATTCATTTGCATTGGAAATC
This sequence comes from Thysanoteuthis rhombus, assembly GCA_963457665.1. Lineage (NCBI taxonomy): Eukaryota > Metazoa > Mollusca > Cephalopoda > Oegopsida > Thysanoteuthidae > Thysanoteuthis > Thysanoteuthis major. Next base: position 18,263,860 of record OY735198.1, on the reverse strand, counting down.
CAATAAATTTGCAGATGATGTTCTTCATAATAACTCTTGGTACGTAGTGAATTGAATCTTCCCCTCTCTTTTCTGTGTGTGTTCCCCTTATGGGTTTCGTGAAAGCAATGACAGTTATTTGAAATCGACTATATGTTTCTTCCAATCATCATCTCACAGCAGAATATCCTTGATTCAGTAGTGTTGAGAAAACTCTTCATTGTGATAAATTTCCCTTTGGACACAGCAAATAATTCAGTTTATGAGTTCTCTCCTCGGAGATTTCATAGAAACATTGACTGCTATTTGCACAGGATATTCGAATGTTCCATATTTACCAGATTCGAAGCCACGAAACATCATGGCAAGTGATTTTTTTCTCATACTGCTGACTTTATTTCAAGGTAAGCAGCTCTC
>OY735198.1:18235964-18260964 GCA_963457665.1 Thysanoteuthis rhombus | reverse complement strand
TATATGTGTGTGTGTGTGTGTGTGTGTGTCTGTGTCTCTGTGTGTATGTTTGTATACACACACACACACATATATATATATATATATCATATTTTATTGTTTTTCAAGTCAGTCTTTAGTTTTGCTTTCATTTTTAACTCCTCAAGAGACTTTCGCATCGAGCTATTGGATATTTTTTTTATTGTCCTTGGTAAGCCTGGAGCTTCCCACCTGTTTTTCTTTCATTTGGGGATAGATATATTGGATTAAAATCGGGAGAACAATCCAGCAAATTCAAGGCCTGGAATGGTCAAAATAAATTCAATTGAAACATGACGAAAAATCGACTACATATAGTCACATTTTCACAAGTAATATCATTCATTCAGTGGTTGTGATGGGTCAAACAGCACCCCCACCAGCAAATTCTTTTTTAGATTATTCTTTATACAGTTTCGGATCATTAGAAAAAACGTTCGAAGGTATTTTTTGAAGATTTTTCAGAGTTCTTCGAATGTATCATTGCCCAAAGTACTTGTGCCCCGTTCCTTGTTGTGGGATTTGTTGGTCCAATGCACACCATCTGTTTCTATTTGAATCTTTCTTCTATCAGGACTTTCTGATATATCTTGGGATGTTTTATTTTTAGTTTTGACTTACTTGTTCGTTAAATGATCCAGAAATGTTTGACTGAATATTGACTATATTCTTGATTATAACTTCAAACTAAATTATCGATTGTTGTTTGAAAATGAATACATCTTCTACATAAAGGAGGTGAACAATATATATTGGATGATGCATCTTTTCGTACAAAATATAAAACAAATTTTTTATCTATCTTCAATAACGACTTCAAGGCAGAACTTTAACAACATATTATCGGAAAAATTTTCGGGTTTGTAAAAGGTGCCATCAACTGATTACTCCTTTACACGTGGAAATCTTTTTACTTGCCTTGAATCACACAGGATGGATATATGTAATATACGTAGGTTTTACCCAATTCTGTTTATCTGTAAAAATTGTCATCGCTCATGGAGTAGTATTGTTTTGAATACTTTTGATTATTTGTCGAAAAATGGTAAAATACATGTATCACTTTAAATATTGGGCTCGATTCATAGGACTGCTCCAGGCAAAGCACTCTTAGACTCGAAAAACTTTTTTTGTGAACTGAAAAAAACATATTTCAAGTAATTTCATCATATTTTGTCCCCCCAAAGTTAAATGGGCAGCATTGCTGCTTGTTCTAGAAGAACGTGTATTAGTCATAATAAACATAACGTATTACGATGATCACATATGTTAGAACTAATTCTTACAAAATGTGTCCTATTGTACCGATTAACCACTGGTCTTACTACGCGAAACACACAAGTGTGAATGACTCATCCTGAAATATTTTGGTCCCAGAGCAATTCCTATCCAATTGGTCTCTAATTGCACAATAATGGATGTCTTGAGTTTTAAGATATATGAAAATTCCTTTTGTTTGGTCTCGACATTAAGAACTTATTGCCCGGTTGGGTTTTTATGGGAACAACCTGAAACCTCTTAATTAGATAAGTTCTATCAGCAGAACAATACTACATGTAGCACATCACACATGATTTCATCATCAACACATGAATCCTCAAATCATTTCGACAATTCACTGATGTAAATGCATTGAGGAAAGTAGACGTGTCAGACAATAGATTCTGTTTTCTCAGTGGATTACGGGGTCACACCGAGAGAAAAAGATGAATTAAGGCATAAATGCTAGGGAACTGGACAGTTCAAAAATATAAACATGATTGTACTCCAATGGGTGTGTATATTCGTATTTGTAGATATTTTTGAGCGTTTCCAAATAGGGAACATGTATACGGAAACATTTGTATGCATTAGTATCCAGATTAATGTGTGTGTGTGTGTGTGTATATATATATATATATATATATGTATATATATATATATATATATATATATATACATGTATATATATATATATATATATATATATATATATATATATATATATATATATATATATATATATATGCATATGTGAGAGAGTTACTTACTGACCGATGGTGGTTATAACAGAGACTGAGTAGTGCAGGGCTTTTGTGAAATACCTCTGCAGTTCGACAGTGGTCGTATCGTCTCTACTGTCCAAGTGTCCAGGAAGTTCTTCAATTTGTCATTTACACTCCGTGGTCTGTGTTAATGATGTTCAGGTTCTCATAGTTGTTCCATAGTTGGTCCATGGTCAGTCTACAAGAAAAAAAATAGACACTATTCAGAACTGCGATAATCACTGACACTAATTGAAAACCCCATACTAGAGCAGCCCGGGAAAGAATGTAATTATTATCCAGTATCATTTAAACTCAGGACCGGTTTTCCAAGTTTGCTACTTCAGCTTAAGTTTAGGATTGAACTAACGACTCGGATTTGGCTGCCAGAATAGCTAACCAGAGAGTTGTAGTTAACTTCATAGAGGACATTTCATTTGGTAAACATAGAATTATTGGTTGCCATAAATACTCAGCATTATTCGTAAGGAAATCCATTTTCATCCATTTCTTTAGTATTCAATCTCTTTCTTTAACGGATATATTGTGAGAATTGAGATATATCTTATTGAATAATTCCTATTTTCTAATGCTATGACTGCATCCATTTCCAGACAGATAAGTGAACTATGACTCTCCTTGAGACGACATGGCTGGAAAAAAACACACTAACAATACATTCATGGATAAATTGTTCAATAATCCATCTAACACTCAGAAACAATCAATTTGGGTGTCTATTTAAGACTGAAATATTCTAAAAGTACACGACTGACCTGAGAGAAATAGAAGAAAACTTTGTTCTGTTGATCAATTACATGCTCTCTCTCAGATTCGAGATACCGTAGCATTTGGTTGTAAATAACAGCTGATAATATTTGTTTAGATTGTGTAGTGTTCAAATGAGAAAATGGATTATCATCACCAAAAATCAACATAAATTATTAAAAAACATACTACAATATACAATAAGATATATATTCATTTATTAGAATCAAATGAGACCATGCATATCTATCATGGAATTTCCATTGACAAGTTTCAAATTAGTCGGTAAGAAAGTCTACTGACAGAAAAGCTTTTGAATTGAAATCGTGAGAAAGCTATGTCGGTGTTACATACCGGTTCGCAAACTTAATTTGTTGAAAGTCCTCTCAATTTCGAAAGGTTAACTAAAGGATGACCTAATCAAGGCCATAAATGGGAGATTAAAGAATAGCAATTTTATCGGGTATGATCAAGTTAATCGTCAAGTTTTCCTCCGTTGCGCAACTGTTGATGCAATAAGAATAATTCCACTTTCAGAAAAACCTGAGCGAGTCTGTTACAAAAAAAAAAATGAAATAAATAAATGAATCCAACACCATTTTCCGTTTGGATCAGTTCGAGAATCTGTGCAACCAAAAAAAAAGAAATCGCCTGCATAAAACAAAGAGGATGTATTCATTCCTAATCTTTCCAAAGTAGACAGTAACTCTGTTTCCATACATAAAGACTAAATGTTAAAATTTATGTTCTTCTAGCTGCGTCACAGGGACTTGTACGCACGCTGCTTACATACATAACAACCCAGTCACCAAAAACTGAAGAAACCTGTATTGACAGTTTTGGTGACAGTTATGACAGACATTTTCTAATAAACATATAGCCATAGATACTACAGGTAAAGAACATTCTGACCATAAAGAAATAAAGGAAATGTGTGCTTTGAATATTTATCAGGCATTAAACGTTGCCAGTGATAGTATAAGCCTTCAACGATATTCGAACTTTGATCCCTCTTCCAGAATATCTTGTTTTCTCTATAAACCTTTTTTTCTCTCGCTGGTTTTGGTATTTTGCTGTTTGCTTTTATTAAAGCAATGAATAAGAGGATGTAAGGAATGAGTATGAAGCATCTAAGATGATGGTTAGCATTAACATAGTCAGGATAAATAGAAAGTGAATTCCAATGAATGTAAAGGAGATCTCTTGGATTCGTATTTACTAAGGTAAAATCGGAAATCTGACTCAGTCTGTCAAGGCACTTTATTGAGTATACTAATAAACTGATTAAAAGCAATTTTCCAAAATATTTTCAATCAATGATGGGCAAGTACTCCTTGATCGAATAATTAAATGTAGATCAGAGACCTTGGTGGGACAGGTTTAGCCAAAAAAGAATAGATGGCTGGGATTTTTAACACTGTTTCCGTATTTGGTCTAGGGAAAACGGTTTGGTACACTGCTTCAATCAAATATCTTTTAAGTTGGTGGGTTCAAATTGCGTTGTGGGTTTATGCTAAAGCAAGAACTTAGTTTGTGTCCGCTTGTTTTCCTTCAATACATATATTTTTAGTGTTCACTGCCAAACAAAAGGCAAGATATATAACTGGCAGCTATGTCTATAAAAAGTTGTACTGTCCTCTCACTTAGAAGTGTTAAATATAATCTATCAATAGATAGACGGCCAATTTTTGTTTGTTCGATCGCTCACTTGTGTATAAATCCAAATAGAATTCAAAAAAATCTGCACTCAGACTGCTATGGGTCTGTAAGAATTACTTGACCCTAACATTACTGGTACTGACCTAAAAGTTCAATATAGGCCAAAAATGTTTTTCCCAGGCTAAATTGTAAGCTTTCAGGCTATATCTTATGTTTACTTTATTCCTCCCAAAATTTGTAGACGCACTAATGTCCAACGTTGTAAAAATTCAATTTTTATCTTTCAATTTCTAGTCGTTACATCCTTTTATACGTTTTGAACTTCCAGAAATAGGTCGTTCTTTGGATAAAATGGATATCTAAGGTGATAGAAAAAGGATTGTCCCAATTTCAATGTAACCATACTGCTGATTTAGAACCTTACTTCCCATCCATCGTAGGAAATCTCGAGCAGGTTAAGTAAAAATAAAAATACCAAGCAAATAGACTGTTCGTCAAATGCTTGTCTTTTACCACTACATGAATCTAGCCTTGTTTGAATATCTTTTAGTGCAAGAGCACTCTTTTAAAAAGAGGGTCGCATCTGCTTCTAATGTACATTTTGGACGGCCAGACGTGCCTCCACACCTTCTTGTCAGTTAAAAATAACCATCCTTGCCTTGAACTACTCGGTTCATTTCTGTGATCTTCAGATTTTTTTATCCAATATCGCAATTTAGTCCGGAAGAAGATTGACGAGATTGGCTGTAATTGTGTCTCGAGGTAAAATGGGTTGGTCAATGGAAGAAAGAATTTCTTTCAAGTTTTCTAATAATTTCCGACAACAAGGTTGGATGACAGGCGCTGAAAAGCTTCGGTGAAGTTCTGAGAAGAAGGTCAAAAATTGGAAGAAAAAAAAAAGAGAAAGCATGAAGGAAAAACATCAAATAAGTGGTAGTAGGGAAAAAGCAGACAAGAAGATATTATGAGAAGAATAAAAATTGAGAAAAAAGCAACTAATGGTAATGAAGTTATATTGCAACAAGTAAGTTGGTAGAAACTTCGGATATAGAAATATGTCATGTTTTATGGATTGAAATGAGGGCACACAACCCCCTTGACTGACCTTTAAATACTCGTGAATTATCTCGTGAATGCTTCTGCCAACACATATTTAGGTACGATTAGCTCCTCCTAAAATCTGACAAAAAACAATTTCTCTCAAAGCAGAAAAATAATTTCGTCACATTTGGTATTTGTTTTCTGCAGGTTTGAAGTTGTGTCAATAGTCCATCGTCTTGTTTGGATTTTAGTAAGTATTGTGAAAATGTCTAAGGTTTCACTTAATGATAGCCATGTGCTATTTCTTGGTTTTTACAGCATCATTCTCTGAGAAATATTGCTAGACCTGCATGAGTATTGAAAGGAAGACTGATCCATATCAATTGATTTCCTACTAAGCACGGAAAGTAAAGGTTCAGTATAACAGTTTAATTGTAAAAAGACCCCTCCAAATTAAATTAAATAAAGAAAAAAAAATAAGAATGATAAGACACGCCTGGTTATTTGCTAAATGAAAAACAAAACAAGACCAATGCCTTTTGATAGCATATCGTTTTGTGAAAGATCAATTGGGAACGAGAAAAAAAGCTGTGGTCAAAGAATAATTTACTTTTTTCACCTTTTATTAGGCAGTGATCTGTAAGAAAGTTTGTGAATCTTCAAACACAAACCAAACCTGAATGCTGGGGGACAGTAACTGAGGTATTTCAGTGCCTGTTTCTAACAAAAGTATGGAACATACAGGCACATGCATATATGCCATCAAACACACACATGCAATATATATATATATATATATATATATATATATATATATATATATATATATATATATATATATATATATGTGGTTATTTTACAAGCTTAGCTTACATTTTGCGTATAAGGACACATACGGGGCACTTACTGAGGAACAGACAAGATGTACGGAAATGTACTGTTAACCGATTGTAAAGTTGTAAAATGATTATCTCTCTAATAATATCGTTTTTTTTTAGCTGGAAGTCATTGAAGGATTATTTTGCTATTTCAAGAAAAAGATTCTTTCACTGTTTCAGTTCTCTAGAAAACGAATTTTCTTCATTCCCCAAATCTCCATTGGGAAGGCTCGTACCAAGAATAACATGTAGCTGAGAGATCGATCGATTATGATCGGCCAATAGATATCTGGACAAATCCCAGTGAGCTCAGTTATGAAAGATTATGGTTCTGATTGAATTGCAATTTACAGAGAGAGAGAGAGAGAGAGAGAGAGAGAGAGAGAGAGAGAGAGAGAGAGAAAGAGAAAGAGAGAAAAGAGAAAGAGAGAAAAGAGAAAAGAGAGAGAGATAGCATCATGCGTACAGGCCACACAAGGATAGCCAAAGGTCAGAATAACGAAACATGAACACCTAATGTTTAGAAATTTTTTTTTTCGAATCTGCCACCCGGAATTTTTTTTGTTTCTATATGAGTGTATGGTATATTAGTCCCCCATTTTGTGTCCTGTTGCATTTGCATCATAGGATCAATTTTGAAAATGCAGCCTTTTTCTTTTGCCAACTGCTCAGCAAAAGGAAAAGGAATCACATTTTTTACTGAGCATCCTAACTTGGCATGCCGCCAAAAGACATCAGAAATCAGGTTTCTACTTAGCCAATAAGCAGTAATGTCAACAAAATTTTACAATTAGAAAAATTGTTGGACTATCATTTTTTGAGTTTTAGTTCAACGTAACTTCTTGAACTGAACAAATCAGAATAGCAGTTTATGAACTAAAAAAAAATGTTTGCAATATTTACACATGAACCCTACTTAATATCAATGAGGGGAATTAGATAATCTCTTTTTGGCTGTAATGGCTTCTTATCTGCCTATAGTAGATAGTATTAATCATCATCATCATCATCATCATCATCGAAATCCCTTCAACTTCCGTCGCTGTACATAAATCTTCCCAATGATCCAACAGACTTCACGATTGTGGGCGTTGCCGCACAATCATTTCCGGGATCTCCATTCATCATCTTTTTTCTTTTTTCTGCCCGTCACAATTTTACATAAGATACCTGGAGAGACATATTGTGAGATGTGATATTCAATGGTTCTTCCATTTCATTGCTGTCTTCCAGTCACTCCATGGGAATCTGAACAGGATAATGTAACGATGACAAAGCTTGAATGACGTCGTACGATGATGTATGCGACGTACAGAAGCTTTTTCCTATTGTTCTCTACTCAGATGACGAAAGTAAAGTTAAACTAGTCGAAATATAAAAATTCTGAAACGTGCTGCATACTCGATGACGGAAGTGGCTGCAGTGGCTGGTTGATCCCCTATTCACACGAGTGGTCGGTATCATACAAAGACTAGTAGGTTCTGATTCGGGTATTCAAGGCAGGCTCTCAAAAATTTCGAAGACTGTCATGATAAAATTTTCTTGGCCAATGTCTTTGACTATATCAATGTTAGTAATCACCCGGTATAAATTATACTTTTGTTTAACTCTCATGCTATACTTTAATTGAAATTATTGGGTCTTGTTTTTTTCAATTATCAATTGAATCATAAATCACCAATACCAACCCTGCCAATATTTCATTCAATTTCACAAATTATTTTTTTAGTTTGAACGAAAGTATAAATCTACATTGAACGGATAAAAGCTTTTTCCTCGCCACATCGTAAATTCATTATTTATCCATATATATATATATATATATATATATATATATATATATATATATATATATATATATATATATATATGCACATACATGTATATATAAAACTGCAGCAGCAGGCACAGTTGAGGCGGCAGCTCAAGTTTCATCTAAAACATTTACAAAAACTTTCATAGATATTGGAAAGAGAATTTGTAAAGAATGTAATTCAGAATATCAATTTTTACCGTGTTTGTTTCAAAATAAAGATCAATTTCGAATTCATTAGTCGTATATTGAACCTATTTCCGGTTTTAGTTTCAAATCAGTCTCCTGTGTTTCAGAAATTTAAATGTCCACTGTGTATTCATGGAAGGTATTTGTAATAAAATCATTTCCGAAATCATTATGTTTTCATAGAAAAAAATCTATAATAACAATGGTAACATAGAGAAATCTGGATTAAGTGATTTGGACTTTTTCTGCTCCAAATGAATCAAACAATACGTCGATTTTCAGAGACAAAAGAAAATTAAAAGGAATGATAAGAAATAAACCAAAATCTGAAGTGGAGATGGCAAATTTCTATTCTTACAAATATTTCAATATGGAAATGTTGAGAGTGTAATCAAGGAAGAATATCGAATGTGTGGAGAAAACAAAGGATAGAACGGACTCTGTTCAAATCCGGCAAAGTTATCTCCACTTCTTTTTTTATGACATTTGGCATCATTTGTTTCTGTTTACAAGTGGAAACTGGTGGAATTCATTATCTATCATGGTTAAATTCACTGAGTTTTTATTTATAAATTTGCATTTACTTACCTATCTACCTACCTTTGTGCATCGATATATATATATATATATATATATATATACAGACGTGTGTGTGTGTGTGAGTAAGAATTCAGTCCCCAAGAAACTGTACGTAGTATTTTAGTTTACTCCAGCCTAATGGTATGCAACATTGACTTCGCCTTTTTGTATATAAAAAAAATAAATAAATTCACGTTTGTTCGTTTCTGAGCTACATAAGTGTAGGTAAATGTGGATCTAGTGCAATAAATTTTAAAAAAGGGGAGTATTTACTTGAAATTCTGTTAAAATCAAATAGAAAAATTGGTGTCTTTCAAAATCAAGCAACATGCCTATGAGATGGATGGACCTATTGGACCTATTCGCAATGCTATAAATAATGTCAGCATATCAGATCAGGGAGGAAATCCACTAAAGAGGTCGTTAACTTAGACAATGAGATCCAATTGAAAAAGTGAGTGATGTGATTCATGATGGTTGTTGTCTAGCTAGCTGTGACGTTTCAACAAAGGAATCTGTTGAGTTTGTGAAAGTGCAACATGATTTTGAAAGAGGAAAACCGATTGAGAATCTTGTTAAGACAGAATCTACTGACAGGTGAATCAAAAGGAAAAAAAACAACGGGAAGTATCGCCAGTCTTTGCTGTATAATTATATTGGTCGAACATTTGAAGTTCGTGGACATTTATATGACTACGTACATGGAACTTCCCTTACCTTAATTAATCTACTTTGGAAAAAAACCAAACAAATTGGTCCAAGATTTCTTTTTTACGTATAGTTAAAAAAAAAACAACCTGCGTGGACTGTTGCAGTTCTTGGTATACAGAAGTTAAAGTTCATCTCTACATAACGTATCGGTCAGAAAACTTTTCATCCACGAGCTGTTTCAATACGCTGGTTTCATTATCGACCTCACACATACTTACATACACACTGATGTAATCAGCTATGTATATCAGCACTATGTTCGCCGATTGCATTAGTTTAACTTTCTTTCCCTATTTGATTGACATATAAGTGTTTGACTGCGTTTTCTTTTTCATTCTGACGTTATTTGTCTTCTTATAGACATACATTCATGCGTAATCATGTCTGCTCAAAGAATTACAGATGAAAAAAAAACAAAAAAAACACGCATAAAAAAAGTAGATGTATACAGAAAATCACTCTCCAGGATTGAATTACTTTCAGTTCCTGGCATGAAAAATTTACAAAACTTATCCTAATGGGATGGAAAAAGAGCATTTCTTGTGTAGGAAGTAACTTCCAGTAATCACTGTATTCAAGCATTCATACAAAAATCAAAGAGTGACCAGAGAACAAAGGAAAAAGTTAAAACCCCTATAACTAAAATAACTAATGAAATAAAAATGATCAACTTTCAACAATAACTGGATGCTCACAATAAATAGCCTGAAAAACCAGAACGAAAATTTGGCATGGAAAATGATCAGAATCGAAAAAAAGTATTTAGTATTCAAAAAAAAAAAAAAAAAAGAAAGATAGAAAAAAGAAACATAGTCAAACCCACTCACTTTTGGTCGAATGAATTTTTTTTTCAGATAAACAATGGTGAAAAAAGGAAATCAAAGGACAAATTTTCTATATCTGATTCGTTAATCCCCTTTGTATAACACAAATAGATGACAAAGAAGATTCTGACTGTGAATCCAAGCTTACTTGATGTTCTTATGAGAATTCTGAACATTTACCCATCCCCACAAAAACACACTCATACAAATGCATGCACGTGAATGCAATACTATACAACATTGCAAAGATAATGAACTAATTGGAAAAACATCGTATTATGCATTTTTCCGTGTTGTGAGTCAGAAACTGTCGGGGTTACTTTCAATAATCCAGTTGGAGCTAAGATTGAGAATAAGTAATTTTTTTCATGACTGAATTCCCTTGAATTTTTTGAACATGTTAGCCAATACACCTACACAGTTTGCACACACGCACACACACACACACACACACACACTCACACGCATACACACATACACACACATGCATGGGAATAAAGTGGGAAAAAGTGGTAGTCTCAACGTCGTATGGTTCCAACTTTAAATTTCTGCTTGATCTCAAAAGGGCTCTCAAGAGTCATGAAGATGTAGCCTCCAAGGACGGAGTATCAAGCCACCAGGCACATAAGCCGAATACGTGACAAAAGAAAAGTGACGAATTTTCGACAGTTGATACATTTCTTTCTCTGACTCACTTTTGGGACTTTTGGGCCAGGTCGTTGCTTTCTTCGACAATAGCTGCAGCATCTTTTGCTAGGCGGTGTCACATCGGTGTCGTCATCATCATTATCATCATCATCATCATCAACAACAACAATGACGACGATGAAAACAACAACAACGAAAACAACAACAACGTATCCGTTATTTATATGTGACATTTTATTCTTTATTCTGGATCCAGAAACAGCTATAAAGGCTTCATCAGTTGAGTAGATGTATTCCTTGCATTCCCACCGTATAAAATTGGGAAAAATAACTTACTTTTTCATCACTAATTTACCAAACTTTTCTTGATTAGATTGAGTGTAATACTTGGTTAGCTGCCCCGGTTGGCGACGAATAAAAACAGGTGATCGTCAATAAACTTGATTTTGGTAATCCCGGCGGATTATTATAGTGAAAGTGTCTGATATTTGGTCTCCAGACTCACTCTAAATGATAAAATTGACTTCAACTTATGAACAGTTTTTCTTTCTCAAGTAATTTCCTCTGATGTGAATCTCTTTTCTTCGGAATTAGTCATAGCAACTTCTGTAGAGGCTCAACTGTTGATCAGGTGTTACCTAAAAAAACAGAAAAGGAATATCATATGATTCGTGAATCTGAAACGAGTAGAAGATGAACATGACATTTTGAATAGATAAAAACCAGTCTGGTCAGTCGTCGAAGGGTTATCAATTACAATGCTGGGTGATATAATTCTAACTCATCTCCCTCACCTTTTGCTGGGGATCGGTCCCTAAAACAAGTCCAATGTTAATACCAATGCTGCAACCCATAAACTAATTGACCAATTCAACAAAGACACGATTTGCTAAAAATCCACTGTTTTAGAATCCTATTGGAGAGTTGGGGTATGAAAATTTTCTTTTCATTGACATGATAAAGAATGAATGTTCAAATTAGCATCCTTCTGTCTACGGTAGGGTGGCTGGCACGCGCAATACAAACAAAGATAGACGGTCAGCAAGCTAGACCACTGAAAAAACTGAAGAAATATGCTGAAGTCAATCATGTTAACAGTTCCTAATACTCAGACTCGTAAGCATATCACATCAAAGATCCCTCAATGAAATGGCAATGATTGTAATAATACAGTTCGATACAATATCACCATGATAGTTGAGCGTTTTGATATCTCGCTAATCTCTTGTCCTGCTAATTGCCAATGGAGTTTCTCGAAAATTTTAGGATTACTCCGTTTGTTTCGTAATATTTTGTACTGCCTTGTGATATCCTGACTCTGGTGTGAATACGCAGAAGCATTGATTATATGACAGGGAGTACAAAATCTAGGGCCCTGGTTGACTGGAAGTTTTCTAAAAGGGGGGCCTGACGCTTGTGATGATGCTGTGGTGTCACAGCCTTCGACAATGACCACTAAACATCTGGTGTGAACATGTAGATGTATGAATGATAACAGCATTATTAAACGCAAAGGGAAATCGACGATGGAAATAGTAGCGTAAATCCTCTATGAAAACACATACCAAACATCTTTTGGTAAGTCTTCAGAGATAATCAATTAAAACCTTCGAATTTTATGGATAAAACTTCAACCAGAGTGGTAAACTAATGATAACGAAATTCTGTGAACAGAATTCAAGTATTGAATGACTATTCAAAAAAAGTTCCTAGGATTCAAACAATTTTCACTTTGGTTTCGTCCCATTACATTTTGATCGAATCTATTCCAGTCTATGTATTTGCATCTCAGTCATCACTGCTGGCAGGATGTGAGTTAAAAAGATCAGAAAAAAACTCAATTACCTTTTCTCGGCTGTTCACCAAACCATGTTACTTCTTATACCACAACTGTGGTAATAATGATAATAACTAAAACGAGAAGAAGTATCCTTCAGATAAAAGTTGTCAATGTTCCAACAGACAAAACAATTGAAGGAAAGTGCAAAGATGAGCAAATACCTGGACCATACCAGAGAACTTATGGGATGGGGGTGGAAGTTTGGCAACGAAATCAGGACTTAATGAAACAGAAAGATTTACCAAAAGTTGTGTTTTCCTCTCCATTAATTTTGATTTTGATTTTCAGGAAAATACAAAATGTTTGCTTATCTAATAATTCATGGGTTATTTCACAGAGACAGATGAGAGAAGGCCATCATTTTTATTTTAGACTGCAGGATATTATTCTATTTCTCCTTTTCCTCAATTTTTCACATTTATCCACATTCTTTTTTATTTTTTGTCTTTCTTTTTTTCTCTTGGTGTGTGCGTGTGTGTGTGTGTGTGTGTGTGTGTGTGTGTGTGTGTTACCCCAGTTGTTGTTGCTTTTCAAGGAAAAAGGCGATTACAGTAATGTTTTAGAAAGACTGATTTCGGACGAAGGTCAGTCGTACTTTTCACCGAAGAATCGATGAGTTACCTGATGAGGATAAGTTATATGACGTTATGCCATTTTCAGGCCCATCAAAATTTCATTTTGAAACTAACATTGACCTCCGGTGAGATGATTAAATGTACTATGTTACCATCTTTTTTTCATTAATTTGTCCTAAACTTCGATCATATCTTTCAAGATTAGTGAAACACAAAATTCCTGAGAAGTGTCAAATTTAATGCTTTTTATGCAACATGAAATGAGAGATGAATCGATATATCAGGCAGTGAATGAGCACGAACGTAACCGCGTTTATATATTTAAGAGTAAACATTCTACTTGAAAAAATGGGATTAAAAACTAAAAAAAATGGTCACTCGATAGAAAACATCCTTTGATCAATTTCTTTGAGCAGCATGCTGTGCTTGAGGTGATCAATTAAAAAGTCCATGCATACAGCTTGTCACAAACTCATGATTAATTTCAGATGATCTGCGAATTGGATCCCACCTATTCATCGTGGAATTCAAAGAAACAAAAATGAACTTTATTTTTAGGCAAAGCAATATATGGATTTTAAATTATTCAGCCGTATAGCTCCATTGGTGCAGCCTTTACGTGTGATACATACTTGCATTCATGCATAGCCAGACTCACTGACATTTTTCTTCCTTTGGTAGTCATTTTGAAGAGAATAGGGACAGTTGCCTTGGTCTGATCCAATGTAACCTGTCTTCCTGAACGAACATAGAAAAAATTCCAATTTTTTCCGTTTTTCGCTTAGAATCTCATATGATTAACATTTTTTTCGAAAAAATGTTCCAACAATGATAATTTCCACTGAAGTTGAATGTACAGCGCTTTTTAGTTTGTAAATCTACTTCAAATAACGTACTAAATATGTGTATCATCACAAGTTATAGTTCAAGATACACCAGGGATAGATCAATGAGTTCTGCTAATAGAGGTTACTTGTTATATGCCTAAGATATCCCAATGTTTCCCTAACAAATGTGAGTACAGAGGTGAACATGAAAACAATTTTACAGGCGATTTGAGATATATTAAGGATAGAAAAATAATCTTCCGAGTGCTTTTGTTCAGTTTTGAAAATGGCTAAAGTCATCATCCCATAGAACGAGCAGACTCGTGCCCCTGTGATCGTATCAAATTCTATGCTTCTCAAGATGAATATCCCATACATTTTTTCTTTTTACTTTCATAATGGTGCAAACCCTGTATTATCCAGGAAAAAATACAATTTCTTATGAAAATATATATCCCTTCTTTTTTTTTAGACATCATACAATCTTATAGTTTTCAAAATGAGCGTTAAATATTGATGGATAGTACCAGTCACGGTAATTGTTTTTCGAGTGTATTGAATTGTTCTTTGAGCTGTGTAGAATTTGTGTTTTAACTTGTAAATTACAGTCCATCAGTCATATAATTGGAATCTCTGGTAGAGTTTTTTCATGCCATGACGGACCGAAATGCTCATTTATCGACACATTGTAGAGTAGTTGACGTTGCCGCATTTAAAAACACTTTTGATTCTGTTTATTGCTTATCGTGTTGTGAAACAGTTTACATTTTTGTGTGTGTTGCATAATTATCACAATTAACAATCTACATGCCATATTATAGTGGATATCATATTTAATTTGTTGTCATATAGTGCTCACACAGGTATAAAGATACCCCACACTCTTCCTGTTCTTATATCTTTAATAGCGCCTTTCCAGAGTTTAGGTAGCACTAAGCCATAGCAGCTGCAGGATGTAACTTTTTTTCAAATCCTCATCTGGCATATCATCATTGTTTTAGCGGTTCAAGAACATTTAAGCAACTCAGTGTGATTCAACGATGATTGGTGTGAATTATTCCGGCTCTTTAAATTTGTTATTATTGGATAGTAAGGGACACTTGTGCCCCCTAACTATGCGCACACGTTGGATCTTGAAGCTCAGTTTCTCACAAAAGAAAATAACAGTATAGTGATAGTAATTTTACTGATACTCACATTGTTCCTAATAAAGTCTTAGATTCTTGGAATACTTAACTCTTCTTTGTCGAAGAAAAACCCCGGCGTCGAGAGTTTCAAATGTAATTCTGATAGGTTCAACTTACAGTATGAACTTGCAACAACTTTTTTTGAATCTGTCTGAAGAGATTTTCAAGATAATGAATTGTATAGAATTCTAGATGTAGTTTGTTTCATGTACGTTTGAATGTCTTTTCATTGATTGTGTATGTCTTATAATGTTGATCAAAGATCGTGAAATAATGTTTATAGTTGCAGATATCCATATAGACATGTCAGAATTAAAACAAAAGAAAAACGGGTATAAAAACCTTTTTTATGTAAACCTGGACACCTTCCTCTGGGTAGGTGATGAATACGCAATCATCTTAGATGCAGGGCAGTTCCCTCGGACGTGCATGAATTGGTAATCACAGCCAAGACCAGAAACGTGCATTCACACCTACACAAGATGAACATATACACATGTAACGTTTTGATGTATATCATCTCAATTCTTGGGGTTGGGGAGTCCAATTGCTGCCATGATTTGACCATTTCAACCATTGTCTACAACTAAACGTATGTGTCGATTTGATACCCGTAGGGATACAGATATCCATATAAAATGCTAAAAAAATCTCGATTTCATTCCTCAAATCCGAACATGTAAACAGCGTACACTTTTGTGAACAAACATCGCAAGTTCTCAGGACAAAAAATCGTTGTTTCACATCATATATATATATATATATGTGTGTGTGTGTGTGTGTGTGTGTGTGTGTGTATGTGTGTGTGTGTGTGTGCATGTGCGTGTGTCTGTGCGTGTGTGCGTGTGTGTTTGTGCGTGTGTTCGTGATGTAAAATGACACCATCTTTTCAGAAAATCATATAAATAAAGAAATACATAGAAAAGGCGCTATCAAAGATATAGGAAAGATATTAGGGAACCATTGAGATAAATAAGTGATTTATGGAGAAAAACTTTTGATGAATAGAGAAGTAAGTTGATATAGAGGAATATATTCTGGTTTTTCCTTGCTTGTGGCACGTTTTTATTTCCATGTCTTTCCGTCCATTTTCCTTTGTTTGAAGGTTTGATCGTTTAACCTTTACGTGAATTAAAAAAAGACAGAGAATCACAAGAATAGAACAATGTAGGCAAACAAGACATAAGATAATAGAATATATATTTTTTTGCTCTATTTTGTGAGATTCTGTTTATTTCTTAGGCGAGATAGAATCAAATTAAGCAACCTTTCATTCATCGGGTGCATGGATGTTTGTTTGACGCCACTTGCTGTCCAAATGCACTCTTTACACATACAGTAAAATAAGAAAAGTTCCTGCAAGGAACAGAATACTGTCTCAAGAAGGAAAACGACTTGATAATATATAAAGTGATAACATTAAAAGATGAAAAAAAGAAAAATCTATTCCAATATCAAAAGGAAGTATAAAAGATATCAACGACAACAGTCATATCATCCTCTTTTTTCCAGTTCATTTGCTTCTTCCAGTTTTTTAGTCATTTCCTTGCTTAAAGTCACATACCAATTTTTCCATGGGAACGTGCCCCAACTTTTCCTAGACAACGTTTCAATGTGTGAGGCATATTGTGTGGTTTGGTGTAAGGGCACGATGGATCCCCGTCTCAGTAGAGAATATAACGGCACTGGAGTGACTTCTATAGGGCTCAAGGCTTGCTGAGGCGTAAGAACTTCTTGTGATATCTAGTCTTTAGATTGTTCCTCTTGGCCAAGCTGATGCGGCGAGAAGAAAAGCATAACAACAACGTGATGAGTCAAGGTTGGCATCCAATCAATTCGAAAGAACTCCACCATCAGGAGTGAACAGAGTTTTCTAGACTGTTTACCAACCATAGCTACAGTGCCCAGTTTACCCTGGAATTTATCAATTTTTTCCTGGCACGACAGCTGGATTCATGCCTTCCCAAAGGGATTCCATTCTTTGTGCTGTTCACTGTTATGTTACCGCTTCGATTGAGGAGAGAATTGGGCCAAATACCACAGAACTACATGAGCAAAATTTTCATTGTTAAAGTTCAATATGACTTGATGTGACTTCATTCTCCTACTATAACATAAACAATAACAACAAAAGTTACAGGGATAATCCCGACAAATACGTAAATTTCACATTCCTTTACCATGATTAGAACTGAAGACCAAATGATTGTCAGAACGTCTCTGAGTGAATGAGCTTACTTGGCAAGTCTCAGATTTTAGCAATAGTTCGTTTTCAAGACACACAAGGACTCATTTCACCGATGCAGAAATACATTCACACTAAAATGTGCATTTTTATGATTTTCTATTTACTATTATGATGCACAAAATTGCAGTAAACATTAACAGGCTATTCAGAATCTAGAATAAAGTTTACCTTGCATCATGAAGGCGTGTTACATTCCTAAAATTATTGATGCTGAAATGACTTCCTTGGTTTTGATTTACTCATGTACGATTATCTTATTTGCTTCTATCTTGGCCGTATGACTTGTTATAAGACATGTGTCGCTTTTCAGCACGAATTATATTATTTCTCAACTCTAAATGCAGTCTGATATAGCGCCATAGGGAATTGGTTGACAGAGAAAGTGAGCTGATGTCAATTTTCATTTACTTACAAATGCTCAGGAGATATCATCTTACAATGGTGCCACTGATTGAAATTTGATAATGGTTGAAGTTAGTAACAAAAACTGATTGTAACCCTTTGTACTCCCTGCAAATGTCAGTGAAGACGATGTGTAACAATGTAACATTGGGCGGCCTGGGAGGAAAACAGCATCAATTTTCATAGTTTTAGAATAATATCAACTCATGATCAACTTTGAAAAACATCAAAAATATACATATATTTTAGTATGAATATATATTTATAATTCAACAAATATGATCACTGCATACGTCGTATTGTATATCATTCGATAGAAAAATTGCAATGACCATCTGCAGTCAGAGTGGGGTTTAGATTAAATGTTGACACTGCAGCAGCCGGGTTTTTCATTCATTGTTCAACACCTCTATGGTTATCATTTATCTCCTTAGGTAATCTTGAAATACTTTTATGTATTCAGGTACATATATTCAATAATCTTTTTATCGAAACATCTTTTTTCCCAATTTTTCAGAGACATTTTTGCATACGTTCAGGTGACTGCTAACAAACAGATATTTTTTCCGTCTAGCACAGTGGGTGTACCGCAGGTGCACGAACAGACAGGTACGCAGACATGAATTGACATCACATGCAGTCACTTATATACACACGTGTGTACACGCACAGAATGTTGCTAATATATATAAGTACGCCCCTACACTTTTATTCTATATTTTTGATTCAACAAAAAAGAAAAGGAAAAAAACGAAAAAATAAACATTTCTCCAAGTTTTTGCAGTGGGAGGTATCTATCAACAGTCATTATCTTAAAGAGTGACGGATATTTTTGATTGCGTATGTGTGTATGCCTCACAGACTCCGAAGTGTCTGTATGAAGGCAATTGGACCAAATGATCACCATAGGTAATATGGCTACAAGGTCCTGATAAAGCAGTTCAATATGAAATTGAATGTAATCATCTGTTATTTTCAACATATTCTCTAAAAATAGCCGAACATCAGTATTTTGAGAGACTAATCTGAATGGAATTTCCGAGTATATATCTAAAGAATCATACTTTCCTATACTCATTGATATACTTCTCAAACAAACAAATGCAATAGTCTTGCACTGTTTGCAATATTTCGGGGCGTGATTGACAGCAGAATCATTTTGAAAGAAAATCATGTTTTTCCAATCAGTTCAATGATATAATTTTCAGATGATCCTGGGATGGCATTGTGCTATGTTTTCCACTTTGTTCAAAATCACTTAGCCAGTGAGAGAACTGATTCGCAAATGTGTTTCCCGCGGTGCGATGGAATTTTAGAGCAATTTTTCCATGTGCTGTAACAAACTTAGTTTCTTTTCTATGGAAAAGAATATATACCTTTAAACGCAGGTGATATTTCTCATTTGTGCAGTTAAACATTCATCCGAAGATAGATCATGCAGAGTTCCGGAAGGAAAATGTATTCAACATTGATTGTGATTTCCTGAAATTTTGATAGTTAGATACCATCAGAGGATTGTTATCAATGGAAACACGGTATATTTTTCTTCGATTTTACAATCATTCCCCATTGAGTTTCAAAATTTACAATAACCATTCTTCATGCAAATAGCGTTCTGGATTATTCTGGAATGAATATAAGTGCCAGAATGTAGTTCAAAGTATATGAGTATATACGATATCTATGCCCTTTAAATGAAAGAGATGTTGGAATGATTCAAAATGCTTTCCCTAATGATAAATAAAGAAGTATCTCAATCATCTGGGGGGAGGTTGCTTTGAGAAAATCTGAATTGACTACTTTTTTTCTTGATAAAACATATTCCTAACAGTTTTCTATGCCACATTTCGAAGAAGTAGATCCGTAAAATCAGGCTGAAAGTTTACTTGCAGCGAGTAGTTGTGAAATCAAGGCACATCATTTTCCTGTTTCTTCAAAGTGCAGGTTTCCTTCACTTACTGCCATAATGATCTCCGATAACACAGCCTAGCATAGCGTCTTTTCTATGATGGTTGACTGGTAACATTTTGAAATCTGCCCCATCTGAATAAATGTTAATCACTCCATCGCATGACGCCATTTCGATATACGAATGATTATTATTGAAAGGCCTCCTTTTTAATGGCAGGGAAACCTGCACAACCTTATTTAGACATATTAGTCATACTCATATTCCCACCTTTGCTGATATAATTGGTATGCTCTTTTGCTTTCATGAAGTGAGTATTGCATCTATTATTATTGTATTCAATAGACATGAGAGACAAAAACTCTGATAACAAAACTATTAGAAAATACTAATGATTAGAAATGTATAATCCACTAAGAAACTATTATGATATTGCACAGGAAAGGTTGCAAGGAAGTCAGACAACTGCTTGACGATTCACAACGCAGATCCCCAGATATCATGTTTGAAAAATGAATACGTGACTATACTTTTGAAAAGATTGGCACAACAACGTCAACAACTCAAATATCAGGCAAATCTTTTGGAGAATCAATGTCAAACGACAAACGATGATACGCAGTAAAAAGATCAGCGCGTGAGATTTTTTTTTTTCGGGCTGATACAGAATCGGATTTACTACTGGTAGGAAGGGTCGGGTTTTGATAGAAGGCCAAGATTTAGAATATTCATATTGGCAGACACACATGCTGATCAGTGATATGGTGATTCTTTATAAAATAACAAATGGTATTTATCATCATAAACTATAGATTCTTTGGCATTTTCTCTGTTCACATGATGATGATACTACTACTACGACTACTACTACAACTACTACTACTACTACTACTACTACTAATAATAATAATAATAATAATAATAATAATAATAATAAGAAGAAGAAGAAGAAGAAGAAGAAGAAGAAGAAGAAGAAGAAGAAGAAGAAGAAGAAGAAGAAGAAGAAGAAGAATCTGTGATGAGGAAAAAAGATGAAGGAGGACCCATCTGGAGATAAGACTAAGGAAATCCCTTAAGCGGAACTAAACAAATATTTACGAGTGGTTAATGAATATATGCAAAGTGTGGGAGCAATGCAACAATCAATCATTGAATAAAACTTTTCAAAGTCAGAGTACTTGAGAAGACAAAAAGGAATGAAAAACAGTAACAGAGAAAAGAATTATGGTAGGAATTTGAAAACGGTAAGAAATGTTGCTAACAAGCGATCATGGACATGACAACGCCATAGAAAAATAGAGAAGCAGTGTTGCTCATAATAGCAAACCACATACAAGTCCAAAAGGAAACAAAGTCACAAACAAGGTCAGCAGAACCCAGAAAAACAATAATATAATTCAATTTGAAATCTCATGACAAATATTGATATAGAAATAAACGATAAGTAAGAAAGAAAAAATTCAAGCATCAATGCAGAAAAATGAAAGCGATGGTAATGGTTGAAAACATTTTCAAAAATATTTATTTCACATATTCACTCATTTCCTAAAACCTGGTTTGCAAGTACTTATTGTTTTGGGATTGAGATCCGATTTCCCTTTCAGAAAACTTTCACATACTCATTATTACTGTGGTCCATCTGGTGAGATCATCCTTTGGAGCTCCACCATGGATTTTGATTGAATTCAATTCATAGTTATGCAAAAAATAAATAAAAAATTAAAAAAAAAAAAAACAAAAAAAAAACAGAAATTTTTTTCACCTCTATGCTCCAGCTGGTTATCTAGTTGAAAGATCTTAAACTCATTAAACTTCAAAAGTTCAACTAATATGGCTTGAAAAACAGGTACACTCGTCCTAGCAGAACAGAGAAAAATCTAATCATCCAAGAACATCATAATGGTACTCTTCAATGTCCTTTAGAACGCGGAATAGAGCAAAATATACAAAAAATTTAACATTGCACTCGGCCAAATGTTGTACAGATATCAGTCATTACGTATTGAGATGAATGCATTCGTTCTGAACAGTATATTCATTTCCAAAAATACTACCCCAAAGAAGACCAAAGAAAATAAAAACGAAATCAAGATTTCAGGTTAAACGAACACACACGCACAACATACACTCATATATATATATATATATATATATATATATATATATATATATATATATATATATATATATATATATATATATATATATATGCGTGTACGAGTGGCACACAAACCCATGAAAACAGGCGCACTTGCACAGGAAAACACTGTAACACGAAATACAACACACATATTTACAAATTCCCAAAAAAACTTCCACAATGGCTGATTTAATACTTGTACACATTAAACACTCTCTACTTTTTCTTCATCGCTTAATGCATCATTCTGTATGCACTCATCGATGCTTATACTAGAAGAATTGTATGAGAATTTGTTCACACTTTTTGGTACATCTTGAGATTTTTTGTTGGATGACAGAATGGGTTTTCAAATTGGATTTTTGTGCAAAAATAAATGAATTATAAGGTAACCGTCGAAATCAGTGGATGGAAACAATGATATATTTACACACACGTGCATACACATACACACCCACATACACACACACAAACACACATTCAGATAAATAGACGGGAGATAAAACGTCAGAAATGCCGATTGATGAATAACCGAATCACTCTCAAGTGGCTGTTTGATGGAAGTGGAATTGCAAAAGACTCGTGTAAACATCAGGAAAAAAGCAAGAATCCCTTGAAAATGTAAAAGGAAAAAGCAAAAGGAAAATGTAAAAGGAAAAAGCCGATTAAAAATGAAGCCTTGAGGCATTATCACAAATATATTCAACTTGCAAACATGCTGATGAACAGAGTTGCAATGTTCAGAAAAATATTCTCTAAAAGTTTGATTTGAGTGATGCAATAAATGTTTACACAGGACACTCGTGAGGAATCTGTTTTGGGAACAGATTGAAGATTAATGGATTCTTTTTATCAGTTTGTTGTTATGAGATGCTGTCAAAATTAGAATAAACCATCTTCCTTAAAATGTAAATTTAAAATTTTTATATATATATATATATATATATATATATATATATATATGCATAGTTCTTCAAAAAAATTAATTGAATAAAAATATATTTAATAAGCTATGAATTATAACATGAATTCTATTAACATGAAGTGACTCAGCATCAAAAGCAACTAATTAAAAGAGTATGTTTATTTTATTTTGACTTTTACACTTTTTTTCATCTGTTCAGTTCCTGTGTTATAAAAGTTATAAAGGAATTCAGAGAGCATTTTTTGTATTCTAGTGATGACAGGACATTGCAGCTCTATGTCAAGTCTAAAGTGAATAACAATAAAACATTTGAAAATACAACTTGAAAAAAAAAAACAGAAAAAAACTACATTCCCACCAGTGAAACAAAGAGAAGCCTCCAGTTAATTAGCTGACTATAATTACCAGACCACAATCCATTCCCCGATCCCATAATCGGAGGAGCATTTGATAGAAATATCAGGCAATGGTTAATGATCATCACTAGCAATGACCAAGACGTCTCTATTCCTGGACCTCGAACTGATATGTATCCATACTTTTCTTTGTATTGTTGTATTATATTATTCATTGCGAAGCTGCATTATGATTTAGTTGAACGAAAAGGTACAGTCCTAATTGAAATAAAAACACCATGCAGGTTTGTACACAGAGATGAAGCCTACAAAATTGGGAAAGGATAAGATGGATTAGCAAGAGGAGTAAAGGAGTTTGGGGAGAGAGATCCAGGTGGATATGGAAATCTCCAAAAAGGGGAGGAAGACTGGAAAAAAACAAGAAGGCGTAAAATATAGAAGTAAAGTTCTGAAACAAAAAAAACAGGAAAAAGAAAAAAAAACACAGTGAGGGGGAAGAAAGAGGAAATGATAAAGAGTAAGCAAGAAAATAGGAGAGAAAGAGATAAAGAAAGAAATATTGGTATTACAGTGAATACAGTAAATGAGGGAATGACACAAAGGGGTGTAAATTGCAGCAAAAATGTTGAATTACCAAACCTTAAAGGACGAAAGTTTCAAAATTTAACAATGGAGAAGTATTGTAGTCTGATGTTTGGCTCAGATAATGTAAAATGATTTAGATGAGTTGCTGGTCAAGTGTCATGAGATTAATAAAACTTTGCTATAGCCTCTATACGTACTTGTCTGGTGACTTTTGTCCATTAAAGCACATTTGCGTCAAGGAAACAGGTAGGAATGGGGGAGAGGAGAAGTTAAGAATGGAAGAAATAAATATAGATAAAAACAAGTTCTATAATTAAAATATGGCAATCATATTCGCCGAAATGGTAATTGATCTCTAAAATCCATTCTCCTCATGGATGATAGAACACAAAAGCTGGATTTGAAAATAAAAGTTGGTGGAGGAACTACGATTTATTGTTATTATAATACAAGTATTGCAATTAGCACACACAGATGCACATTTGAGGTCAGCAATGGTTCAATCCTGTCATTTCCAAACCATTCCCTAAATTGACAGCCATAATTTTTCAAATATGATGAACAAATTCATCCTAACGGTCAAACTTTTCTGTGTAAATGTCAGATGCTATTCAATATTGACCATGGAGGATTTTTGAGGGTGGATAAACACTTTCCAAATTCTTAGTCTCACCTTTTGCACCAATGAAGCAATAAATCGGTATAGGGGCATGTCTCTTAATTGAAAAGGTCATACGGTATGTAGAGTCTGGTTTGTCTTTCAAAGTCAGCAGAGGTAAAGTCTGCTTGTTTCTATCAATATTTCAAGTAACCAAATGCCTATCCAACTTTGAAAAAATAGAGTATACTCATTG
>OY735198.1:18213464-18230964 GCA_963457665.1 Thysanoteuthis rhombus | reverse complement strand
GGGGATCAATTAAAAAGATTGGTGAATAGTCATGCACGATGAAAAAGTTACTTCTGCTTTTTCCAAAGAACCGATTTGAAAAAAGTCTAAAATTTCGTACTAATACATGATTGCTGCCACATACAAACTGGGGGATTGGTCTAGCATCAAAATGCATTGTCAATTGAACTTTCACCAAAGAAAGGTCTTTAAGGAGGAAAATTTAGAGAAAAGAACGGACACATGTTTTCAAGATGCTATAGTTTTATTCTCGGCCCTTGGCACCATTGGTGCAACATGTCTGAGTGATAGATGCATACGTACGTAATATATATATATATATATATATATATATATATATATATATATATATATATATATATATATATATATATATATATATATATATATCAGCGGGTACAAAATGTGATTTGTCAAAATATCAATGAAATATACCCATTTTTGTCAATAGTTTCAGTCATGTGCAACAATTCAATGTACTTATTAACACATGAAGATCAGTTCAAATCCATTGAACGTTAATATTTTTATGGTTCAGAAACAGATTTATGAATTGCAGTTTGGTTACTGACACAATCGTGAAATAATGACGTCATTTATATATGCACTGCTGCTGATTTCACTCATCCCTGGAGCTATTTTCCCCTTCCCATTTATTTTCTGCTGTCTATTGGAAACTTTGTTTACATGCACCAGAAGTTTGCTGTCGTGGGAATTGTAATAATGGCAATCGAATATTCATCGTGCGAATGTAATTGCTGGGTATTTTCGTGTTCAGTCCCCCAATGCAAATTGTACGTAATTACTATTTTGGTATCAATATTGCTAGTAGTAACTGCTAATCATTAGTTATATTTCCTAAAGCAAACATTCATATTCAATAATGCAAAGAGAAACCCACACTTATACGGATAAATTATAGGTACTTTTTAGCAAAACAACGGATAAAGGCATGCATAGCAACAGTTATTTAATGAGCATATCTTAGTATTGTATAATGCATCGATATCGGAGTCCTAACGGTAAAAAATAGCTTAGATATAATATCATCATTTGGAATAAATGCCCGGCATCCCATCCATAATTGGTTACCGTATTTTTCCATTCTTCGGGTCGGAGTCCATATAGGAATGAGGGATCCATGCCTAAAGCTATTTCAATTTTCTGATCTCTATTTGATCGATTTGATTGAACGAAAATATTTCCCTGTCCGATATGCTTAATGACCTTTTTCTCCAGTGTCCACTGTCTGGATGAACGAAGCCGTTTACAATGCAATTCATTGATAGTAAGGGGAGTTTATGTTGTAAGGTAAGCAACCACTTGGTAAGAAAGTAGGAAAAGGCGTGCATAAGTTAATTTGGGGTATTTAATTCACTTAGATCAGTCTATCACGATACCAGTTTGTATATATTACGTTACAAAGAAAAGTTTTCAATAGATATTTTCAGCGCGACGTGAAGAATGAATTTGGCATCACCTGAAATTTAAAATTGAACCAACAAAAACAATATGTAGAAATGATCATTGGATTCAAAAATATTCAATACACAAACAACTACTTGAATCATAATGGTAACTCTAAATTATAGAAATATTTTTTTGACCCCGTGTTTCTTTAATTTGATTCGATTGACCTCAGAATTGCTATAATTACCAAAGAAAAAACAGTAGCATATTAGGTATATTGCGTCCGTATTCCTCCCTCTCTCTTTACCTCTGCCTTCATCTCCCCCCACTATATCTTACTTCAGCATACGATATATGCATGTTATGAGTAAATATATTCATATATAGTGTGTAAATGTTAAACGACTCAAAAGAATTGAAGGGCTCAGCTGAACCACTAGTTTTCAATATAAGTTTGTATCATTATCAGCAGCATTTTCATTTTGTTAGCATTTGTCGTTGGATATACACATTCCTTAAGAATCACTGGACCTCTCTATCATCGGCATTGCTGAACTAGTACCTTCTAAATTTATCCAGATCGTCACACCATCTTGCTTCCTGTTGGCATGGCCTCGCACCTGAATTCAGTGGATCCACGTCATGAGTCATTATGTCCAACAGTTGTCAGCCATTGTTGCAATATTTCCATACCATTTTCAAATGAGTTTTCGAACAATATGACATCTCAAACTCTTGTCTTCTTTTAAATGTACTGTTCTGTCTTATGATCTCTCCATGTGAGGTTCAGCATGTTTATTCTATGTGTATGATCCATAGTTCTCCGCGTAAACATGGAAGAAGATGTGAAATTTATCAGTTTGTAAACAAAAAATCGATAGAAAACAAAGACAAAAAACTGTGAAGTAGTCCAAACCACTTTTGGTGTGTTAGAATAGAAAGAATTACAAACTATATCTTCAATTGAGATTATGTACCTCAAAAAGTAGGTGAAACAGTGCACCAGCGATGCACACCTGCAGACAAAGATACACACACAAATGCACACACACGTACACACACACACACACAAAAGCACACAAACACTCATACATACATATATATTCCACAGGGATAGAGCACTCTGGTGGACAGGGAATTTCTGTGGAAATTAATCTATCGCTTAAATTCAGCCTTAATGACTATCCAGTTCCCTAGACCAGAGGTAGGATATCGGTCTGAAATGAAGGTTTCAAACCTTCCTCGCGGTACTGGATGGGATAATGGAGAGTCTAAAGCCAAAGATGTAATACATCGAAACAGCTGTCCGTGGATGACATAATAATATTTATGTGTGTATATATATATATATATATATATATATATATATATATATATATATATATATATATATATATGTATATATATATATATATATATATATATAGAGAGAGAGAGAGAGAGAGAGAGAGAGAGAGAGAAATTTCATTTTTTGTTATGAAGTTATCAGTTTCATTCAATTCCTACTTTGTCAGGCAAGCGGCAGTCAAACATGATAGTTCAACCTTTTGGGTAGGAGGACAGAGCGATTGTTTGTTAGGCGATGTCTATTTTTATCATTTTAAAACTCAAAATAATTGTCTACAAATGAATCAAATCATAATCACAGAATTTCAAGGCATTAAAACCTATGTTGCCCCGGCTTAAATTCCTTTTTTGATATTTCTTCAAGTCTCTCTCCTCGCCAGGCAGTCAGTTCAAGGTGAAAAAAAAATTGATTATCTATAAATTATCTTGCTGTCTGATTTGGCTCCTATATGTTTGACTTGTTTTGGCCATCGAAAAAATTCATTCAAAGGAAACTCGAACCATTGAAGGAACGCATAAACATTCAGTGGCTTTTGCTCACATAATATAGAACTATTTGAAAATGTGTATGTGTGTCTGCTAGAGAATTAACAATGTTGTTCAATATATAGATTTTTTGTCTCAAAATATATGTAATAAGGGTTGCTCATGGATAGGTAATCACATACGAAACAAGACCACAAACACGCTATTGCAGGACATACAGTAATACACAAAAACACACGTTCCGGTAGAGATAGTGAAACATGTCCACATACGGGTAGTTATTTCCAGCAGATCCCTTATATAATACATATTTTCATACATACCAAAAAAACATAGAAAAAACTCAAATATTTCATGAGATGAATATAGTTCTACGTGATGAATACCTTCACACAAAACTCATATAGACAAACACCTGCAGAGACAGAAGTATGAAAACCCACAAACGTGAAAAGAGTTGGATATGTGCACACATAGGAACCCTCAATGATAAAAAGATTCAGAATAAGAAAAAAGGAAATATCACATTCATATACTCGTATCAGTGCCACCGAAGCGCCTTCAAAAGGTTCGCAGTATATTTCAAAGATTCCTTTTTGTATCACTTTACTTTCTTTTTTTTTTTTTCAGATATTTAGATTTGATTGAATCATCTGATAGCCAGGGGCACCATATCTGCACATAGTAAACTATGCATATCCACGTGAACGTTTCTAAAAACGCCTATCTTCATACATGAATGGCTCATGAACTACTTGGTTGATTCCCAGTTATACGATGAAGGTAAATAAAGATTTTTGCCGCAGTCATCATTTTTTTCAGGGAAAATATGAGCCAGTACCTGGATGTTCTTGGACAGCAAAACTTTAAGAAAGGAAATTCTAACTCGGTGTGTTTGATGACTGTATTTGGTGAAAATGATACATTTCTCAAATCTGAATTCTATTACGAATTCCGTCAGATTTATAACAGTGCCTGCCACTAAAGTGCTTAAAATATTGCCAATTAACAAACTCATTTTTTGTTAAATTAGGTGGCAGTATTCACACGTGTACGTCAAGAATCCTTAATTGGAATACGCTCACCTAAATAGTCCGACTGGCTGACTACGCATCATGCGTATAACCCTCTGCAGAGAAGCTACAGGGCTGAAAATGGAATTACTAATTCATCTACGTATGCAATTCATATAATGATGACCATCCTTTTGGAAACAATCATCAAAAAAAGCTCCTAAACTTGCCAACATAATTTTCTTCACTCTCCAAGTAGGTCCAGTAAATTGACTGAAGATTCCATTCTTTATAGGGTTTTCAGCGGGTTTCAATGCTACATCGGTTTCTTAGTTTCTGTCACATAGCATTCATGACTGTTTCCAAAGATATTTGGGTTATGAGCACCAATGTACAAAAAAAGCAAATCATTCATTCGTCTTCTCTCGATCCAATCGATCATCTCCAGTACAACACGCTGCCATGATACACTGATCATGAGGCAATCTCTATTAACGGACTAAGCAGACCAGTTTTCTGCATATTCTTATCATCAAAGTTGTTCATTTGCTTCAATTGCTAACTTCTTTTCAAACATTATTCAAAAGTTTGTGCTTGGTTAACCATGCCTTGACACGAAAAAGGGATCGTCGATCAAAGACGAAAGATGGAAATACGTTTCAATCGATCTTTCCTCCTGCGTCAAACAGGACTGAAATGTAATATCAGGAATGAATGTGTTTGGATGTCATTTCTTTCATTTAAAGCCATACGTATTCCATATCTTTTGCATCTCAAGCTTCTGTTTTTTTTTTTTATTAATCTCTTCTTATAGATTAAATTTCCTAGCAACTGCCATTTCCCTCTCAAGGAGCATTACTATTTCTTTCAATTCAATGATTTTTTCGCTTTGACACCAATTTGGTCTTTTTTCACGAAGCTCTCTGGGCATAGCTTGAAACAATAAAGCAATTTGCCAAAAGGATAGATTGGGATATTAATCACTGAACCATAACCGACAAATCGTGTTGAAAGTCAGTCGAGTTTAGCTCTGATAGACATAATTTAGAATTTTAAACCCAGTGTATCTGCCAGTTAGACATGATCATTTTATTCTGACTTCTTCATTCGTTGTGAGTTACAACAAAAAATGAATAAAGAGGAAAATGAAAATGTTATGAGTTGGCCCACATAGAAATGTAAGGTCTATTCAATCAGATTTCCAGGTATGCTGTGTGTTCATTAAACAGAATCGTCATCCTTTTTGGACAAAATTTACTTCAAATGAATTCCTACGGAGCACATTCCCAACATATTTCTGGGATCGTTAATCAGTATTGGAAATGAACATCCTGCTCGATTTTAAGGATCTATTTGTAGGCCCAGAAAAGTTATCATTAGAGTTCGAACCTAAGTGCACTGATTTATACCTACGTTCCAAATTCAATTCTCTGCCGGCACAGCAGCAGGTTTTTTGTATAAGTGGTAAGCGAACTCCTGTTTTCTATGTGATCAAATATACATTTTTCTTTCGATGAGAAATCTGTTTCAACCTATACCCTACCCTTCACCAATGGAACATTTTAATTTACTCAAGAACCACTCAGTTTGGCAATAAAACCCTATAAAGATCAGAAAGACCTGCAGATTTGCGGGGACTGGCATGTTAAATATTCTATTAGACATCTTACGCTTCCATGCCTGGTCATACATATGCTATTAATGCACAATAGATATAAGCGTACCTTACTTTCATGAGATCGAAATAGTAGGCCAAACCATGCATCCTCTTGATAGTCAACTACTAAGTTGAAACATATAGCCTATCAAAGATATTCACTCTCGAACTACGAATAATACAACGTTCACATACCTGGACCATGGTAAACATCCAATGGAGCGATCAAGAAAGCCCAATATATTATAGAAACGACACTCGTGAGAGATATCATGGAATCAATTTAAAAACTCAGATGCGAATCGGGGGATCATGTAGCAATAATTTCATTCAACTGCTGGATAACAAGACTCAGAACATGGATCTTTAGGGATTCGCATGTATCATACACAAAACTGATGGTAATTTAAAAGGATTCAAAAGATATTTCCCTGCAAAACCCAACACGTATAGCTTTGACAAATTTGAGCGAGGTCTATGTCCATGGATAGAGTTTACAGGGCTGATACAGAGGAGGGATGTGGCCTGGATTCAAAGAGGATTAGCTAGTACTGCATAACGGCTGGTTCCCAGACTAGTATCTCGTGAAAATGAAATCGTAATATTACCAATATTGGTTGAGACTTTCAAATAACTAACTTCCAATCTATAACCTTCCAGGCAATCAGATGTGAACAATTGTTTCTTCTTTTTACCGGAATCTCTGTATTTCCATTTTGGTTCTGTCAAAATTTTAAACGCGTTCATTTCAATTTTATACCTTTCATGAATCTATTTCTGATGGCATTTTTGCTGTTGCATAATCATCATGATATGTATACATATATATACATACGTATACATATATATATGTATATATATCTCTCTCTCTCTATATATATATATATATAGAGAGAGAGAGAGAGAGAGAAAGAGAGAGAGAGGGAGAGAGAATAATGGATAGTTTTATGTGTATGTGTGTGTTCGTGTTTGTGATACAAAAAGAATGCTGAACATTAGGGCTGTCATATTGCATTAGAGTAGAAAAACCAACAAAACAGAAGACAAAAAAATAAAAAGCACACAGAGCACCCGATTGGAAGAAAGCAAAGTTTTTTGTGAACTTGGGAACAGATAACAGATCAGATCGGTACCCAAATTTGAATCTGGAAACAACAAAATACGGACAACCAAGATATATAAATAACAGGATGATTCTAATGGCAAATTTTGGCTCATAAATATTATTAATATAGAATCATGCACGTGCAAACTATTTTCAGGTTCATTGCAATAACATTAGATTTGAAAAAACGATTTCCCATTCTTTGGTATGCTTCTCAATCGATATTATTATATTTCTTATCTATTTGCTGACTGAAGAAAAATAAGGCATTGTCCATTTCTGACGAGGAAGACATTTACTATTGGTAGTCAAGAATACGAAATGATGAAAAACATTATCTCAGTGAAAGATTTCTCTTGGGATTTTGAAGTTCATTGGTGAATTATAAATAGAAATCAATTTTGTTCTGATATTTTGGGATCGGGGCAGCAAGAAATATATAAGAATTTTCTTTCATTTTCATATTAAAGAAAAAACAAAAAAACTAGATACAAATAAACAGAAGGACAGTTTCAGCCACTCATGAATTGGTCACCATCGCACACACACACACACACACACACACAGACGCACACACACACAGACGCACACAAATACATGCACGCAAAGGCAAAGACACACACTCATACACCTACTTTTTTCTTGCCTGCTCTTAAGGATCGAAGTGTGGTGTCTGTTCCACGGCATAGACTGGGGAGTCGATACTGACAATGCCTGACGAATGGGCCGGAGAGGTTTGTGTTTCGAAGACCGAGTGTGTCGGTGCAATGCGTTAGCCAATGAGGTTTTACTGAGGCTACACACTGCTACACACATTTGGAAGCCTTTGAAACCTTCCTTCGGCTCTCCTATTATTGCTCAGCCCAGCTGCAGGGGGTCAGTTTCCCCGGAGCAGTACTGCTCCATTGCACTTAACGGAGAAAGTCCCCTGGTTGACACTTTCATGGTGGAGGTTACTTTGTTTGCATTGCAAAAAAAAAGCCAGGTCAGCGGGAGCCACTTTTATAAGTGTGTCTCCAATTTTCCCCACGTTAAGCCCGACCTTGTGTCAAATTTTTCCATGGTAAGACGGATAAAAGTGTAGTATCTGTTTCCAAGCAGAGCCTGAGGAGCCTCTACTGACACTTGGCTGCCAAATTGGCCAGAGAATGCATCAGCCATAAGATTTTACTGAGGCTGATTATTGCTATGCACATTAGGAGCCTTCCAGTTCTCTTTTTATTACTTGGCTAAGCTGCAGGGGAACCGATGCCCTGGGGTAGCACTTCTCCATTGCACTTGAAGGAGCAGGTTGGAATTGTCCTGACGCTTTTGTGGCGTAGGTTTTTTTCAGCAACCATGGCTGCTTGGCAACTGGAAAGCTGCAATCCCTCTTTCCTTTAATTTTTCTTTTGAAATTCTGCTGACGTTCCATTTATCAGAAATGAAAATCAAAAATTATGATGTGAGCCATTTTTGGTTCGAAACGCTGGAATTACCCACCCAATGTATTAAATACATATTATTATATCATGTGTATTAACAGGCTATTTGTAATCATAAATACATTTTTCATGCTCATAATTCGAAGTAATGTTGCCTTTCGTTTTCATTTGTGTCCCAAATTTTTGCAGGTATTCTCCAAGCTAATTATCAATCATAATCAAATCAGTGAAAAAAAAAGTACTTCCCGTTGTCAATAATTACTCGGAATATGCAACTCGGAATCTTTGTTCCTGTTTCTTAAACTTTTGACTTACCCTGAAGGGATCTTTGTCTACCTTCCTTTCACTGTTCGTCAGAAAGATTTCCATTATATCTGTCTGGGAGATGTATGTGTTCCATCAAATTGTATGCGATGATTTGGTCCCTGGTGAATAACAAAGGAAGTCAGCTTGCTGACGGGTCGATTCTCATCGCAGTGTAAAATGTGCTCACAGGAATTCAAACAACTCTATCGGCAGCGATATCTCCGATCAAGTGTTAGAAGAAGCGGAATATGGCTTAGAATATGTGATCCGCTCAATCCAAATCCATTACAGTAAATGAAATAACGTAAATCTTTGACATTTGACTGAAATCTGTTAGACAAATCTTTTAACCATTATGTATGATAGGGTCAAACAGCTTTCTCTGCCTACATGCTCACCTGCTCACAACGTTTTGGCTATGTACCCTCTAAATATACTCATCCGAAAGCACAAACATATATATGTGTGTGTGTGTGTATGTGTGTATGTGTGTGTGTGTGTGTGTGTGTGTGTGTGTGTGATACATATGGCTAGCAGTATAGCAATATATCAATAATATAGAACCAGTTCTGATATGTAATGGATTTATTTCATAGTTTGCTCAATACATACAACTTTTTAAGATTGAAGTTAAGTTGTTATAAAGTAGAGCTGGAAATAGATATCAAAATGTGGATTTGCTGCACAAGCGAGGTCATGCTTTTTCTGTCACGGGCTCCAGCAGCTGGAACTTGTAATCATATGAAGAACAAACACAGCAATTTGGTTCAACATGAGTATAAACATTCACCTTATTCGGTCGACAGGGTGATACACTTGTAACAACTGTCAGTTGAGATCAGAACTTAGGATTTTCAGGAGATAATCATTCTGTATTCTGCGTAGATCCCGAAGCAAGTCCTTGAAAACTGAGGAAAGTCGGTCAAATGAGTAGTAGGATCACTGGAAACAATGGCCCGAGCAATGAAGTCGGGCAAGAAGGGAAGAGCCTAAACAGGAATAAGCAGAATTACTGAAGAGGAAACAGGCAATCTAACAGTCACTAACAATGACCTCACAGCCAGAATTGATGTGGTGTCATTGTCAGTAAGTGGGGAGCGTTTAGAAATGCAGTTCGGCGGAATCTGAGGGGAATTACGTTCACACTTGATGGAGACTAAGAGGATTTTTGGAAGAGGGCTTTAGATTTGTAGAGAGTTATGGTCACTCAATTTTCAAAGATGGATGTGTGAACACGCATACGCAAAAAAATAAGCCTATTTTTCTCTTTTATATCATTATTAATATAATTACTGTTATTATTATTATAATTATTATTATCATTATCAACATTAATGTTGTCATCATGGATAATGATAATAATAATAATAATAATAATAATAATAATAATAATAATAATAATAATAATAATTGAAAATATATTCTCTCTTTTCTCAAAAGTTATCCTCTCTTTTCATTAATCTCACTTTTCACTAACGATTCCAATCACGCATTCTACTGGTTATTCCAAACTCCTTCGATGGTTGGCCAACGAATCAGTGGCCAATGTATTCCATAGAGTCATAGGGTTATCAAATTTGAGATCATGGAGAGACAATCAAAAGCCAGTGTTATTGGTTTCTATTCCCAAGTGAGCAATCATAGACGAAAAGTGCAATTTATTCCGATGTTATGTGTGTGCAAGGTCAAAGAAGATTATAATTTTGTTGGGAGTGGATGCAGACATAGTGGACGGCCTGAGATACGGTCTGGGAAAATACCTGGAAAGTATGTGAGACACAAAAACAATGAGATTTCGTAGCAAGAGTTGAGAAAGTTTCAAGTAATGCAGACAC
This sequence comes from Thysanoteuthis rhombus, assembly GCA_963457665.1. Taxonomy (NCBI): domain Eukaryota; kingdom Metazoa; phylum Mollusca; class Cephalopoda; order Oegopsida; family Thysanoteuthidae; genus Thysanoteuthis; species Thysanoteuthis major. The sequence continues at coordinate 18,220,381 of OY735198.1, read as the reverse complement.
GTTCAGGATTCGAATGAGATAAGGCTATCCGTTCCCTTTACCTCCACCGTCCCGAGTTATTGCATTTTCTATTTCCTCGCTCTTCATCTAGTGTCTTTCTCTCCAACTTTTTCTTTGATTCTGCGTGTAACCAGTGATCAATCGATGTATTTTTGTACATCATCATCACCATCTTCATCATCATCTTCGTCATCATCAAAGCCGGCAGCAGCAGCAGCAACAGCAGCGGCAGCAACCTTTTTTGTAAATTGCTTGATATAAAGCCTCCCCGAATTCGTCAGAACTCTCTATCTTTGGTGTCATACAGCGAACCAAAATCAAAACCATCTCGTTTCTAAATTGGTGAGTTTACGTACATACGTTGAGTACATATCTAGTCGATTGGAATAGAAGGCTGGAAATCCGAACATTTGATTCGTGCATTATGTATTGGAACAATAGTTTTCTTATTCATGAATATTATCTTTTTGAAAAGTCTTATGAGTGGATATTCGCTACGCAATGTTATGATAAATTCGCCCTCATGTCGCTTCTCTTTTATAGTGAGTGCTGCCCAACAAAAGCAAGAGATGTAACAACCATTTTCCAATTCGTTTAATTGATCATTTAAGGACAAGATGGTGCCTAAGACGTTGGTCATCCGTGTTTTTTTTTCGAATGATAACACAGACCCGCCCTTTTTTTCCGTTTGATATGTTATATCTCTAATTAATTTGTTCTTAGTATTATTTTCACTTTTTACTCTCTTTGAACGGCATTTAATTTCTACGTATGATATTTCTTTATGTTTTGCCTCTTTCTGTCAACATTTTCTTCCTTTACTTGATATTTGTATATTAACTCCCCCCCCCTATAATGTTTATTTTATCAGGATCTATTTAATCATTTTTTCCAATTTCATTCTTGCCATAGTTAGTATCCAGTAATACTTTCAGATTTTCTTCTTTTTTCTTTGACTCAACCATTTCCAAAATTGTCTGCATTCATTAATTACGATTCTTTTCTGTTCCTGTTTCTTCTTCTTTTCCTCTACTCATTTTTTTCCTCATTTTTCCATCAATATTCCTTATTTTCTTTTTCATTTGCGTTTTTTTTTATTTCCTACTTTTTATCTGTTTGCTCTTTATGTTTCGGCAAATTGAATAACTGCTGACCTTATATCCCCATGGACTTTCCAAGAAAAACTCAACCTGAAATAGCAATTAGATATCAATAACAAAACTGAGACAAAGGTCTAAAAACCAAACGATGGAGACTCACCTAGATTTTGAGGCCCTGTCTATCATTTCAAAATGATTAGAACAATTTTGTTTTTCTTTTCCGTCTATTGTCATCATTTGAAGACTCGTTTATTGTAAAGAGTATGGAAACAAATACGTAGAATATGCGTAGCCTTTACGTATAAAATTATCTCCTCCCTAATTATAATGTAATCAATGGTTTGTGCAAAGAGAAATTTATTTGATCCTAGATATTCAAATTCATCTTCATCGATGGGTATAAATCAGTAAAAACATTAGTAACATGGCTTACAGAAGACAAACTTGGCCATACAAACATAGAACTTCATTGCAATATGTCAATATCTTCAGAATTGATGCGTCAGTCTTTAAAAGTATTGGATGTTAAACACGTTGATGTTCTCACATTATCAAGTTGGAAGGAAGAGCAGCTTGCATGTATCAGATATTTATTAGAAACTGTTGACCATAACTGTCAGTAAACCCTCAACTCATGTTTCCTGATTAAAAGTCCAAGTTTTCTTTTCCCCATTCACTTCCTCGTTATCTAATGTTTTAATAAAATTAACTTTCTGAAAAAATATAATCGATTTTTGTATATTCTGGAATAGGAAGCACAAGTTTGAATATATATATATATATATATATATATATATATATATATATATATATATATATATATATATATATATATATATACATATATAGATAGATAGATAGATAGATAGATAGATATGGATATATAGATATATGGATATAGATAAATTTATATATCTTCAATTACTAATTATTCATGGAATTTTTGATAACTTTAAAGATTTTTCCAGACTGACGTTTAGAATGATGAATCTCAGGGTACTTGAGATTTTAGTATATGGTTTTTATGTGAATGATGTAACAAGGATTTTGCAAATGATTACATTAACGTTCATACAAATGGTATCATCATAAAGTAGAATCTATACTGTGGTAATCTATATATAAAATCCCCAGGGATTCTGAGATTCAGATTAATGGACCGTTACAGACCAGGAAATCAGTTGTGGAGAACCAATAAAACCTAATATCTTCGATAATAAATGATAAGGTGCGTCATCGAAAACTCTTATATTACTTATGCTAATGCATTTCGTTGCAATCTCGAAATATACATTTTGAAAGCCTTTACTAACGGTAACTGTAAGCAAATCAGGCTAAGAAAATTACGAATTCTATTGACCAGTGAAGAGAACCCCCAATATAAACTATATAAGTTGCCTCTCTATATCGATACACTTATGGCCACTCAATGAACGATTAGGAGAACAGCATGAAAAATGAGTCCCTCTGAGTAATTTGATATGAAATAATGGACTATCGATTGCCAAAAACTTTTTAACGTACCAGCATCTGATCAATACTACACACACACACACACACACACACACACACACACACACACACATATATATATATATATATATATATATATATATATATATATATATATATATATATATATATATATATATATATATCAAAGGGAGAGAAAATGTGAATCGGGGTCTAACAGTCATTCTTGCTTTTACATTACCTACAAGTTTTTTTTTGTTCAAAATCCACGCACACGCACACATACACACAAACATACACATACACACACTAAAAGACACACAAACATACACACACATACGCGCACACACACGCACACACAAACACACACAAACATACACACACATACATACATACATACATACATACATACATACATACATTTAAATGCATACATACACTTCATCAGACGAATTTGGTGATTGGAATGGCTGGCCAGTGTAAAATTGTCAAAGAATTCAACATATCAATGCAGTCACCGCAATTGCATAGAAATCGATTATGGAACGGTACTTCATGAAAGTGCCTAGCCATCCAGTGGAATTTTTGTTGAGAATCATAACATGTTCATCCAGATATTTATCAGGTTAAGTTCATATCTCAAGATAATGTCAGGCACCAACCTTTCTTTAGGCATACTGAGTTACGGATGATCAATCAGAAATTTCGATGCGGTGTCAACAATAGATGTGTTCTCCTGCTCGTCTTTTCTTGGGCCGTGATATTTCAACAACAAATCAACTATAGCCAAACAAAAACTTTCAAGGGGCCTTTCTCAATATCCAAGAAAAGGATGCTAAAAATTAGAGCTGGCTAGCTGTATACGCACGGTATGCACACTCAGACGGTCGTGCACACACACATAAACGGAGTTGAAATAATTAATATTCACAAATTTTAGGGAATTTTTTGGTGGAATCAAGTCAAAGCTAAAAGGAATAATCACTGCAATAAATTATTTGGAACAGCATGTATGCACCAAGTCTTGCAGCATATTCTAACGTATCCTTTAAAAAGTTTGGTATTCGTCTCACAAGAACTTTTTAGCAATGATGCCTTCCACGGAACAACCATGTTCAATTGGTTCTAAAGTTGCTTTGTTCTTGAAGGTTGATATTTGTCGTCTATTATTTTCGATATAGCCTGAAGAAACACATTCAAGGGTTTCTTCTGGTCAGAACTGGATGTTGACGCGAGAGAAAATTACAACTTCCAATTAGACAACTCTCTGAAAGAGTATTTCCGTGGTAAAAGAGTGAATCTTAATATTATTCATACTGCTTGATATGTGTTAGGTGTTAGTAATGTACAAGTACAAGCAGAACTGTAGCATAATACACCTTTCTTATTGAAAGTATTATTGCTACTTTTTCGAAATAGAAGGATCTATATTTACTGTGAATTCTATGAAGATATTCAGCAACAAATAACAACAAATGCTCCTGAAAAAGGGACCGATGATACTAACGCTAGAAGCCAGTAAACTCTTTGTGAAACCCATGTATCCCGTCTGATATTCTAATTATAATCAGTGTGAATATTTCCTGATTCAAAATCAAGGAAATCACCTCCTTGGGAAGCAAAAATGTTTCCAAAAAAACAAAAACAAGACATGGTATCGTTAATTTAAAAGCCAGTGCGGCAAATTAGGGATAATGCAAACCGTTGGTTTGTTCGGACAAATGCTTCCTATCTATTATCAAATTTCAAGAATAAATTTCATACTTGGAATAGCATATTTTGTATATAACAGTATTCTCAGACGGCAAAGTGCAGTGGGATTTTAAATCAATTTTAGCCTCTGATTTCCCATTTCATTGGCACGAATATACCACCACAAATTCATCAGCATTCTATATGCTTATTTTATTCTGGCATGGAATCATGCAATCACAAATGAAAACCTTGTTTCAGTAGTTAATAATCAGCTGTGACCAATCCCATATCAGGCGTTTTTTCTCAATATTCATTTCTTATCGCTTGATATGCGCAAAGTAAACAGTCAAACCATTCATGTAAATTATTCATCTCAAATTCTTAGTTTTATTTTCAATAGAGCACGAGCCAGAAAATTATAACATGTTTTGTTGATGTTTATTTCCAGGAGAATTTGATGACTTTGAGTTGGATGATATTGCTATGTATCGTTGGACAATATGATACATCTTAGCATCTTCCTAGTCAGTACAAAAACATATGTAAGAGTCGAAAAAATTGTGAATAGTATATAAAGTGTGTGAGAAACCAAGGAAATGCCAGAAAAAAAATGAGAAGGAATATAAGGGACAAATGAAAAATAGAAAGGATAAAAAAAAATAGAAAAAGCAATAAAAATATATTCCAACTCCGGAAAAAAAACAGGGTATATGAATACATCATAACGCTGATCTTTTTATTTAGAGTGACATTATTATGCGTATGCAGTTATAATGGATAGATTATGAATGAAGCGTATTAATAATGAGAAACCTACGATAGAAACAAAAATTACCTTTATTACGCCTACACCCTCTAATGTTACATACAATTTATCTGTTGTTCCAATGCTTTTTACTTTTTTGATTATGCTTTTTATGAAATTTGGTTTTATTGCTACAAAGTAATGTAGGACAAAACAAAAACTGTAGTGCAACTTGTCAAGAGCTTCAAACAACCTGGAGAATAGAAAATGTGTCAGAGAAGTAAAACAAAGTTTTTGATGTTAACGGGTCTGTGTTGTAGCAGGAAAAATTGGCTTAGGATCGATAGAAGATATTCACTGTCATGTCAATTGGATAAATAGTCAATTTTAAGTTTCTGACAGTGTTATTGAATGCAACAAGCCCCAGAAGTAGGTTTTAGGGATTAATGGTCCCATCAAAGTCTTTGCAATAACGGTGTTGAGGACATCAATCAGAAAAAAAAAACAAAGCAGAATAATACACAATGATGAATTGGAATTCGACTAACATCTTTTCAATCAGTTTGATCACAGTGATTTTTCTATTCCTCTGCTAGTAACCATAAATTCATGAAGTTCAACGTTTAGCAAACTTTTTTGGATTAAAAGAAATCGTACCTACTATTTGGAATGAGAAACTAATTGAGTCATTTCCATTTTCTAAAAAAAGTGAGTTGCAGCAGATAATGGGGTCAAATAAATTGAAACATACGTCTATGTTTTGTATAATGTACTAACGCTGTCCTTGCCAACTCCTAATAAAAATTCAATTTTCATAAATTATTATATGTACGTCAGGGTTGGGATGGTTGGTATGAGTGTTTGTCTGTGCATATGTTTGTGCTTGCATGTGCCTGCATTGTGTACATGTAAAACTTGTTTTGAAACAAGCTGTTATAGAGAAAGTTCTCACTCAATCCTTTACTGTTTGATATTGATTTCCTGTTCTCAAGATGATTCTGATGTTGACACAAAAAACAGACCTGCTTGATGAGTACTGTCTACTTTTATTCTGGTGAGCTACACATAGACATACCTAAGGGGTACTATCTATAATTGGCTTTGTGAATACGGATGATAAAGCTTTGCAACCTTTCATCATAGTTATTTTACGCCTAGCAAAAAAAATTGAGTAGACCTCTAGAAGTTTCCTTAAATTTGCTTAATATCAAACATCAATTTATAAGAACCAGGATACATTGTATTCAATCAGTGATGTTTTTGAATGCACTTCTTTCAACATTCTCGACATATTCAATGATCAAGCACTATTCTCGAGCTGGTAAGCTATTATTATTCACATTTAGCTTTGAGGGTTAATTTTGTTTAAATTACAACTCAGATAACTGAAAGGATATGCAGTCTAGTATTGGTTTCCTGCTGATTGGAAAACAGCATCGTACCTTTTTTATGATTGAAAGCTTTCAAATTGATGAGACAAGTATGAAATAAATCCAGATACTATTATTGAGACGGTAGGAATATAGTTATATCTGTTGATAACCTAAATTAAATTTCTTATAAAATAAGCATTAAGAATAGAGACAAACAATTACACACATAAGCACACACACACACACACACACACACACACACACACACACACACACACACACACATATATATATATATACATGTGTGTGTGTGAGTGTGTGTGTGTGTGTGCTTGTGTGTATGTGTGGGTCTAATAGTCTCCATCTCTCTGTCACACTCTCTCTCCTCATATATACATATGAATATATATAGAGAGAGTGGTGGAGTGAGAGAGAAAGAGAGCTACATTACATTCGTGCTTCTCTTGACGTGTAAATTCATTCCTGCACAAAGTTAAAATGTTGATTGGAAAGTTATTTGGCCATAAACTT
>OY735198.1:18138464-18208464 GCA_963457665.1 Thysanoteuthis rhombus | reverse complement strand
GGAAATTTTCAATTTGATACAGGACGCCAGTTTGATGTGTACATCTTCATTTGATCTTCAATGATGATGTTTTACATTTTCTAAGAAAAATCTCGAAACTGTAAACTCAAATACGTGATGAGTGATAATATGAGGATGTTTGTGAGTGAGACCTTGTCTTCTTGTTTCCAGCCGACGTGTGTTCGTGCCTTGAACCTAATATATTTTTTTCAAGTGCCAATAACGGACAATGTACGACATTTTTTTCAAGAATATTGTTTTCTTTGAAACTGTTTACATGCATGTTCGATGAGTTATGATTTGAAAGTCGGTCGATAAAGAATCAGTTAATTTTGTTCTCGGGCGTGCATTGTTTGCAAGTTACCTAACATATCAATATATAATGCTGAAAAAACAAATACGTACATAGATGAACTACAATAAACTTGGTCACATCATCCGATTTCTTAGTCAATTCTCTCTCGGACATGTACACATGATCTCACTTACCATCTCTTTTTTTTTGCATTTTTTTTTGCCTTTATTGCACGCCCTATGTACGCTTCTATGTATATTTGCATTTACTTATGGTGTATTTGAAAGGATACTTGAATTTTCAATACACATAACATACCAATTCATGTGGCCAGAAGATATATATAGCCAATTCTTAACTCAATACAGCTTTTTTTCCGAGTGGATTAGATTCAGCATGTTTGATAAAAGCGGATGTAATTAAAATAAGCAATTTTATTTGATAAGAGGACTTCAAATATGTTGTCAGTCCATCTTGTTACGTGAAGAGAGATGATTGAGAATATTGAAACTAATTCAATTTAACGGTCTAATGATTATCAATGAATTATTAATATAAGCACTCTTGATTGAAGTGAGTCCTTTGAAGGCCCTCACGTTAGCGATTGTTACAACTATCTCTCAAAACAAAATACGATTCCTCAAAAGTAAGATATTGGTAAAATTGATGTATATTAATGCATACAAAGCATGCAACGATTCGATGACCGTTACTAGTTTCTGTCAGCATAAAACATGTATGCATCTGTTCAAGGATATATCTGTCTATTTAGGAATATTTCAAAGTAGAAGATGCAGAGGAACCTATATCACAATAGTGTGCGCTACTATAACTGTGTATGAAATTATCTTGTCCCAATACAAATACTCAAGCATGTAACTGTTTATATGATTTTTTTATGGATCGGGGTATAATTGAATGTATTGAAATTGACCAGAGGAGATTGATCCTTACCGTAATATGTCACAATATAGATCTGTGCTTGATAAAGTTGTCCATGATTCAGGAAGTTTGGAAAGCTATTGAATATATTTATTTGTTTTTATCAGCAGCAACGTGTCCTACAACTTTTATTGTCCATCGTTGGGTAAAGCCCCACTCAAAGATTTGCTACATCTCTATCGAAAGAGTCGTGTTGCAAGTATCTCCTGAACGAAGCTGAACGGTCAGCTCACTTTATGCCGACCATAATTCTAAATATCAACCCCGGGAATCTGCCCCACGGATCCTGATGTCCAAAAGTTGTCTGAAATTCAAAATTGCAACATTGACTGCTCATTGCTGTTTGATTTTTTTCTCACTTATAGACTGATTACTATTTCTGTAAATTCCATATACAGTGCCATTTGTGATTTTTCATGAGATGTTTATAGTTCTCTTTTATTTTGCATATGATACATGATTGCTAATTCGCACCAATTGGTTTCGTTAGGTCCTGTGTTCCGAACCCTGCATGTGAATATTGGGACGACACATCAGTTGTAGACTTGCTCTTATCAAAACTAATGGAATCCTTTGTTCATAAATATTAGATAAGGGAAGCTCTTTATATTTGCTAATTTCAATTAAGAAAAACGGAAAGTAAAATGAAGTTTGTGTAAGATGATGTTTCATCAATTTATAAAGGAGGGCCTTTACCTTGGAAAATTAACATTCAAAGTTCAATCTCTTTACATAAGCTCAAACGGTGATATTTAGCATTAATTTCAATTACAAGGCTATTTCAGCAATATGCTAGCCACATTCATTAAACTGATGACTGAAACATCATCTCAATTTTTTTTCCATTGTCACTTGTTCTATTAAGTTTAAATTATGAACATCGTATCAAACAGTTACATACTTCCGTTGGTTACCGTTCCCGTTCTTGGATATAATGCAAGTGAGTTTTACTAGCTCAGATTCGGAATCAATGTTAACACCAATGCAATACATACGTATGAACACAAATTTGCCCATCATGGAAATAAGCAAAAGATAGCCGCTTTGTTGTTCCATAGAAAACACTATGAAGACGAAGACATATCCTAAATTAATGGGTCAATGGTTCCGATTCTTACTGAGTAGTTTACGTAACGTTATTATCATTCTTTGCATATCCATTTTATCCATTTTGCTGGGTCACTTTCAATGTATTTAAACCTGTAAATATTAACGGTATAGCTAAGTCATGTACAAGATCACAAATATAAGGCGCTCAATGAGGATCAGAAGGTTTACAACCGTACCAATTGAATATATTCCTTCAAAGATCCTATGCAATGATTTCCCATTATCTCCTAATGTAACTTGTGTGATTTGTTTCATTGGGTTTTTGTTTTGCATACAATCGTTTCTAGAAGTGATTTTGTTTGTTGGGATCATTTTTTTTGCACGTGTAACTGTTTTGGTGATACATATTTGTTCATGTACACGTAGAGGTCTAATGTGATGGATTGTTCACATCAATGCACAATCAATGTATCACTCCACTGAAACAAAATGGATAAAATACGCAATTACAGGATATGGGCAGCCACAAGAATATAACTTTCAACCGATTTTTTCGAATAATTCTATAATTAATTCCATCAGATCACACACATGTGCACACACACACACACACACACACAAACATCCCCAATATATATATATATATATATATATATATATATATATAGAGAGAGAGAGAGAGAGAGAGAGAGAGAGAGATCTACTATCAATGTATCCTAGTGAGCTGAAACATGAACCCAAAATCAAATCAATGGATTGACAATCGAGCTGAGAACCATGGTATTGGAACAGGCAGCAATCATCATAAAGATAACAAATTAGCAATCCATCCAATCAAAAAAGATCTGTGATAGATTTCATAAAATCCATGAGAAAATGTAAACCAAATAACTTATCATTTTGTCCTCATGGACTGTACAACTCTAATTCAAATTACCTGCATACTTTACAAAATCAAGTAAAAGATGAAGTATAGTATTACTCAATGTTAGAAAAATCACATGCTCCTTTAGTAATGTGTACTTCCAAAACTAAAGACTACAAATGCAAATCAGTCATTAGTTGAATGTAAGTATTTGCAGACATCAGCAGGTTAATGGCTGTGGCCATTTAAAACGAAACATAACTGCGACCAAAGAGTTACCCATAGAAAGAATTGAAAAGGTTATAAAACAGTCTTAAATTCTATAATGAGTCTGGCAGAAAAATCTCAGTCGTTTCCTTTCAACAGTGTCCAAAAATGGCCCAACCATAAGATGAATTATCAGTTTATAAAGAAAAACATACTCGTAGTCAAGGGAATGATAACGTCGATATGGAAATCTGAAAGAAATCTGCTTTGAAAAAATATGCACAGATATATGAGATAAAAATAAACAGAAACATGAGATAAAATTATAGACAGAAGTGAGACACCGGTCAAAAGCAATGAGATGTTTATACGGAGAGCAAAACGGAGAACAGCACTGGCACTTGAGGAGAAAAAAGGGCACAGCTGGCCAAAACGTGACGCGAATTGAGTGATTTTTAATATGGAAAGTGACTTTTAAATATGGATCGTAAATTGAAATTTTCTTAGATTATTTTTGTATTTGGTCCAATCCAAAAGAAAAGTATACGGATGTCTGCTTCGAGGAAGAAAGGTAAATCCCTAGCTCATTCATAACGCAGTTTTCCTTGTTAGATATATGGGCAGGGGAAATGATCAATTCTTCAACAGTATATACACAGGAGTACAGTGGATATCTATAGCATGTTTTCGATTAGATTTGATGATGAGGAAAAGATCTTCCTCGTGATACTGAATATTTCCTTATGGCAGATAATGAAAATTCACCTGACAACATGGCCAGCAATAACGCTGGATACATACCCAAATAAATATTTATCTAGCAATCTTGCTGAGTTTGGATCCAGTTTGATAGAGAATATTGTTTTCTGTTATGAAGTCAAGGTGTCAAAAAATTCAGGCTGTCGTAAAAGCTGGAGGATGACCAAATCCTAATTGTGATTCGTTGTTGAATATTTTTTGAACATTTCCTCAACATTTTTCTATCATTCTATTTCAGTATTCAATCAGAAATTTCCATTACTTAAATGTAATTACAATCATTTACTATACTGTATGTTCAATGTACATAACCTGTTCGGCTTTTAAACATAGGATTTGTGTCATATCTGTTATTTGTATATTCTTTATAAGGTAAGAAAGCTGGATAAAACACTTGAAGAGTGGATTTTCCATAATTTTTGCTTGAAAGTGTATATCCCAACCATTGTCCAATCCCCCGATGGAATACATTTTACCTGTTTAGCCTGCTGCTGTTTTTGCCTCTATACATTTTTCACAAAGAAAGGAAGCATGTATATCCGAAATATAAAAGAATTCTACACAAGATTCAAACATCTTTATCTCAGGAATCATAGTTATGTAGAGCAAACTACTGAATCTTTAACAGTTTGCAAATAGTTGAATAAAATTTGATCTTAAAACTTTTTTGCATTGAAAATCAGAAATAGTTTAAAATGCTGCATTAAACATGAATACATCAATAAAGGTCTGGTTAGTCACTCGATACTAATTGTCGCAATGTCTACTTCCTTTGACAGCATGGCACTCTTGGAAAAATTGGCGATCAATCGATGATTTATCATTGATGCCATTTGTTGATAATGCTGATCAGCCCCTGAACATTACTGATGATAAAGTAAGACAACAACTTAGCATAGATTTACATAAGAAATTGCTGCTTGGTTGGAGAACTGGTGGATGCTGAAAAGATGCTACACTCTCAAGGGACTTTTTCAAGGAAAAAAAAACAGAAAATATTTCATGAACAAAATTAGGAGCAGATGCTTGAATATTTAGCCTTTTAACTCCATTATTACAGCCAGGACGAACATGGTCTGCCAGCCTGACCTGAAGAATGCGGAAAAAGCTTGTTCACTGTTTTGTGACTATTATCAAATACTGTTTCCGATATATTCATCCATTGTGCCCTCCCAGACACACAAAATTGTGCGGATCCAAAGTGAACAAAACTCATTATTAATCTAATTTTCTTGCTAAAGAGGATTGAACCAACAGTTTGTACGGATTAGTGGAGGTAAGGTTGAAACGATGTTTATTTTTACTGTCTGATTATGCAACAGTCTCCTTGTGTAAAAGACATATCTTACAGAATGACAATGCTTCTCTGAAAAAGATATGATTTCCTTTGTCTCGGGGTATTTACAATTTAGCGGAATCAGAGAAAAGCAGACTGACGGTCTGGAAATTTACAAGAGCTTAACGAGATTTTTATTGGAGAATTTGCTGGCAAAACCGGCATTTTTATCAGCGATAGATCATTCTTCCCTGATGCACTGCCATTAGAATATTTGCGTACTTGTGAGCACATTATGGGTGATCAGTATCGAACCAATTCAGGCATTTGCATTACTTGTGGCTGTTTAGATCAATGGTAGGGGGCAACACAACATTGAAACGATTGCAAGTTTGAATCCTGCAGGGTCTTTATTTTCATTAATTATACATCCTATTTGCGTTATTTAGGCTAAGTGACGCATTCAAGTTTAGCTTTTGGTACGAAAAAACCCTACGTTGTACCCTATCAGCCGTAGATTTAATTCTTGTTGCAGATCCATTCTCTTAAATATTTATGTTGCTAAAAGCAAGTGACACGTTTTCAGTGTGATAACAGAAGATCACATCAAATAAGGATTTCGATATGATATAATGTCTTTAATAACTTAATTTCTCTCTCTTCTTCTTGCTTTTCTCTCCCTCTCTCTCTTTCCTTATATATGCAACTCTTCAGTTGGCTATAGACTATCCAGTAGTCCTTCCAGTACTGCTTGGTAGGGTCGAAACTCTTGCTTCAAACCCAGAAGCAGGTGTCTTACCCCAACCAAAAGCAGGACTGGATGCATATTTATTCGTCCATCAGAGTGCCCTATTCCAGAGTTTAAAGAGTATTACAGTAGGTTATGAAAGACTTTTGCCCTACCTGAGTGTACTCGACTCTGAAAAAAGAAGTATTGATTATATATATATATATATATATATATATATATATATATATATATATATATATATATACATATATATACATATAAATACATATATATATATATATATATATATATATATATATATATATATATATATATATATATATATATATATATATATATATATATATATCCTGATTATTCCCTCTATATTTACGTAAACAAATAAATATGAAAACCGGATCGTTTTAAACATCATTTCCATACGTTGTTTGTCTTGCCAGATAGGTATTTGAAAAAAATGAGATGACGTTATTGCTGATATCTCTGTCATCATTTGATGTAACCTAACATTAAACGCATTAATAATTACCCACTGTTTACAAAACATGACCCAAGGGTCACAATCCATATTTTTACTCGTTGTTATTGTCAACATCATTAACACTTGTAGTCCTGAAGGGCAGTGATTAAATCAATACATAAATACACACAAATACACACAAATAAACACAAATACACACACACACATGAACACACAAACATGCAAACACACACACACACACTTGCACGAATACACACACACGTACACATTCATACTTTGTATGTAATCTTTTTTCTCACTGTGAATGCTAGGGAACTGTTTCCTATAAACGATTGTTGGATTAGACAATCAGTGATATATAAATCCACATGCACACATGCATATATATATATATATATATATAAATATATATATATATATATATATATATATATATATATATATATATATATATATATATATATATATATATATATATATATTGTTACACACTTCCACCAACATAATTAGGAGTGAATTTATTTGTTTGAGGGTTGGTTAGGGCTTAAGAAACTAGTGATTAAATTCTAATTGAATCCAGGCACAGCTGTTTACGCAACGTCAAAACTTTTTACTGATATCTGGAATTATCTCTATTTGTCAATTTTTTTACAAATTTGGCAATGCACAAGGGAGAGTGATTGAGTATTTTGGTTGAACAATCTACAGTTACCTCCCGTACATTGTCTAAATACTGAAACCGAATAAATTCCCTGAATTGGTCAATGTGATCTGCATTGACTTACTTAAGAAAGTGGATATTGAGAAGGATAAACACATTTTCACCGTTCCTTCTTTTTCTTTGTCGATTTGTATTTTATATCTTACAATATTACCAACAAATGTCACACAATATCCATGACATTCTCCTGAAGAATAGACAATGGGCTTTATGAAAGATATTGAATTTCTGGGTTGATCGAGGGATTTTTAAGTTAGCTCACCTTCGTAGATGTATGTCATTAAGGTTTTTGTGTTTTTGGTTTTCACTAAACGATTAATATATACAAATATATGCAATCAAATAATCTACCAACATATACGTTTAGATTTTATATACACAATACATGTATCCGCTGATTGAAAAAATTGAATGTCAATCGCACTTGTCAGCAACGGTACTTCTATATATGAGTGTGTGTCTGTGTCTGAGTGAAGAGCCTATGTGTGTATGGGTCCGTATTGCATATATGTTTTAGTATTCCACTGTGGGGCTGTAATCTTAAAATAAGGGGAAAAAAGCATTGATCAGAGATTATACAGTTGACATTGAAAATCATAATTCAGCAAATAACGTCGTTTGTATAATTCAAATATCATTAGTTACAATTACTTTTGCACTCATCTTGTGGAAATAATTTTGAATCAATTCACGAACTGAAAATATTTAGAAACAATATAATCAATTTAATATATAATTGTCAAATTTAACTTCTATTTGTTGAAAGAAGTTTAAATACAGATGGATTTAGTTAAATTCCTAAACTATAATCTGATCATCTTGAAAAATATCTAAAGTTGTCTTTATTTCCACCGCTTAGAGTACATAAATGTATATCTTTCTCCATTGGACTGTAAGTGTCACCGAAAACATGCTTTTGAATCGAAATATACGTAACAATATTCAATCTTATCTATATTTATAAAACATGATAGAAGCCAACATCTGATGAATGGCTTCCTTCTTAAATTGACATTGATCGATCGAAACACTCATAGACTGTTGAAAAAAGTGCAGAGATTTGTTTGTACTGTCAGTGTCATGGAGAATACGTTGTGTTTAATATTATATCATCAGTGGACATCACTCAACCAGATGCCATCTGAGCAACAGGATGTCTCTGACAGTTATGAAAAAAATCACATTAATGGCTGGAAAATACTTGAGCCTGATTTGACTTCACTCCTGTTTATGCACAGTCTTGCACTGAATGTTTCAATTCTACAATCCACGGTAAAGTATTTTACTGAGAGGGTTTTGGATAATTTAGGGGTTTTATCCCTTGAATGCATAAACAAGTGGATATCTCAGTGAAAGATTGATAATCGTAGTGACAATATATTAACAGTTATCATTAGCTTTTGTTCTTATTTGATGCCTGTTTTCAGCAAAATCTGCCAAGTTTGTCAAATGATCTCCCGTTTACTTTATCTTTGGGAAATGGAGGGATTAGATTACGATATACACTGATGGAAAAAAGTATTGCCACACTTTGGAGGACGATGTTGATTTTGACTTGAGTACAGTATGTAAATGCTAGAAGTGATAACACGCATACCAGTGAATTGTATGTGTCTGGGCTTTTGAGAAAATGCATTTGTTAACGCCCAAAGGCAATGTACTGAATGATTAAGGAGACAGAGTAATGTTGATTGACCAACCAGTGAGAAAATAGAACCATCATTGATTTGTATATTACTTGTAAATGTTTTATTGAGCTAATGGAAACTCATATGTGAGCCATGTAATTGCATTTCCCGGGGCATAAGATTGTATTATGATCGACTCTTTACTACAAGTTTTGCAGACTGTAATGATAGCCTCTCCTCTGAACAATCACATTGAAGGCACAATTTTGTTCTTATATTTTACTTTTTGTGACATCGTCAGTATGATTGATAACCAGTTCTGCTCTCCATTCTTCTATTCATATACCGCCCTGCACATCCCCACGAATCGTTTCAAAAAACTAGTTGAAAATCGTATGTTCAAAGTTGGATGTTGAGATCTATTCATGTTGTGCATACGTTCAACAAAGTGGAAACCAATGTGCCCATTGTTTACCCTTCCATCACGTAAGCTGATTGTTTCATGAAGTCGATATAAGCTCGACAAGACCAAATACACTGTTTGAATTTTTGTGTTTCTCTCAAGCTCTGAGCACCAAGACGGCCAAGATGTAGTATTTCCTCACTTAAGGCATCCAAAAGATTGGATGGGACTTTCCTTTCAATATCTCTCAGGTCTGGGGCGACAGGGAATGAATTCATGCCTTTCTCGAAGAAATTAGTGCAAAGTGATCACAAATAACTTCATACAGGATTGGAAACAAGTGCATGGCTGCCATTTTCCAGATAAGTAATGAATGTGATCAAATAGCTGAAAACTGCACTAGCAGAAGACATACAGAGGTTAAATGAAGAAAAGTTGCACTTTGAAATAAGGCAACTCTTGACTTACAACCCCGATAAAAGAATATATTTTACTGTGTGCAGCAGATTGATATATTAACAGATGCGTATGCGTTCGTGTATATTATAGGAAGAAGTGAGTGTTGTGCACCTTCGGAGGATGGGACTTATAGTAGATCACTATTCATGATACTACATGCTTTTTTATAACTATTTATATTACGGAACATACCTGCATTTCCTGTAAATGTTCGATTGGAATGTTCAACTATGATCTTAAAGAGAAAGCATTTACTTACCAGCTGTTTTAATGAGTCTTTGCTTAATGCCCAATTCAAAAATGGAAAGTATCACTGAAAGACATCGAAGATAAATGGGGACATTCTGAAGGGGACAGGGTGGAAGGCAAAGTTCAACTGTCTCCTTGTAAAGATAGCATTTTTTGTGAGACAGGTATATGACCACTCCTCTTCAATATATTTGGAGAGCTAACGCTTGTGTGGCCATGACAAGATGAAAAAATACAACTTTCAGATAGTTTGAATACTACTCAACGTCTTTAGTGGGGGGTTATCAAGCTAAAAGTAGACGGAATGGATATAGCAAAAATCAAACCAAGAATATTCACTCTTGCAGTAGCAAGGAGTTCATATTTGTTGGGCAGTAATCACCACACATTTCTTAATTCAAAAAATGCAAACATGAATTCTGTCGGGCAAACGGTTATTGATCAATTCAGCTTAAGCAGTAAATATTGAAATTTGCAGCCATCTAAGTCATTTCTGTGATATTAAGAAGACAGCATAAGTTCTTGCTACGATGATTCTTATTATGTTCAAATAGATATACATGGATATAACTACTCTGTAATTCTTATTTATTCATAAGATATCTTTAGCTATCATACTGTTAGTTTGGACTAGGTGAGGGTATGTACACATCTTTATAACCTGCTGGTTACAGATTAACTTATATTAAAACAATGTTGAAACCCTAATTCATCTTAATATTCATTCAATTTAATTCCAAATTTGAACTTTAACTCCATTACTCGCCATCAGAGTGGTTAATTCAACCAAAGCAATATTAAAAAGTAGCACTCTTTAACATTGAGTTCAACAGTCTGTCGGAAAGTCGTAGGTCACAGTATATGATTCTTTCCAACTCTCTCTTTTTAAATTCATATACATACATACATACATACATACATACATACATACATATATATATATATATATATATATATATATGTATATATATATATATATATATATATATATATATATACATACATATATATATATATATATATATATATATATACATATATATATATATATATATATATATATATATATATATATATATATATATATATATATATATATATATATATATATATATATATTTGGATAGATTGATAGGTAGATAGATAGATATAGATATGGATATATACAGGGAGAAATTATCTATCTTTGTAGTGCCAAGCATAATTCTCCCCTCATGCAGTATGCATGTTACTCAGTGCTAATTTTTTGTCCATCTTTTTTCCCAATTTCCGATTAATTTTCCTCAATGCAACATGCCGCTTGTTATGTGACAGTTCATATTGTGAACTTAACCAGACTATTTTTGCGAAATAAGAGAGGGCAAACCACCAACAACAGAATATCATGCTTACAAAGCTCATGAATGGAACAACGAATGATGGAGCTGAGAGAGATCTTCAATATATAGAGGGGCGAGTCCCAAAGGACAACAAAGTATTATGCATTAGTCAGTAACAATATTGCTATCGTTCATTAAGCTGTTATTATCACGAAAACTTACCAGACCCTAAAGAAAAAAAAAACGATGGTTTCTCTTACAGATATCGAAAATATGGGTCTGCATTTTTAAACAACAGGTAAAGTCACCATAAAAGGATCTAGAGAGCAACAAAGTCTCACCAGGGATCACTTTCTACTGACTTTCCAATAACAGGATAATGCATAGCAACACCGGGAGTCGAATGGAGCCCATAAAAGAATGATGGAAATTTTTATTGGGTTATTCAGCAGAGCCAACTGATTAATCTAGATCTCAGTTGAATGATAATTTCCTTGGAGATTTTTTCCGGGTATTTGGCAAAATATACAAAATCCATCTCTACCATGAAAGT
The DNA here is from genome assembly GCA_963457665.1 of Thysanoteuthis rhombus. Taxonomy (NCBI): domain Eukaryota; kingdom Metazoa; phylum Mollusca; class Cephalopoda; order Oegopsida; family Thysanoteuthidae; genus Thysanoteuthis; species Thysanoteuthis major. The sequence continues at coordinate 18,196,506 of OY735198.1, read as the reverse complement.
AAGGCATGTTGGGAATGATATTATTGTGCAGGGAGATTTTACAACATCTGGCACTTGTGCAACACACTGCATAGATCATAAAAGGGTATCTTGAGAGTAAGTCTATCAGGGACTTTATTTCGCCTAGTTCGTATCCAGATTTGAATCTTATAATTGTTGCCTCCCATTATAAATAAACTAAACAATACTGATCGACTGTTTGAAGCTATCGACATAGAGCTGAACTTGACTCTGCTTTCTGAAGGTAGCTGTGCGCATGTATATCCACAGGGCTTGGACGTATAGAGGAATCGAAGGGCGAAAGCATCAGTACTGGAATTATTTTATTTGTTTGTTTGATTCCAGCTTAATATTCGACCACGATTTAGATAATGGTGTCATTGAAAGGCAAATACATTATATGTCAAGCCCATCTTTCAACCCAGGAAATTAAATGAGTTTAGTACGAGTATTTTCCAGTATCCAGTCAGTTTCCAGTCAGTTTAGTTAGAAAACAAAGCATCACGATCGTCTCTTTGACCATAAGATATTTATTCACTTTCAAAGTCCATTATTTTCCAAAGATTTTTAGTAATTGCCATTGCGTACTCCAAGGAATTCACATATTTTTATCGGAAACGTCCACCTGTAGTGCATCTTTCAACTTAGACACATTGGATATGATAGCCGTCCTTGGTTGTTGGTATTCAATCAAGCATGAGTTCGTGGCATTGAATAAACGCCTGAAAGTATTTTGAGATTGCTTTTATCGATTCTACTAAGCAGGCAAGATAATGTCAGTCGAAGATTATAAAAACATCCCTGGCATTGTTTTCATGTTTGTGTTTGCCTTCTTTTGATGTTTTAAGAATGCCGACTTCGGAAAATTGAAATGATATAAACCGTGTTTATGCTTCATTTTCTGATCACTTCAAAGCTGTTATGTTTAGAGTGCAGGTGTTTAATATTCAAATGAGAATGTTCAATATCAGACTCGTAACTGCTACACCCGATATGATACCTGCAATTTGTGTGATTTGCTTCGCCTGTCTGTCTGTCAGTCTGTCTGTCAGTCTGTCTGTATCTCTCTCTCTCTTTCTCTATCTCTAACCATTTACCTTCGTGGATATGTCTTGGTTGCATGTGCCTGTGCTTATAAGGAATGTATTCGAGCATTTGCATGTTTCTAGGCTTAATATCTGTGTGAAGAAATGTATCACCCCCCTCCCTCAAAAGAAAAAAAAACAACATTTATTCATATAAATGCATAGCAGTATAATTCTGGCATTTATTTACTTCCTCTACTTTCAAATGACTTGTCAAAAGTCATCTATGTATTCCCCTTGGAATGATCATACGGATATCTGTTAGGTTAACTCTTCAAGAAACTTTTTGATATCATGAAATTGTCAGAAACACTGATCAAAAAAATAGTTTTTAATCAAGTGAAAAAACTGGAATATATCGAATGAAAACACCCAGAATTAGAAAAAGAAAATCCCATTTCAACTCCCTGTTCGTTTGATGTATTGGATTGTATCGTAATGTCAGATGATATCCATTGAAAGATCTCCGGTTTAACGTATCTGGAACGTATCTGCTCCCGCAATTAATGTACTCGTATTCACCTCGATATTAAGATATTATTAATGTCATTTCAAATGAACAACCAAGTAATGCATCTCACACGTGAAGGATTCTGCTGGTAAAATGTAAAGCCAAGACAAACCAGGCGCATTAAATATCCCGGTACCACACAACCTCTCACCCAGAAGGCTCAAGTCTCCATTTTCAGTTTGACACCAGAGCATAGTGCTCTCTGAGCTGTGTATACTCTGTGCTATGTGATTGGGGTAGAGGAATCCCTTTCTCGGACTTTTAATCTTGAATGGTGAAAATAAATTTTTATCTCAACTAGACAAGAAATATGAAAGTGACACTTCTGCCTGAGGTGACAGGAAATTGTTTTTCATTCCCCATTTGGAATTGTCTCTTAAGCAATTGGAATTATTTTTCATGTAAGTAAAATAATAACAAATGAAGAGATGCACTCTATTCAAGTGCAAGCAAAATGACCTAGGCGATTCTCAGACCATTCGTAATAATTGGTAATTTAAAAAAAATGTTGTGCTTTCAATATTCGAAAAATATTGATAAATCATGACGCCAAACATTGCGAAAAAGTCACCATGAATCAATCAATAATTTCAGCACCAGGCAACGCGGCCTACTGGCTCAGAATAAAGTCGGCCCAAGACCCTGAGTGGTGCAGTTTTCAATTTACACCCCGTTCAGAGGCCATGTTCGGACTATGTCTGTTCTACTCACTGTATAATTATGTAGAATAGACCGATGTCATGATGTATATCCAGATTAAGGATTAGATATCATCAGCAATAGCAATTATAAATTACTTGCTGGACACACGTAGTAAAGATCTCCTTCGATGACGACTCCAACTATGTAAAACTTTGTCATGTCTTACAGACATATCTTTATTTATCTCCATCACATTTTTCACTGCCCTGTGATCACCAGTCCTTCATTCACTTGCTCAATTTATTGTCTATTTCTCTCGATATGTTTCTTTTTTCATCCCTATTTTGTTTCTATAAAACTTATAGGGTATATTCAACCATAGGCCACACCTGGGACAGTCCCTATCATTACCCCTTTTAAGATTTCCTGTGTAGATTGAATTGGCTTCCACATTTGTCTTGTTGATTTACATGTTCCACACTGGTAAGTCATTCCTGGTACTGTATATTCCTTTGGGAAAAGGAAGAGATAGGGAAACATACTGGTAGGTGAGGAAAAAACCGTTTCAGTTCCTTTGATGCCAAAGCAGAACGATTGAGACGTAATCCGATGCCTAGATTGTGGGGGAAAAGGGTTTGATATTATTGGACAAACGGGACAGCTCCTCAGTCAATGGAACTTTCATAGGTAATATATAATGAATGATCATGAAGGCCCCATGTCTCCAACGATGATAAAGATATTTTTTGGTTTAATTGAATAACTTGATTTATGTGAATGTACGAAGAGGGATGACGGATGAAAAAAAAACATGATTGATTTTCAGAAATGGAGAGAAAAATAAAAAAAAATGATGAACATCAAGTGCAAAAAGAAAAGGAGAAAGCGTAAACAAAATGAACCTTCAGAGATTCCTAACAAATGATATAAAGGAAGGGGGAGAGGGGAATAACTGAAAGATAAAAGGCTCCTAAAAGCAAAGGAAACACAAATGAAAATTATTTAGAAAGAGCCAGTTAGAAGGAGATTGAGAACATTTCCACAGAAAAATGAAGTCTCTATGTAAATATACTGCACAAGAAGAACACCCTATAAAAATGAGAAAACAGGACGGGGAAGTTGGATAATCCTTCAAAAAGAAAAACAAAGTGATATACGAAGCAAAAGCTAGACGAGAAATATAGAAACAGAGGACTTTTTCATATATTCAAGGAATTGTCAACTAAATCCGTCACTGATGCTGGCTAATGCTTTTCTACCATGTATGTATGTATTGCACGTATTGTTTTCACCGATTGAGCTGGAGAATATAAACATTTACTCATGATTACATCTAGACATAACTGTTCTTTTAGTTTTTTGCTCTTCCAAAAGGAATTTAGTTCGGGTCAAAATTGCATTGTAATTTTTTATTGGATTGGTCTCTTAGTCTATTCCTGATCGTTGTCACATTCTTTGTTCATAAATTTGAAGATTTTTGGCAATCATCGCTCAAGAAAAATTGGGAGACATAATTCATTCATCTGTTCCTTCAACATTCCTGATTTCGTTCGAATTTCTAACTAGATCTCCTTACGCTGACTGAATATATTTATTTCATCAATTGAGAAATTCCCTTCGTGCATCGCTCTGGCAGAATCACGCTTGTAGATTTGACTAATTTGTTATTCACATTGTACAAAGGGATGGAGTTCTGGAGTGCCAGCATCCGGTTAGCTACACTCCAATAAAGATACACTGACTGTGGAATAAAGAAAAATCGTACGAAAGGATCGAAATCTGGAATGACGGACCCCAGTGGGGTACTCTATCACTGATATCAACTTGTAAACATTGAATAGCCATTATACGAAAGGGATGAAGATCTGCAGTGAAAGATTGTGGTCAACTACTCTGACATTGATATCAATTTGTAAATATTGAATAAGCAATTAAAGGGGATTAAGATCTGGAGTGGGAGACCAGAGTCAGTTGGTCTAACACTGACATCAATTTGTAAATGTCAAATCAACATCGTACGAATGGATGAAGACCGTGGCCAGCTACTCTATCATTGACATCAATGTGTACATGTCGAATGAACATTGTACGAAGGGATGAACATTTGGAGTGACAATTCCAGGTTAGGTATTGTATCACTTATATCGACTTGGAATTGTAGAATAAACATTGAACATAGTGATGGAGAGATCCACCTGCAAATAGAATTTTAAATTGGATTCCACATGTTAGGTCACATAAAGTGAAATATTCAATTCCTTCACAGTACTAAAAGTGGAGAATGTATTTAATTACATTTCTTTGATTCTCATCAGTTATATGTCTGCATCCTTTCTTTTTTCATTCAAAAGAGAATAAGAAATATACAGTCAGTTTAATCAAAAATGATGAATTGTATCATCGTCTTTTTGTGCTGGAATGTAATTAAATCAGAAAACCACCAGATTTACTAACTCAAAAAGCTTGGTATTACATATGTGTCGCGTAAAATTAAATATGCTAAGGTTATTTGATAGACGATATTATTATCTGCATCCATTTTACATCGGGGTTAGAGGGAAAAATGCATGACATTTCCTTTGTTCAGTTTCAACATTTGTTCGTTTAACAGATTATATTGTTATAGGTTGCTTCAATACTGTTGTACAGTGGGAGAAATGTTATCATTAGCAATGCTCATTACCATTTGATCAATGTCCAGTATGCTGCTAAATTCTAAACCCCGGTGCTTGTCCTTTCATCATTGCCATATGCAAGACAGTGAATGATTTGTTTGTGATACCTTCTAGCATAATTATATGTAATGTCCCCATTCTAGTAAGTTTTGGAAAAGGTATCTGATTGAGTATTTAGTTCAGCTAGATATGGACACTTGAAATGTGTTTATAACTTTGAGAGAGAGAGAGAGAGAGAGAGAGAGAGAGAGAGAGAGAGAGAGAGAGAGAGAGAGAGAGAGAGATGTGTAAGGTAGCTCATTCTAGAAAATTCTGAAGACTGTTGCTGGCCGGCATTGTCAGTTGTTTTTTCATTGGTTTGTTTACAACCAGAGCAGCACATTCCATAAACTACCAGATATATCTGGGAAAAGCAACCTTCCCCTATTACTTACTCATAGCGCCGAAGAGAAATAATGTATTAATCAAGGAATCATTGCCAGTGAGAGCAAACCGTCCCAACTGAAGTTATTACATGGCTTGCCTATTCCATCCTGCCAGATAAGTCTCTCAGCGGAAGAACGCAATGTAATGACTATTATTATAGGCTAAGTGGTTTTGTTGTATCACTTGAGTTGGTTATTGCTTCAACGCGCTCTGTAGTGCCATTTGGTTATTTGCTGCAACCTCTAACATATCAAAGGTGACTGTCACAATATATTTCAATGATAATGAATATGATGGTGGAGGTGGGTGGAAAAAGCAAAAGCCTCTGAGAGTATAGATTCGAGTAAAGTAACATGAAAAAATATTCAAAATGATAAGCCAGGATTTTAGCGTCCATCGTTTAAGAGCTTCTTAACAATTTGCAAGACCATTCATTCTGGTTGTAGCATAACCAATATTTTCTGATCCTACTAATTCATCAAATATAACATATGCCTTGGGGAAAGTACAGCCCTCAAAGGATTGGAATACCTCATTTATAATGCTATTATCTAGAAAGGGCCTGGCATATTCTCAAGACTCAAGTAAATGAGCCAACTCAACTGCATTTTTGAACTTTTCTATCTCATTTCATCAAATTAAATCGATTCAGCATTGGTTGGCTTCGAGAAGGCTTTTCAAAGTCATTGATGCCAGGACACAGCACGGTACCAACCCTGCATATGTAAGAGTCTTACAACATACCTACCAACATATCAGTTGCTTCGTCAGGCTAAATGCTTCAATGCACTGACACAAATTCAATGAGCCCCTTCAGCTTAAAAAATGAGTGAAAATGAAATACCAACTCTCCACATCTTCCTTCAACATGATCTTCCAAAACCTAGATTTTGAGACAGGGAGAATAGAGAAAAAAATTAGTTACCTGATATCACATTTGAAATCTTAGATTAGCTGACAACATAGTCATTTTTGATCCGTCAAATAAAAAAATTAGAATATAGGAATCATCCATTTGAAGACATCGAATAATACTTACCCTCATAATTATAAAAAAAACTAGTCATGGAAATCATATGAACTACACCAAAGATGACTATTAACAATAAAAGATCTCAATTCAGTCATAATTCATTCCAATTGGAGATTATTTTCAAATAATTGAATAAAAATGCAGGATCTCTTGGAAAACACTGAGCAAGTACCCTGGTATTTGCTTGCAGGTGGATCAAAATTCCTTTGCAGGCCGAATCTGATTGTTGTGCGATAGAGTGGTTATAATTATATATCATCACAGAAGAATGTTTGGGAACAATATTTTCAGTCGTTGAATGCTGATTTTTATTTATTTAGATGTGACAACATCAAGAGGCTAAATGTTGGTAGACTATTTTTGAGTTGATTTATAAGAGGTAGTTATAAGGCTCAACCAAGTATAGTTCACGACTGCAGGGTTTTAATAACTATACAGTCGGTCTGGTTCGCCACATTATTTTAATAGCCATTACTCTGAAGCAAGTCATTCAGGGGTTATTCATGGAACTTATGTCTGTCTTGCATACGGCAGCAAATGTCTGGCACATAGTAGAGATCGAATCAAAAACATGCATATTTTAAGTGGATATTTGAGTCAGAATGTACTGACAAGATTTCAATGTTAATGTTTAACGTGCCTTAGAACTTGTCGTTTGAAAGATTGACACGATAATTTTTTTTCACATTAGAATCTGTTGATAATTACACCCAACTTCACAAATCTATGAGTAAATAAATGCCAAAAATTACGTGTATATTATGAAACTCCCCAAAAAGCCTAATGTTTGTGGCTATGTCCTTTATTGAGAATACATACGTATGACATTTTGTATGCTTATTGAAACTTCTGTAATAAATGGGATAGATGAATACTCTAAAACTGGCTACATTAAGAGTCTATGGCTACGGGAAAGCTGTAGCGTTTGGAATTAACGACCTAACAAATCTGCTTCTTGTTGAATATTTGCATGATGAAATCTTCCTAACTATTTATTTCAACATGACTTATACGGTACTTAACTCCGTGAATAGTCTTGGAAAAGACCGTGTCAAATGAAGAATTTAAAGGAAAGCCTAAAGTTTGCAATTTTAAAAGTTTTTTTAGAGTGCCTTTTTGGTTTCAACAGTTTATGAAATCCAGTTAAATAGGTTTGATACTTTCAAACCTTTCAACATCGTGACTAATCTTTTGGTAAAAGCCAGGATATAAGGTGCAGAATTCCATTGAGTTTAGAGTCTACCAAAGAAAAAAATTCAAAAAAAAAAATCATCATGGAGGGGAATCATGAAGGCTCTTAGCAAGCATGAAGTCTATAATGATGAATTCGTACTGGAGAAATGGGCTTATTTGTCCGACAGCATGAATTCTAAATTGAATTATATGATACATGAACCGATTTGGAATTTTTCCTGTCGATACACGGCCAATAAAAGCATTCGGCCATTTAAATATAGGTTTGTATATGATACAACGCAAATCATAATTTAAAGATGAATATACGTCCGTGAGTGTGTGCTAATGTGGTTCAGGTAAGATGCCATAAATTAGGATTCCTACTCGTTCCAAAAGTGGAAAAATTTGAAACTATTTATCCGCTTGTAGAATGACCCCTATGGATGATTTAGTATCTGAGTAACTTTTTGATGCCCATGTTCTGAGTACTATTGTTTCAGGCTAGATTTAATGCGTTTTCCCACTCATGAGAAATTATTCACATTGTTTCCATTAATATACAAACATGCAAAAAAAATTCACTTGCTGGGAAAATATCATCTCCGCAGATGTGTAGACAACGGATCAACAAACACAGATGTTGCTCAATAATTGTTCATTTTTGACCAATGACATTGTTTGTTTGATCCCTTATTTGGTTTTAGTTTTCAGAGGGTCAAAGAGGAACAAACATTTCTCAAAAGACAAGTAGCAAAGCTGCTGTGTAAATTAAGAGGAGAAAATAGTCTTGAACGAGCACAAAAAAGTTCCCCTTGATTAGCATTCCTAAGCTGAAACCTCCAGGACCTGTATGAATCGTCACGTCACATTTTTGATATGTTTACTCTCAGAGGGTGAAATGAACTTTATTGAAATTCGGATAAAAAGGGTTCGAATACGTCTATCAGGGAGTTTGAAACAATGTTCAATCTTGTTTCAAAAATGTGTTTCGATTTTCATAATCTTCCTTAGAACTTTTACAATTTCCACGTTGTTTTTAGATGTTAATATAAGATTTTGTGACTTATTTGTTTTTTTTTTCTTCTGAATTTAATGTAAATTCTGTGATTAGTCACTGCTTGAGAAATTGGGGTGTATGTGTATGAACCCCGAGGGAATGGAACAGGTAAAAATTGATCGAGAATAGAGATTATAGTTTTGATGTCTGTGGAGCGCAAAAAGGGTGAGATATAAATTACAAAGTTGCATATTGGAAGACAAGGGAAAGAGTTGAAGAGTAAGCCACTCTGGTGCAGACAGACTTTTAAAAAAATTCTAAACGATACGAGATGGAATATGCAAAAACGATACCACGGTGTACAAATTTTGAAATTGCACTCACGATATGGTTTGACATGTGTTTTTAAAATTATTCTTATCACGCACATCTTTGCTTCTATTCATTAATAACTTTGCTCCACAGAATTAAAAATATGAAAATATTCCGCAGAATTCTATTACTTTTCTTTCAATTTGGCTATTTCAAAACTGACAGTCATCATTTGTTGTGAGGTTGAATGTAACTAGGCAATTGCAAACTGAAATCATGAAATAAATAAATAAATAAATAAATAAATAAATAAATATATGTATATATATATATATATATATATATGCATATATATATATATATATTTATATATATACATATATAAGTTCAGATACAAATTTTTTGTTAACTGCATCGATTGTGTTTTTGAGTGTTGATAATTCTAGACAGTTCGAGCACTTTCAGCTGTTATAAAAAAATGATGTTTTTACAGAGTTATTCAAGAGTTGATGAAGGAGGGATTCTTGCATCATATATATATATATATATATATATATATATATATATATACATATGTATATATATATATATATATATATATATATATATATATATATATATATATATATATATATATATATATATATATATATATATATATATATATATATGAGATAGGTATTTGGGCATATAACATTTATGAAACCTTTGACTTGACGGATGGTTTTTCGACATAATGTGAAACTAGAAATTACAGATATAGTGCCCACCATTGTTATTGTTTTGAGTAGAATGCTCAAAATTGAATGATAGTACTAAAATTCAACCATTAATTTATTTGCATGATGTGATTAAATGTCAATTGACGTAGGATTTGTGATTGATTGTAGCATTGGGAAAGAGATGGCCGATAAATGAACTACTTTTCCTCCACTTTGGGCACTTAAAACAAGTTTTGATTGTAATGAAGCAAACATGAATGCTGCTGGATGCAGAATTTGATTACAGATTTAATTCTTCCTCTCATTAAATATCCAGAATGATTATGTGTAAAATTGTATATCCTATAAATTTTTTGCTAAGACTTACATGTACGATAGTTGCATTTATTTCTCCATACATTACCAGTCAGTCAGAGCAACTGAAAAACATGAATAAAGTATTTTTTGATGATTTTTGTAAAAATAGAAAATGTAAACTTCCAACACTTCAATTCACAGCTAGTGCAAAATTATCTAGTTATAAATGTACTTTGAGGATACAATACCTTTTCAAACAATATTCCCTATTCACGTCCACTGACAAAAAATATGACTATATATTTTTTCAATGTTGGTTGATGTAAAGAAAAGCATAAGATTTTTGCTGAATACATATATGATTTAACGGGACTGTGGCCAGTTTGGAGAGAAGTTTTGCTATCCGTATTTATTTTTTCATCCAATATTTTACAATTATTTCATTGGGTCTTGTCAAAGATCATGCAATTCTGATCAGTCTGTTAAAGCTGTGATAGAATGACAAATTTACAGTCGAAAATTCTGAAGGAATCACAGTTTGTGAAGGCACACGATACAAAATGCATGACTCTTAATCACATCATACCAAGGGAGCATTGAGCACTCTCACTCTGGAAGAGTGTCTGGGTCTCATTCTATCAGAAACACTCTTGATGCATGAAGAATATAAGAACCAGAGGGAACAGGGAAGCCATAAGATGCAGTGACACTGAAAAAACACCAGCATCGTTAAAAGAGATAGGGGAAAAAACATATATTGAAATGTATATCATGAATGAGGGAATGTAAAAAAAAAACTAGAAAAAATAGTTTCAAAGGAACATTTGAAGACGTTGAAAAGGCAGAAGATCAGGTACATAAAAGATTTGAGGTTAAGTTGGATATATTCTGAAGAATTAGTCTGGAAAGAGACTCTGATTCTTTCCCCATTTCAACAAAATCAGCTGCAGATGTTCTATGCATAACAGGAGACAAAAATCAGGCTTTTGTGAAAGGGGAAAGAACATAATCAATATTGGGAGAGATTGAAGGAAAGAAAAAAAAAATTCATCAATGGCATACGTTCATCCTTACAAAGATGATATTTTGACTTATATTTCTCATAGGAAATGCTTTCATCTTTCTCAATAGTTTTTAATATTTTTTATCACACACACACACACACACACACATATATATATATATATGTATATATATATATATATATATATATATATATATATATATATATATATATATATATATATATATATTCACTGTGTTAGTAACAGGAAATGCCGACATAATTTACGTTACCGATACGAAGCTTTCATATTTGTCAGTTACATTTGTATCGGACACGGAGCAGAAAGGTAAGACTTTGTTTTATTGCACATTTTGGCAATTGCTGCCTTTATATATATATATATATATATATATATATATATATATATATATATATATATATGATTATGGGCTGCGTTGGATTATATTGAAACTGTATTCAAAATGAGTCCCCATCATCACATCATGAATTCATCATCGATCATAAGCACCAATAATAGTATTAACGGAGTTGAGAAAATGGGGTGCTGGAGGAATTGCACCTTCAATCAAAAGGGTAACCGCTTCATGGAAAAATATAATTGTACTCTCTCTCTCTCTCTCTTTCTGTCTTTCTGTCTCTTTGTCTCTCTCTGTCTGTCTGTCTTTCTTTCTCTCTCTCTCTCTCTCTCTTTCTGTCTTTCTGTCTCTTTGTCTCTCTCTGTCTGTCTGTCTTTCTTTCTCTCTCTCTCTCACACACACACTGAGATACACATACCTCAGACTCCTTTCATGTTGGAAAAAGTATATATGTTAACTAAAAAGAGAAAAAAAAAGCTCAGATCTTTTAAGTTTGATTGTTAGATAATCTGACAAGTTTGATCAACTGGGTATGGACAAACTAATCCTGTAGTTATATCAAAATTCTGATGTGGCCCTCTCAATAATGTTGATAGTATTAGATATTCGACCATATATTACTCTTGGATGTTTTGCAAACGAATGATTCTATCCCTGAAATATACGCTGGTTGTTTCTATCTCAGGCTTGCATTCATGACAAAATGTTGCAATAACTGGTTGATTCTGGAAACAATTCAGAAACAATGTAGTCAATTAATCCCATGTGTATTGGTCGTAAGATATGATTTCCGATGTAAATGAATTTTTACAGTGTTATACATTTGTAGAGAAAATAATTTCGGATATAAGAATGATTAAATAAATAATTGTGATACTTGGCTGATAGTTTGTGAAGAAAAGAATGAGTCACACAAATATGTACATATTTGCTATTTTTTTCTTGAAATTCCGCTGAATTTCACATGTGCTGATTTGGATATGTTTTCTTGTCTATTTTCTGATTGTATATTGAAAATTGATAAATTTTTTTCCTGTATCTTGTCCATGGGATGATTTGTTTCATGGGCCCCCTAGCGGTAATATGAGTAATCTACATAGCATTGTTGCTTGTAGTAATAGGAGTTGTTTATTCTGTAATTTCAGCGATTGGAGTTTAGGTACCTATGATAAGATAGGAAACTGATAACGCTCATTGATTATATTCAATAAAGAACGATGAAAGTACTTGATTTAAGATGGTCCAAAGTTCCAACTGTGAATAAAAGACGGCATTCGATTGTATTATCCCCTTGACATATTTCCATTTTTTTTAATCTTATTCCTTATATATCAAACAAAACTGTCACAAAAAAACTGTCAACATAGTTTTTTTTCTTTCGAATTTGCAGGTTGGTGTGTATGACTCCTTATTCTCCCCAAATTGATTTATTTGTTTGCTTTTTTAATTCCCTCCTCTGAAAAAAAAATATTGGACGAGTTAAATCTTCAATGCAAGTTCATACTAAACTGACCTTTTGCACATAAGAATGTTATCATATTGAAGTCAACGTAAACAAACTTCAGATGGTACATCTGTACGAGTCAAAGCTTCACAACTCTGAATTAGTATTAAATTAAAAATCTTTGACACATGTGAGTAACTATTTTTTTGTTATACAAGTCAACTGAATAGGTATGCTGTGCGTCTGCGTATTTTTGTATAACTTTTGTGTGTTTGTTTCGCGGAAGTAAGAGGGAGAGAAAGAGAGAGAGAGAGAGAAAGACGGAGAGACAGAGAGACGGAACGACAGCAAGGCTTCATATGCTAAAAAATGTTATAAAAAGGAAAACGGAGGAAATGGAGTCAGGAAAAGTGAATAGGAAACCAAGTCTGGAAATTGAAACAAGAAACCTAAAGAAGCTAGTCACGAAAATGATGAAACTAGTAAAACATGGAGAAAAAAACTCATTTTTTTTATTTTGTTCGAAAATGTGGACGATCAATAGTGTATTTTTAAGTGCATAAAAAACACGGAGGATTATATCAAGATTCCGAGCTGATTGTTTGACAAAACCTTTTTTTAGCCTCCAAGGTAATCTAAACAATGCTTTCCAATGCAAGTGAACCGTCAGTGAAAGTATAACAACAAGGAACGGTCCGACCCATGGGTTTTCTTCAAGAGAAAACAATCGAAAGGAACAGTGTGATATTTTTCTTCCTGATTATGCATTCCTTCCATGTTTCTCTTCTTACTGCCCGCGAGTAACTGTATCAGTAGCAAAGATGTGTGCAGCAATATTTCCTTGAGTTGTTCTTGTATGAACCAAAAACTTCGATCATCATCCATGGCTCACTCATTTATTCATGCCCAATTAATCGATTTTTTTATTTATATTCATAGTGTGTGTGTGTGTGTGTGAGAGAGAGAGAGAGAGAGAATGTAGATAAAATTTATCCGTTAATACGTATCAAGTTGGTGATGAGGGCATTGCTTGTGATTTCAATACATATTATACGGACTTGTTCCACATTTTATACTTGACAAATCTTGGAGATATTGCATGGGTTAAAAATAACTAGTTTTCTTAACATCCACCTGAAGTACACAAGCACACACACACACACACACCTATATATATGTCACGAAAGCTTCAGGACGACCCCGTCCTGTTCTTTGGAGTGCAATGCAACAGTGCCATCCCAGGGTGCTGTATCCCCCGCAGCTGGGCCGAGTAATAGAAAGGAACTCCAAGGCTCCCAATGCGTGTATCAATGCGCAGCTTCAGTATAATGTTATTGTGTGTGCATGCATGTATGCAAGCATGTATTTATGTGTAGGTGTGTTTGCAAGTGTCAAGGTGAAGTGTTGAACAAACGGTTTACAGCATGGGGAAACAATCTATGAATATAGTTGAAATTCCTAGCGGTGGTTTGTGTTCATGCTGCGCTAGTTATTCATCAATGCTTCTTTAGCAACAGATCACAGCAGGGATTACACCATGATGCTGATTACGTGTAACCCATTACAACATATCCATGTGATTACTCGAGAGAAATTATCATCAGTCTTTCAACGTCCGTCGTTGGATGTAGACCTTCCTGAGAATTATCTATACTTTTCTATCGCAGTTGTCGCAGAGCTAGTGATTTCTGGATTTGTCTAGCTTGACTCTATTGACTCGGTGTTTTGTGTTCACGCTGCGCTAATTATTTAGAGATTGCATCAATTTTTTTTCAGCAACAGATTACATCAGGGATTACTCCATGATGCTGATTACATGTAACCCTTTACAACATATCCATGTGATTACTTGAGAGGAATTATCATCAGTCTTTCAACGTCTGTCGTTGGGAGTAGACCTTCCTGAGAATTATCCATACTTTTCCATCACAGTTGTCGCAGAACTAGCAATTTCTGGATTTGTTTAGCTTGACTCTATCTTATATACTGCGAGCTTTGGTTGCGCATGTGATCTCCAAGGATCCATTCCAAGAGCCCCTAAGTCCGTCTGTTGTCTGCCATTTTATCAACTGGGTCAGCCTGCTACGATGTATGTATGTATGTATGCATGTATATATGTATGTATTTATGTATCAATCTATCTATGTTATGCATTACTCGTTAGCTAACATCGTCAATGATCAAGGCGAACTGAATGAAGATTTTGAATCAGTTTGTCAATTACGTCTTCAGAATTTGAATTTTTTCTGATGTAGATTTACATTTTTTAAGCAAATATTTTCCTACGATTTCTGAACATCATACTTCGTTTGATAGATTAAATCACTCCTACGTATGAAAATAAGGTAAAATCACTTCGGTACTAATTGTGTTATGCGTTACATATAAACTATTCAAAATTCGCGTTGATTATCAACAGGCTGTCAAATTATATTTAACATTGCATATATGTGTGCGTTTGCGCAGTGTGTGTGTATGTGTTTATGTGGCAAAGTGTTCATGTTATTCAAACATTTATGTATGCAGGCGCATATAAACATTTGTTTAGACAACAGAATGAGCAAAAAACCAACAAATCGATATATGTGCAAAGTAGAAAAACACAGAACGTATGATGGTTGGATAGCAAAACATTCTGGTATTCTGCACGTGGCGTGGTTTTCATGGGTTCTGGACTACCAACATATTTACAATGATGAGAATTATTCAGCATGTGCATGTCAATTAGCTCAAAAGGATGACAGCCATATCTGCATCCCAAATCTGATGCATTTCCCAGATTTGAAGGGTAGTTCTGTTGAGTTTTACGTTTCATACATAAATATGCTCACACACACACACACACACACACACACACACACACACACACACACACACACACACACACACATATATATATATATATATATATATATATATATATATATATATATATATATATATATATACTCATCTTTGGAATATAACTGTATGTGTATATAATTTATTTCATATGTAGGAACTCACATGGCAATGTGCAGGCCATGTTGCAAGGATGAAAGACAACTGATGGACATCACGTCTCACAACATGGATCCTGAGGGATCATATAAGAAACCGTGGCCGACAGAGCACAAGATGGAGTGATGAACTTGACAAATTCAGGAAATACTTACTCAGTGACGCCCATGATAGGGAATCGTGGCAAATCCTTGAGGAATATACGTCCAACAACGGGTGATAAAAGACTGATGATGATGATGATGATAATGATGATGTATATAAATGCTATCATGTGCTTATTCACATAACTATTTTCATATACATTCATAACAATTTATACGTTTTTTTATATATTCTCACATCATGCCATTCACAAATGATCAAATGAGCTCTTTCATGATAGTTTTGAATTATCTTACTCATCTCTGTCATAAAAATATTGCCATTCCCTAACAATCAACCGGGTATAACCTTCATA
This sequence comes from Thysanoteuthis rhombus, assembly GCA_963457665.1. Classification (NCBI taxonomy): domain Eukaryota; kingdom Metazoa; phylum Mollusca; class Cephalopoda; order Oegopsida; family Thysanoteuthidae; genus Thysanoteuthis; species Thysanoteuthis major. The sequence continues at coordinate 18,180,343 of OY735198.1, read as the reverse complement.
CGGAACCTAAATAATGATTTGGAAATCGGAAATATTCTGAGTTGCCAAAAAGTGTTTGGGAGGTTTTTTTACCTGAACCAAATCAAGAAAATGAGGATTGAAAAGAAAAATAAGATGAAAAAGCCAGAGTTGGAAATATAAAATGGAATAATAACAGTATGCACCACCTATACGATTGTCCAATCATACTTTTATTTGTTCGAGTTTAATTTTATCTCTCAGCGTATACGTTGGACATCGTCAAAATTATCCTGGTTTTCGACTATACGTGAAAAATGAAAGTTATGATAATGTAAAGCTTGTTTTGATGAATACAAACATGTGTGTTAGCACACACATTTGTTCCAGTAGAATTTATATCCAATAACATAGATGGATCGTTAAAAATTGATGACATTGGTACAGGATAAATAGATTAATCAAGACTAAAGGGACTAAAAATTCAGAGATGGATCAAAATTTAATATCAACGAAAGGTATTGATGGATATTTTGATCGGTTTATATAAAGTATAAAGACGTTTGTTTTACGATTCAAAATTAAACTTAGTTATTCACATTTTTATGTAATTTATCAATATATGATAACCACTGAACACTTATATTCATAGTCGTTTTTTCGGACTTTTACCTTCCTAAAACGAGGATTAAAGAAAGAAAAAAGAAGAGAAAGCAGTGGAAAAATATGGATATTCACGATACTTTGCAGTTACACGCATTTTTTATTCCTTTTCTTTATCAATACTGTCACCATGGCCATATATTAGTATTTTTATTTATTCTTCCTTCAGACACGTAGAAAAGTAATCCGAATTCGGGAGAAGCAAAACAGATGAAAAATTATGATTGTCTCTGGTTGTACCCCTGGAAACTGTCAGAAGGATATGATGCCTGCTAATAAAAAGTAGGAGTAAAACTAATCTTGAGTAATATGATGAAACCATTTTTTTTTTTTGCTGTACAAATCCCTCTAAAGACAAACAACTGCGTTGAATCTGAAGTGGGATCGAAATTACCTGTTAAAAGATCCATGTGGGATAGAGCGGTCGCCGTAAACAGGTCAACGTGTGGATCAAGGACAGTACCTGCACAAATAACGTTTCTAATATAGAGCAGTAGAAAAAAATATAGTTACTTCTATACGGAGCTAAGTACCTACATCAAGTTCACGAAAGAGGGCAAAAAAATCACAGAGCGTTGGTTACCTTTCTTGCCAAAAAAAAGCACCACTCATCAACTGTTGAGTGAGGGGAATAGATCTTTAATAATATTCAAATTTGGTATCCAGATAACAGTAGCCATCATAGCTCACATCACTAATTGCAATTGATTCTTAATCAGGTTAGAATTAATAATCTCTAATTCCTAGTAACACTGACTATGATTTTGCTCTGCTGAATGTACAAAAAGAAGGGACTGAAAAATACTCTGAGTTCATAATAGAAAATGCTTAGAAAGGGTACTTGTGAAGCCATTATTTGGAAATTTTAATATATTTGCGTATTTTAATCTGATATAATGTCTTGATTATCTAAGAGATATCATGACATATTGGACATGAAACGATTTTTATGCAAGTCTCTTGCACACACTGACGAACGCACACATGCATTGACAAACACACGCACACAGACACACAGACACACTCGCACACACAGAGACATATATACATACATACATACATACATATATATATATATATATATATATATATATATATATATATATATATATATACATATATTAAAAAGATGATTGAATTCAATGATAATAGTGTGTAAATGAAATATGTTTTGTTATTACTATTTGACATTCGGCAATATAAAAGTTGTAATCAAAATGAAACAATATTCGAAATAATCGTTTATTTCCAGACATAACGCCCCATGCTTATCTGACGTTGGAGTGGCTAAAGTTAATTATTTCAAAATTGAGGAATATATGCTGGGCTAAATTGGATATATATATAAAATGGATATGGATATATATATATATATATATATATATATATATATGTATATATATATATATATATATATATATATATATATATATATATATATATATATATACACACATATATATATATATATATATATATATATATATATATATATATATATATATATATATATATATATATACGTATATATATATACGGAGGGATGAAATTAGATTATGATGATATGAACTTGCCAGTCATTGTATGTGTAATGCTTTTTTCAGAAGGGATGAACGCAACAAGGAATCAGTCAGCTTCAACTTGATTATGATCATGTTCACTTATATTGTATGCTGTTGCAGTATTAGTTTGAATGGGGAAAATGTAATGAAACAAACTAAACATGATAAACGAAACATATCACCTCATTTCATAGAGACATATTGACATGGGTAAAGAAGAACACAGATATTCATTTTGTCAAACTCTCATCTGCACAATTGATTAATTCAACAGCAATCATGAATGCATATTCATCAGGCCAACAAGGGGTGTAATAACTTTTTCAGTCAATATGAATTGGGAGATTATTATTAAGATATCTACCTAAGTAGCCTCTCATCAATCCTCATACACAGAAACCATCGTGGCATCCCAAAGAAAAAATGTTATTCAGAATGTATAGCAATGAGACGGAGCAGAAGAAAATTTGATGCATGCTTTTCCAAAGGGAAATTTCTGACAGTGAGCATGAGTAGTCTCAGGTGAAATTTGAAATTTCTATGTCAATTTAATATTCAGCTTTTATAATCATTGCATTCCTAAGACTGTCCACACTGGCTAAATCAGTTTTCATTGGGAATTGTTCCTATGATTATCCTTTTCCTTATATATATTTTAAAATGATTCGTTTTTGTTTTTTCTACGGTTATCAGAAATATTTTTGTACATTGCAGTGAAGATAATTCAGCAATAATACTTATCTCACGAATCATTCTTATCACACTTGTTCTGAATACTTTTAATGATGCTGTATTTGATATTCATACCTACGAATGGGTGGAATTTGTTATCATTTGTATCACAGAGTTATCAGAGCTATGAATGGAACCCTTCAGAATCATTAGCTAAGAGATAGTAGAAAAAATTCGGCGGGACTGATATCTCATTCGGACGTCTAAGCTATTTGAATAATTACTGCGTAAATGAAGATGAAAAGCTGCGTCTGAATTGAAGATAATTTCCCTTGATACAAAGTTGTGCATCTGGCTTGGAACGATGTGAGTATTTCTTTTCATAAAACCAAAAATGAATGTATTGATAGAAGATGCTCTGAAACTAAAATTAAGAATCAGACAGAAAAGACATTTAAAAAGAAATAGAATGAAATGGGATAAACAGATTTCAATTCATTACCTTTTTCAAATATATTGTACTTATGTTCCAAATTTCCAAATTACCATATAATTCAAAATCAACACCGACCCAAAACGTTAGACGAACACATTGAATCAAAACGTATTTAATTCATGATCTTCTTCACTCCTCTTTTTCAATCCAGCTGCTCAACAAATGATAACATATATTTCATCATTCGTTTGTTATCTCATTTCTTTATTTGTCTCCAAGCCCAATGTCACTAAATGCATTCAGCATTCTTCACCGTTTATCTGATGAACAATTCCTCTATTTTGACTGCAGTAACGAACCAAACAAGGTGCATCACAACAATAAGCAGACACCAAGGCATGCTGGTTTTATATTCTTACTAATGAGAGTATCTTGGAGATGTCAACGACCGAGGTAGTTTTTTCTGTTTATATAAAGGGGAATACTTTATTGATGGACAAAGCACTTATTCTCAACTGAGGATGTCTTTACATTGGACAACATTTAGCAATCTAATTGTCCAGACTATTGTTTATTGTTTCAATAACCAGGATTTTATGACAGTGGTCGTATATATATATATATATATATATATATATATATATATATGTGTGTGTGTGTGTGTGTGTGTGTGTGTGTGTGTGTGTGTGTGTGCCTGTGTGTGTGTTTGTGTGTGTGAAAAAAACAAGTAAAAAGGCCACTATAATACTCAAAGATGAAGCCCTTACGCCCTCTAACCTGACTGCATACCACTTATAACCACCTTTAACAACATCCCCTACACTTTGCACACATCATCAATATAAGATAGAACATCCTAATAGATATCAGAGAAATAGTCACATATCCGTGTGTCATTGCTAATCGTAGAGCCAAAATATTAAAGACATGAATAACAATATAATATAAAATAAAGCCTCCTACAACGATATATCTTAACCACTAAATTCTGTTAACCATGTGACGAAAAGATTCGTGTATGTTGCAACCACATTAGGTATACTAACACAGTCCCTAGCTATACCACCAAAAGAAAGGTCTACATATACCAAAGCATAATATGATATAGCAAAATCATTATATCCCTCGTAGCATGTAATGAATGCAATTTACCTTATAAATCAACTATGAGTGGCAATTTAACATGAAAGTAAACAACTACAGACACAGAATTAAATCACAAAACAATCTGAATTACACTTTTGGATACTCCGTCACAGTTTTAACAAGGATGCTAACCTCACTAATATTTAAAAAAATAGAATAAAATACTCCCATTGACATCAGAAAGATATAATGATATGTGGATCAATAAACTCAAAACTGCGCGTCCTAATGGACCCAACACAAAACTTAACAACCCTAATCACATGGACCTCTAAATCATAATCCTCTTACGAACAATAACCTTACGTCTATATCTATCCCAGCGCAGATACATCTTTTATTGGGAAATTCAAAGTCACTCAGACCCATACCAACTGTAACATGGTACGGTATACCAATTTAAAAATCTGGGCAAACATACTGCAATGATATTTATGGTTAATACACATGGAGTTGCTTGACCTCATTACCCTTCCGTCTATACTATCCTCAAAATACCCTCACAATCTAACACCAACCACTTCCTTCCTTCCTTCACTCACATGCTACGTCTTCTCAAAAACCTAAAACTGCTGCTAACTCCATAGACTCCAATACGGGCAAAAAAAGGTAACCCTATCAGGTGGAATCCCATTTTTTGCTAACAAAACAAGGCTCCTAAGGGTGGACTTATGCTTCTCATCAAAGTTATAAAGATTAAATGGTACACTCCCACACACTCACAGTACACACAGCAGAAGGTTGGAATACTTCCAAATATATATGTGTATACATTTATGGATAAATAAACCTAGTTTCCATACACTTTTTCTCCTGAGTCTATCTCACTTCCCATTATTCAATATATACGGGTCCGAAGTGAAGGTTTCAATTCTGCCTTGTGGTAGTGGATGTGATAATGGAAACTCTATAGCCACACTCAAGAGATGTAATACATGGAAACGGCTGTCTATGGATGAAACAATAGTTGTATATATATATATATATATATATATATATATATATATATATATATATATATATATATATACATATATATATACGAGTGTGTGTGTGTGTGTGTGTGTGTGTGTGTGTTTGTAAGTGTGTGCGTGCGTGGGAAGTTGATAGATTTGGGGAATTACCACTTGGTGTCAGCACTACAATTGATATATGAGATTTTCTTCGGAGAAATGTCTCCAAACTAGAATAAGATCAGCAACTGCTTCAAGTGGAAAAGAACAGTATCTGTCAATAGCCAGACATCCATTGTCTCCCAAGTTATCTATTGAAATTTATTCATTACATAGCAAAATTGTTGATTCAAAAAAATGAGTCGCCATCAATCTGTACGGTATCAAATTATCCATGGCTTTACAAACACCTGATCTTCTATCGTCTGCAGTTCACAGTTCAAGCGAGAACTGAAAGGTAAGATGAATTGATATTCGCTTGTCTTGCATGTGCCCTTTTTTTTCAATCGATCACGGTTATTGGCATTGTTTGATATTGTTTAGACATTCTTTTCCGGTAGCTTACGAATATCTGTTTGAAGGTCATCATCAATTGTTTTAAATGTGCTGTCATCCCAAGTTGTGATCTCTCTATGACCTTCATTGGTTTTCTTTGATTTCCATGTCTGGAGACAATCTTTTCCAGCCAACACTGAACAATACTTTCAATGGTAGGTGTTTTGATTGATAAATGAGATGAACCATTTATCCATTATCTACTCTGAAGCATGCAACATGGAAAATAATATGGAAAACGTAGAAGAACAAATGATGGGTAACTCTGTTGGAGAGTGATTGGTATTGGAATCAGTCAGTCCCAAACACTGTGTTAGAAGTGAATTTAAGATTTTTACATGTTACATGCATTTCTTGTAGTGATGAGTTGTTTGTTACGGTAAATATTATAAGATAAGATTGCATTTACATCAGTTCATGCAGATATAAGACAATGGATGTAAGACTGATTGAACATCCTCATCTTTTGCTTGAAGTTCTCGATTTAATATTGTTGTTCAGAAGAATCCTGTCACAAAGCGATAACAAAAATTAGATCCCCCTTCAAATGGAATAAAACAAGTTACATGAATAACAAATAAAACAAACTTGTAGAAACTTTGAAGTGGAGATCTCTTGAAAAAGTGTCAAGTCATATGTACAAGAAAAAAATTGAAATTGAATCAGATGCTTACATGATGACATGAAAGAGGGTTGAATCTCATAAATCGAAAATATTGGCATGCAAGTCCAGTGACTGTTTGGTGTGAAGTGGATAGGACAAGAGTGTCCGTTTATGACACCATCTTTATCAAATCAGTTGCCTTATACCCTGTTTTCATAGAACTGCAAATAATAGGTCAGTCTCCTATATATTTCTAGTGAAAGGAGGCCTTTCCACCAAGTACAATCAAACAACGATACTCAACTACCACCCGCGTGGAAAATTAGATTAAAGGTTTGATAGAGTTGTAATTTCTGTGTAAGGGGTAACAATGACACCAACTATTTTCAAAATTCTCAATGAAGAAGAAGGATTCCCTTATATACAGTCTTCAATTCCCTAAAATTATGAACATATGATTTTCGTGGAAACTATAAGAGTCTCAAGGCCTACGTGATCAACCTGTTCGCCATTGTTCCGATTCGAAACCAAAGAAGATTATTGATGGATGAGAAATGTACTCATCAAACATAAAAACTATATGTCAAATAAATAAATATCACAGTACATGAAACACAAAGAGGTTTTTTTTAGCTCACTTCAGAGAATTCTTGTAAACACTACCGGAGGCTAACAAAGTCTGCAGAGATTTGACTTAATCTTTTGTTCATCTTCTCTTGTTTGATCTTATACACTGCTTCTTGGGATTCACTAATAGTTGATTCGACTATTACTTACATTCCATAATATCAGTCTGGGACTGACTGAACAATTTGTCCCCATTTTTTCTCATTTTGTCTTGTTTTGATAATAAGTGGAATGAAAACTTTCAATGTTCGATCACAGGTAGCGTATGTTGACGATTAGAAGTATTTTATTATTATTATTATTATTACTATTATTATTATTATTATTATTATTATTATTATTATTATTATTATTATTATTATTATTATTATTATTTTGGATTCTCACACCAGTTGCCTGGTGGTAACCGCTGGAGTTTGAGTGACAGCAAGTCTCCTCAAGTCTCCAGCCCTCCTCTCCTAGTACTTGTAGGTCGCAGTAATTCTGCGATTTACAGTTTCACACCGGTTGCCCAGTGGTTATCGCTGAAGGCTGAGTGACAATAAGTCTCCTCAGGTCTTCAGCTAACGTCTCCTCTCTCTTTCGCATATCATGACAGAGCTACGATTCGTTGCAGTCCTTATATCTCTAGCACCTTCCTCAGTATCCGTGCAGTTCCCAGTAGTGTCTGTACGGTCTCTATCCTTCCCCTAATCCCAATCTCCTCAAATCTCACCCTAGGCGTTTTGGGGACAGTTCCCAGTCCGCCGACTATGACCGGTACTACCCTGGTTTTCATGTTCCACATCTTCCTCAACTCTCTTGCTAAGTCCTGGTATTTTTCCCTTTTTTCACCCTCCTTCTTTTTTAATCTATGGTCTGCAGGCACAGCAACGTGTACTATTTAGCAGGCCTTCCTTTTTTTTGTCTACTATTACTAAGTCCGGTCTTCTAGCCTGGATGAGGTGGTCAGTTTGGATGTCAAAGTCCCACAGTAGTTTGTGGTTGTCATTCTCCAAAACTGCCTCTGGCTTGTGCTGATACCACTTTTCCACATGGTTGAATCCCATTTGTTTGCTTAGTTCCCAGTGTATCATTGTTGCTACTCTATCGTGTCTATACTTATACTCCTTCTGGACAAGTTGACTACATTCACTAGTTATGTGGTCTACTGTCTCATTTTTTCACTGCACATGCGGCATTTGCTATTTGTCTGTGTTCTGTCGATTTTTGCTTTTATGTAGTTTGTCCTTATGCTTTTGTTTTGGGCTGCCATGATGAGCGATTCTGTTTCTCTCTTGAGGTTCTTTTTTCGTAACCACGTCCATGATTTCTCGTCTGCTACATCTTGTATCTGTCTTTTAAACTCGCTGTACAATTTTTTCTTTTTTCATCTGTCTTTTCTTGTTTGATGTACTGTTCCATTGTTTTCTACTTTATTGTTTGTTGCACTATCCCTCGCGCTCTTTATGATTTCTTCACTATTTGTTTGCACATATCTATCTATGACTACTTTAGCTCTCTGGACACAATCTTCTATGCTGATGAGCCCCCTACCACCTCATTTTCTCTTAACGTATAGCCTATCTGTATCATCCCTAGGGTGTAATGCTTTATGCATCGTCATAAGTTTCCTTGTTCGCCTATCCATTGATTGGAGCTCTTCCTTTGTCCATCCTAGGAATGGTCCTGTATACCTAACTACTGACACAGCCCAGGTGTTCATTCCCCTTATTAGATTTCTGCTATTTAATTTGGTTTCTAATATTTTCCTTATCCTTCTGAGGTATTCTCTCTTGATTTTCTCCTTCATCTCTTCCCGTTTTATCGTGTCACATTCAAGGACACCTAGGTACTTGTATCGGTCTTGTGCAGTAAATGCCCTAATCTTGTTGTTGTCCGGAAGTTCAATTCCCTCAGTCATTGAAAGCCTTCCTTTATGCATCACCATGATTGCGCATTTTTCTATCCCAAACTCCATTCCTATGTCCTCACTATATTCCCTCACTTCGTTGAACAGAGTCTCAAGCTCTCCCCTGTTTTTTGCAAACAATTTAATATCGTCCATGTACATTAAGTGGTTGACCTTTCCTTTTGTTTTAGAGAAGTGGTATCCTTTGCTGTTTCTCAGGATTCTGTTAAGCGGTATCATTGTTAGAACAAATAATAGTGGGGACAACGAGTCTCCTTGGAAGATTCCCCTTTTTATCCCTACCTCGGCTAGTTTGTCCCCTGCGGCTGTCAAATCTACTTTCCAGTCTTTCATTGAATTACCAATAAATTTAACCACCGGTTCGCTAATTTTGAACATTCTAAGGCATTCGAGTATCCAGCTATGTGGAATCATATCGTATGCCTTTTTGTAATCTATCCATCCCATTGCGATATTCTTTCTCCTTTCCCTTACTTCTTTTAAGATCATCTGGTCTATGTAGAGTAAATCGTTTGCCCCTTTGGTTCCTATCCTACACCCTTTCTGTTCTTCTGGTAGTAGCCCCCTTCTATCCATTGACATGTATATTCTCTCTGCTATTTGCCCGGTCAGGATTTTCCACATAAGTGGTAGGCAAGTGATTGGTCTATAGTTGCTTGCTATGTTCCCCTTTCCCGGGTCTTTTTGGATGAGGTTGGTTCTGCCTTTAGTCATCCATTCTGGTGCTTTGCCTTCATTTAGACAATTTTGGAGTAGGTGGGTGAGTCTGCCGTGTAACGTGGTGAACTTTTTGAACCAATACCCATGGATCCCGTCGGGACCCGGTGCTTTCCAGTTGGCTACTTTCCTAAGAGTATGTTTCAATGTGGTTTCACTCAGTACTAGTGGTTCTCCCTTGTCTATATCTTCTAGTTCTTTTCTCATGTTTCCTAACCATTGCGGTGTTACATTGTGTCTTTTTGGGTGCCCCCATATGCTATTCCAATAGTTCTTGGCCTCTGTGGCATCTGGTTTTATGTCCTGCCTACTTTCCCCATTTAAATCTTGGTAAAACTTTTTCTCATTGTTTTGGAATGTGCGGTTTTGTGTGTATTGGGCCGTTCTTAGTCTGTATCTTTTTAGTCTTGCCTCTTTAGCTAGTCTTTTCTGTTGTAACTCTTCGACAACAGTTGCGATGCTTTTTTTGCACTACCTTATATTTGTTATAAAGTCTTACTCGTGGTCTGTCTGTGTGTGGTGTATTTCTAAGCAGTACTTCGTCTCTCTGTAGCTGGGAGATCTGCCTTTGTAACCTTCTCTCCCAGTTGGGTTTCCCTTCCCTATTATTGCTCAGGTTCCTATCTTGTGTTGTGAAGCTTTGTGCTACCATTTTCGCCCCTGCATAAATTAGGTTGTTGAGTTCTAGGAGGGTGTCTGTTTCTATGTGCTGTAAAAGGCAGTTGACCTGTTCGGTCACTTCTCCGACTTTCTTTCTGTCTTTGTCTCTTAGGGAGGGGAGTGTTGTTTTCTCTCCTCGCATGATCTCTTTCAAAGCTTGTATTTTGGTTTTCTCTTCTTCCGTTGGTGCCTCGTCATCACCCTCTGGTGCATAACTTACTGTGGGGGTCTCATGGGGGATTATTCTAGTTTTGTTATTGGTACTAGTTGTGCTGGGGGGGCAATCTTCAGATGTGTCACCTGAATCTCTCTCTACATTAATGCGAATCTCTAGTAGTTCAGTCTCAGACAGCCATTTCTTCTTTTGAATTTGCTTTACTTGGTCAGCAAGGCGTTGGTTCGATACTTCCACAGCAGATTTTTCCCTCCATATTTGGAGCATACGCTCTCTATAAGATCGCACTGAAGGCTTGCTTTTATAGTAACAGTACATAACTAGTCTATTCTCTTCCCTTGTCCATCTCTTTCTCTTGTTCTTTATAGCAGTTACCCCGTGAGGACTGCACTTTCCCTGGGTGTCATTAGTGGTATGCGAGTTTTGGCCAACAGTAGCTGTGTGACGACTGTGTCCCCCCTGAAGGCCATTAAGGGTACACGAGCCGAGATTTTGGCCAGCAGTCACAGGATGACGACCGGGTCCCTCCTGGTGGCTAACAAGGGAACACCTGCCGGTTACGACACACAGGTCTTGGATCTGTGCCCCGTTTTTTGCGGTAAAATGGTTTGGTTGTACTGTCATGATTGGGGTTTTTGGTTCTTTGGAGGTAGTACCAGACCTTGGTGGGTTGGTTAAGACCGATGTGAGTCGGAAGTAACCCAAGAGCCCCACCGGCCCTTTTGGTTCTTTTAAGGTAGCGCCAGACCTTGGTGGGTTCATTGAGACCGATGTGCACAGTGGTAATCAAAGAGCCCCACCAGCTCCTACCACCCAGAGTATGGCCTCACAAGGACAAGCCATTCAGGCTTGCAGAGATATCTATCTAGTGATATGACATTTGCCTGATTGTTGAACTAAAGAAATAACACTAAGCCTTTTTCTTGGGGAGGGGGGGTTACATACATTAAAGATCATATGTCTCCCTTAAATGTTATAAGTCTCGACTTAGTATAAGTTTCGATATTCGTTGTTTTTTCTTCCAATGCCCGCTGGGTAGATGGCCAAGCAACCACAGCCAATTTATACTATACTAATCTCGAGGGAGGTGGGGGGTGCCGCCAGTCGAAAAGTTCATTCACACACACATATATATATATATATACTCGCCCCTCGCTTTTCTATACTTCTATGGGACAACTCATTTTGAATTATAAATTATAAATATAATAATTTTAAATTTAATTTTAATTCCACTTACCCACGTGCAGGTCCAAGAAACAACTTTTTCCGACTTGGCAGTGGCTTCTTCATTGCAAGAGAAAATTTGTCAGACTTACAAAGAAAACCATCTCAGAGGTACAAAGATACCATCAAAATATCAAGAATAATCAACCAAAGTAAAATATCATTGAACTGTTCGAAAATAATCAGAGTTCATCTCAAAGCCAAACGTTAAGTATCATTAGAATCTAAAGAAAACTTCTTTAACTAAGCCCAGAACAAAATCCTCATGGGCAGCCTGTAGTCAAAATAGCATTGTTATCATTAATATCATTATTATTATTATTATTATTAATAATAAGACATTCAATCACAGAGTAAATTTTAAAATCTAGCCTGAGTTAGTTAGGTCTTCAAAGTAAGTCACCAGAATTCATCTTGAAAAGGATATTATTATTATTATTATTATTATTATTATTATTATTATTATTATTATTATTATTATTATTATTATTATCAATAATAATAATAATCATAATAATAATAACAATAATAATCACGATGATGATATCAGAATGGAATTCAAGGTTAAGTTATGGTCGTTGTTGATGCTGCTGTTGTTGCAGGAGAAAAAACATGGTTAACTTTGAATTCCATAGTGTAGTTCGACCATATGAGTATTTTAGCAGAATTGATCTTTAAATGTTCTGTTTTACTGAGATAGTTAAGTGTCTCTCAACACTTCAAGTAGTTGATGTTTTAGCCCAGACAGGATTCTGGAAGCTGATTCTTAAGGTGAGTAGGGGTTTTCCCAATCGGTAAGAAAAATCTTCCCACTCCAACATCACTATTCTGCCTTCATGCTGTATTTTCTGAACCTAATAATATTGATTTTTTTTAGTTAAAAAGAAATGAGTAAAAGGATAAGGAGATCCATGTTATGGCCACAATTTTCTCTGAGCTGTGCACATTTTCACATGAGTACACAAGCTTTCAACCAGATAAATCACGGATATTGGACAGCTTTAGAAACACTCCACCGAATTTAAAAATGTTCACGATTTTCCTCTAGGGAAACAAATTCACTACGGAGTGATTCTATAGTATTGATACTCCAGTTCATGCCTATTAGCATACATTTTTTGTGTTTGTAATTTCAATGATCATTGCCCAACAGAAGGTGACATAAATAACTCATTCCTCGGTCCACCCTTTCTATCATTACTTAATCAATTACTTCTAACACGGCATGCTGCCAAAGAACATTGGTTACGTAACATGTTTTATTGACTGATTGAGTGACTTACTAGACCTGTATTGTATATCAGCTTGAGTGTTGTCTCATTGCCAACCGAGATAATGGCACCAGACACCAATCACACGGATATCATTCGGTCTATTATCATGATTCAGCAACTTACATCTTTCCCCTCTTTAAGTTCTGCTAAAAATGATTTGCCAAATAGAAGGCAATCAGATGAATGGACAACCCAGAGATTATCTGGGTAGCAATCACAGTGAAGGTTATGGATAAAATGATTGGAAAATTGTGAAATCATCAAACAGACTCAAACAAAAAGGCGTCCGAATGAAAGATTCGGAGCAAATAATAAGCGTTGCACAAATTATGCTGTTAGTCTATTGATAGCACTTTATTCAATAATAATCCGTTTATCTCTAAAATATGTATGGAGAGGTGTTGGCAAAGAGTCTCACATATTAGACCTTTCGAGACATATAATGAGTATGCATATGCAATTATCCATATATTTACACATATATACATATATGCATACAAACGGACATTCAACACATACATCCACAAACATATATGCATATATGTATGTGTATTTGAGTGTGTATGCATGTGTGTACGTATGTGTAGATGTATATTCATGGGTGTACGTATTTACGATTATGTATGAATTCATGCATGTATTAAGCTTCTCATTCTGTATCCCCTGCATCATTAAAAAAAAATCCTTAGTGTTCATTTTGATTACTTGCGTTCATGTGTATTAGAAACTCATATGAGTGGTTTACCTCTTACTGCTGAGCTCGATTTAGCTTAGTTGGGGTTGTTGGAGGTCTCAGTGGCTCGTAATCTTGCTTTTGCACCGCCGTTTATTTCTTTATCAACTCATTGGCTTTGTAGGATATTGCTTTTCCAATTGAAATAATAGTAATTATAGTAATTATGCTGTTAAAATTCTAAATATGCTGTTGTTGTACTAAGTTGAGTTTGCTGTGACTAGTAATCGGCTTCTAGAAGGAACAACAACGACTCTGGGAAAAGCTGTATCTGTATTTGAAGGATAGAAAACATAGTGTGAAGATACGCAGGAAAATGACGAACTTGAAAATCTTTGGTATTATTCTTATAACTACATTTATAGTCACACACATTCAAATATCTACGTACGAGGGATAGTGACTAGAAATACGTTTATTCTATTTCCATTAATATCCGGACCATCCTCATCTTTGTTGTTTTTCATACAACGTTTCGCCCGTTGCACTCTACGGCCTTCGTCAGGTAACATCTGGGAGATTTTTTTGGAAGTGACGAACCGAACCCGTTATCTATCAGACGGGGGTATATCGACCGTACTCCCCTCTTTCAGCGTTAGTAGTATTGTTATACTGTCTCACACTAGGATTGAACCTAGTACCATCAGATTACTTAACAGTAATTTGTCTGATGCTGTAACCACTGCGCTATGTGTCCATGAAGAGTGCAACGGCCAAAACGTTGTATGAAAAACAACAAAGATGAGGATGGTCCGAATATTAATGGAAATAATAATAATACCTCATCTCAAAAATTCTGAGATATACGTTTATTCTACATAGTAATATTTTCTCTGTGTATCACTTTTTTCCCTGTTACTGCTTGATCTTGATTTTACTCAATCAGTTCCCACTTTGGCAGGAGTGTTTAGCAAATTCATCTACTCTATGATTTCCATAATCAAATTGTTCGTAATATCTATTTGGTTGAAATGAGAATTCACTTTATTCCTCTTTTAATCAGACAGTTTTTGCTTATTTTTTGTTGAATTTAACTGGATAAATTCTACTTGCTTCTCTGAAGACGCAATTACGTCGGTCGTAGTGAGAGAGATGAGTATAATAATTAGCCAAATAAGCGTCCAAATTATGTGATAATAGATGAATCAAAAGTATTGATTTATTAGTGGTAAATACTTTTATCACTTCAGCATTACTTTTTTTTTAATTAAACATTCATATTCACAAAGTGTAATCTCTGATATGATAATATTTACATGGCTGAAAAAAGTAATGGGGCTTTGGACAAAATGACTTATATTTTAGATTAGATGAAATTTGTCAATAGCAGCCGCAGACTTCAGTTGTTATAAATAGGACATAGGCCTTCCCCCCAAATCGACTGGTATCTCAACCAAGATCAGTGTGGCTCCAGTATCCCCTGAAATATGTCCAACTCATCTGACTATTTGCCAGAGACCACTTTGCATCAAGAAAAAATGTTTTGTATAAATTTACATGAGACTTCAAGTATCCCTATCAGAGATCACCAACGTTAAAATTGCTTCAATCAGAATCATGAGCTGAATCGGATCTCCACTTTTCATTGCCTATCCTTTCATGAAAATTTTTATTTGCTTTCTAAGGATAAATAAGTAGTATCGCAGGGCTCTCCAGAAAGCAAATCAGATCCAGCCCAGAGATCTTCTGTTGGCATGGTAGATTTTCTCTGGGTTGCCTTAGCCAGAGGAAACAAATTTAACGAATGAACTGACGTAGCCATATTTTTTTATTTTATATACCTCTTAAAACTCAGATTTACAGAACGATCTATGATTTCCTGAGTTTAACTGAACGGTAGCATCCTGGATATTACAAGGAATAATGATTACAATTTCTTCTGTTATAACTATGTATGATCAAGTGTAAGCATTTTGTCTTCTATCATGACCTAAAATACCATCATTAAAAGTAGCTTATATGACATCGGTTGTTATCTGAAAATGCTATGATGCCGTTATATGAAATAATAGGGAAAAAGAAGATATCGAAAGATAAAGAGGGGGATAGAAGGAGCATAGCGGCGTTAGCAGGTTGCCATTTAGTTATTACCTGAATATTGTGCTAAAGTTTTGAATGTTCAATGCAAGAAATAATTTCCATCTATTGCATTGCCAAAGAGGAGATATCACTGAAAAACAAAAGATGTGTAATAATGTTAAAACAAACATTTTGGAAAGTATTAGGTGCACTAACTGTATATGTTTGCATGAGAGCAAATTGATAAACCAATCACTTTACTGTCAATATCATGAATGAGTCTGCCTTATGTTATTATTTGGCATAATGTATGGTCTGCTCATCGTTCAAGATTATTTTCGGCAGATTTTGATGAGACTCACCACACACACTAGGATTGGTGCTCAGCATCACTTCCCGTCATAGCGTGTGATTTTCACAACTGCACAGTTTTTCAATTCATTGCTATCATCATTATTGCTTTCCATCCACAGCCCTACCCTAACAAACAAACATTTCACTCAAATGTGTCAAAGAGCCAAATATTTAGCAAAGATGCAATAAAATTTATTGTTTTCTGAGTTCATTTTGCTCCTTTTCCGGTTGCATCGACAGAATTCGAATATTTGTAGCCGAAACCAGTCCCCAGAGACTGACCAGTCAAAGATACTCTAGAAAAGAATCAGTTATCATACCCCAACACAAACTTAGTGTGTACTACATTCATTACACTATAACATTGAACATCTAATCAGAATACAGTAAGACTCAATTATTCAAAAAGCAGTCTCTATTTTTGGCAGTGCACCTTCCCACTCAATATTCGGCACAATTCGACACGTATTCGTCTTTGCCTATCCTTAATTTGTACTCAGTGGACAGGAAATTGCTTAATTTAATATTTTCGACTTTTTGACCACCTGCTGTTTACGATTCTTCTTTGTGATTCAGATCATCTTTAAAATGTAAATCTGAACATAAAAATCTTATTGGTTTCCGAGGATATAACGCATCTATAATATGCTTCTCCTCACGAAAGTGTTCTTACTCTATGTTTACCCCCCTAGACGATATCCATGGGAGTCTTGGTTAATATATCTTGGATATTGAAACAAGTATCTCTTTGGGTTTTTTTTTGAATTCCTTAAAAAAAACTGCAAAGTTGAGTTGAAGAATTTCTTCCAACGCAGCTTTGAAATTACCCATAACAAAAAAGCAACAAGTCTATTTTGTCATTTGATGAAGAAGTGACACTTGATCAATGAGCTTGTTTATCTTGCAGTGTCGGATGAGAGCAATTCCAGTTTTTGAAAAGGGAATAATCGATTAGAGAATTACTTTTTCTACCTATTATTGAACTATGATCGCTGAAACACTTTTGGGTTGATAAAAAGGCAGCCTATATAAATATATATATATATATATATATATATATATATATATATATATATATATATATATATATATATATATATATATATATATATATATGTATATATCAATCAATGTATCATGCATACTAACTTCACCAAAAGAGTTCAGGAGCCACGACTTTCAACATCGATAACTGAGTATGTCTGAAGTGAATACTGTTCCAGAAATAGTTGCCCAACAAGTGGTTACGGGAGAAACTTATTCATCGATCTCAGATTTTTTTTTTAAGACGACGTTCCTATTGAGTAACTGTCCAGACTCATTTACTTTTCTCTTTCAAAGACGAACATTGTTCATAGTTGAAGAAGAAAGCAGGTCTGGTTTGTCATCCATTTGAAAATGTCATGTGTCTTCTGGAAGATCGTCTTGTTGAGAGTGAGAAACAAACATTTGAAAGTGGAGTGATCAATGGATCAATCTTTACTCTCAATACATTGATGAACAAAATGTCTGTATCTCTGAAAATGTTTTCCCAAAAGAAGGAAGATTTTATAAAACCATTATACTGTTTTTTTCTAAAGATGATGAGAGATGCATTTTGGAATTTACAGCATTATACCACAAATTTTATGACCCACACTAAAAATATTCATACATTTTGGATAACAGTTTAAGTTAACGCTAGAATGATAACAGTAGAAGAAAAAGCCAAAAAAAGACCCCCCTCAAAAAAAAAAAACAAAGAAAAAAATTGCCTGGACATCGATTTTGATTTTGTTTAGCCTCTAATGAATATTCCCAAATTTCTCCCATTTTGATGTCATAATTGAGCCACGTCACATTTCGGATTGATTCCTCTGCATATTTTTGTCTCCCTTTTCTCTTGAATATTAATTACTGCCAAATTTTATTGACCTTTCATTTTGCCAACAGCCTGTCTATAAATGATTATGGTGTGTGCCCGTCTCTAGGTTTTCTTAGTTGCAAAACTTCTAAATCGATAGTGAGTATTTTTAGTACGAAAATATACCAACACCGACCTCCCTGCGCAGATGACTAGGCTTGATTGTTAAAAACTGACCAAGTATTAAAAACCCAAGTCGTTTATCAGCAGCCTAGAAAGACACCATGTGTAATACTTATTCATTCTTATGAGGATTTTACTTACTTTAGCTTAGTCGGCTGTACGGCTGCATTTAATGATGACCAAACTCACAACAGTCATGATAGTTTACAAGTCTAATTTTCTTTGCCTTATTTGATATAAGGGACAATCAGTTGGTAATAAGGGATAGGGCTTTTCTTCAATTGTCGACGACAAAATTATATTGTCCTCGAGAACTGATGTTTATCCAGTTTTTGGCTTGTGGGAAATTGATAAAAGTCCACTGATAGCTGTCGTTGTAGAATGACGTAGAAAAAGAAGTCTACTGTAATACAAAACGTCCTAAGGACATTCAGAGCGTAAAGTATGAATCAAAGAGGCTCGTCTAGAAATTACTGTTAACATTAGATATTTAGCTATAGCCAGCATAGGAACCATAGGAGATAAATCACAGTTGTTGAGACTGAAAACTGACAGAGAGGTTTTTGGTATAACCCAAACATGAAGATACCTAGACTTTTGAAATCTGAAAGATCAACAAGTCCAAAGACTAAGAAGTTATTTGGATAATCCCTTTCGACTGAAAATCTGTCTATGCTGTTCCTTGGAATTGACTCTGCCTACCTTCGCCACTGCAGATTCTATGCTTTTCTTTAAACATTACTGACCAACCGACCGTAACAAGGAAAAATCAGGCAATACAGTCTCAATAAAACACTTTCATCCTGACAAAACAGTATTGAACATTAAATGATTTTTTGAAGCACCTTGTGCCTCTCCAAAATGCTAATAGAGTTACCTATGTTTCAAACAGCACTATCAAAACTCATCTATCGATCTCAGACGTTGGGTTAGACTAATTCACAAAGGTAAAACGGTGTACCAACTTGGCAAATACCTTTTCATATACATCACTGCTCACAAATCATATAATGGATGAAATAACGTTCTGTTTCATTGATAGGTAATGTAATTAAGGGCAGATAAATGCTCATTATTTGTTCTTTGATCCCTTTGTCGATCGTGGTGGAACAGTATCAAGACTGTGTTCAATGTGATTATGGATAAGACGAGGTGATAGCTGATTTAGATCTATGCTCTCTCCAATTATATTCGTGAAAACAGTGAAACAATTAACCATGGACGTAATTCAATTTGCGTTGCCATTTCAATCCTTGGAAACTTCCCCCAAAAAAGAACGCATGTTGATGCAGACGTATTTTGATCGGTTTCATGAATAGGTAGTCATTATCTATGTTCGTTTTTTGATTGAACTAATGTCTGAGATGAGTGTCCAACAATTAAGGCCATGTGTCTAGGGTAAACTTATCTTAGTAAATACTCAGTCGAACCACAACTTTTTGTTCAAAGTAACAAAAAATATTGGATTGGTATGGTAGCTTATCTTGTTTAGAGTAGTTTTGTTGAGTTCAAAATTGAATGGGAATGACGATCTATACTTTTTTTTTCTCTTATCAGAAAAAGCTGTAATTACTGCTTGTAGATTGAAGCAACATCCATCCATCCGTCTGCAAGCCAAAGTACATCTGATGTTGATAGTAGTCAGACAGACTATAGCGTCTTCAATCAACAAATGATACATATCTACTATGTATCGATCAATCTCTCCCTTTCTCTCTCTCTCTCTCTCTCTCTCTCTCTCTCTCTCTCTATATATATATATATATATATATATATATATATATATATATATATATATATATCCCAACAAATCCTATAATATGTTGGTGGGAGGTTCTCTGAACTTGTCTCAGGTGATGTCAGTCAGAATAGCTTCAGGACTACATCTGTTCACACATTGTATGTGGGAAGATATGAGTGTTTGCAGAACTGTAAAGAATGCAATCAAAAATGGTATTTGACTACGCAGATCCTTTGAACCAATTGATAGCCCGTCTCAAGTGACTGAAAAGAGGGAAGTTATTTACACACTTACTGATTACCAAATTCAACTCAAAATGTTTTACCTCCAATTCATGCATATTTTTGCATCTAAATCTATCCATATAGTTCAGGAAAATATATTTCAATCGAAATGTCACAATCATCCACATTAATTGAAGGTCTATCAATTGGATAAATACATGCTTTTCTTGAGGAAACTTTTTTCGTTTCTCATTTATGGAACATTTGGAATATAAGTGGCACAACTATTATTGTAAAATTGGAATTACAAAGTATCAATGAGAAACTTGTTTAGATATGACTGAAGAACTTTCTCCATCGAGAATATTGGAATTTGAAAAATCCATAGAGTTATCGATTATCATTGCATCATACTGAACATATATATTCGACGATTTGATGAATTCCAACCGATTCTATATCGAAGTTGATTAGACCCTCTCATTCAGATTGAGGACATAAACTTCGATGTAGAGATGATATGCAGTTAGATGTAAGTTTCCTAAATGAATCTTAAATATTTTAAAACATGAGATGAATAATAAAATTGTTTCATGTTGTTCCGAGGAATATGTATAATTTTTAGGATTACGGATTACATATATTTCACTGATCATTCAAACGTATAGTTTTTTATGAAAACGTGTCTATGCCTTCAAAAAGTGGCAGAATTGATTTACACTTCATATAAACTGCTTCTTTATATCGATTGACATCCGTATATCACCCTGGCAAATCATGTCACCATAAAAATAAACATGTCCCAATACCAAATGGAAACAACAAAAAAAATCTTCTGCATTTTGATTATGTAGTTGAAGTCGTTGAACAATTTGTAAAGGAACTGCTGTCATTATTGTCTTGAAATAAGTGCCTGTCGATATTACCAAACTCAGAGGATCGTTACTATTAATCAATCAGTTCAAAATAAAATTGCAAATTAATTCTCTCTTAAATATAATACTCACTAATTCTCAAGCAAAGTAGGACCATCAATTTGTTGCAAGAATGCAAGCTACTTTTTATGAAAAAAAAATGCATATCAGGATCTGTGGACAGGCCTCAAGATCTGGAAAAAAATCTAATCGTAGATTAGAACGTCGAAAACATCTTACTATCCGTATCAGAACACGAATGCAAACTTTATAGATATTGTAAGCTCAGTACAGGCAACTAATCAGAGAAGTACACCTTGGAAAATTTGTACTAGCATCTCGAAATGGTACTAATTCCTTCATCTTTCTTGTTCGTATACAAAAAAATGCACGTTTCTTCCAACTGATAACATTAGCCTTTAATGCTAATGTCAATAATTCTGTCAGTGACTGCGTGTGGATTCCCCTATGATAAACTTCAAAAGTATCGGACCAAAGGAGATATATAACGGTTATGATGTTTGAGTTCCAGATTCAGCTTCAGATCAGAAGCGGGTCACAAAGTATATAAAATTGTTACTCTTAATATTAGCTGCAATGACAAGACTATTTGAGAATGTCATCTTCTTCAATGAGTAAGCCTATTCAATACAGTCTTCATACTTAAGTATCAAGGTAGGGGAAACGCAGTGATTATCAGTTTGAAGAACAAACTCGGAATATTATGTTCGAATTCTGACGCAGTTTGCTTATATAACTAATACATACAAGATAAGTATGCTTCTTACCTCTGCCTTGTTTCCCCTTACAATTTTTGTAATCGTCATTTTATTCCTGGCATGCCAGTATCAAATAGAAAAATGTTCGCAATTCTATAAATGAACGGCTCCTAAATGGGTCACTATTACTGTTAGAAGGAAGGGGTGTTATTGGTGCAAGCGGAATTCTTTATGCCGTCAGGTATTCCAGGTGAGAAAAGATTTTTCCGTCAAGATGTCGAATTGCACAAAACAGGGGGATATGCTGTCACATCCTTTAATATTCTTAGAGAAAACGCTTTGGTGGATAACAATATATTGTGGTGCTGATAACTCTATGCAGCTTGACCCCTATCCCCAAACTACTGTTGTCCAATGAACAAAAAATGTTTTCAATACAAAATACTTTGGGGACGGATATCGTTGTTTTTCTTCCACACTACCAACAGATAATATTCCAGCAATACGATGAAGAAAAAACTGCAACATCTCAAATTATAAAGAAATTCCAATAAGTAATACAAACTATCATGATGTACACTGAGTTGAATGACGAAAAAAGTACCAACAATAATGGTAACCACAAAAATATTAGATAATTGAACGGAAACAAAAGGGAAATTGAGATGAGAACAAACAGACTTTATCGAACAGATAGTATCCACCTGGTCGAAACCTAAACATTCAAGATCGATTTTTCTCTAATATGCCTGAATAAAGAAAAAAAAAAAATGAAAGGAGTAAAACAAAATGTCATAATCTAACTTTGACAGAACTCATCGAAATGAAGTGTATACGAATTGGGAAGGGCAGGAGACAGTTGTGAAGAACAAACAGATTTGCAATATTATTCTTGATACAGCTCTTGAGCAATGAAGCACTGTTAAATCAAAGATAAAGGAGGCGATCGGACTGACACTGTACATGAACCATGAAAGACAAAAGGGGATTAAGGACAAGTCGATAGAGAATGACAGCCATTTATAACAGGATATTCATCAAGAGACAAAAACAATAAGAAAGAGAGTTGTTGAGGGAGGGAGAGAGACGGAGGGAATTGGCAAAACAAAGAAGAGTGAGACCGTTGTGACAAAGCACAACATAATCAAATTGATCTTTTTCAAGAGAGAACAAATCAAATGTGTGCCAGTAAAAGATGCATCATTTTTTTTGGCAATTCCTTCAGTTTATAATTATCAAATAATTTTGATGCCTGTGTTTCATTTTGTAATTGCTTTTATTTTAAGTAAATTATATTTTAATTATGCAAAGTATTAACGTGCAATTTTTTTTTCTCTGACAAGAATAATCAATATGCAGAATTTAATTATCAGATGTTATGATAATGGAACATAGTTTGGAATTCATTTGAATACCACTGGGCTTCTTATTCAAAATATAAACCTATAAAAACATAAATTTGTTGTGCTTCGATGCTACCCCCCTACGAAAACAACGTGATGAAATTGTGAACATATTGACGTATAATTCAGCAATGATGCTGATGGACTGTTTTTATATGAAAACTTCTTGGATTGTACATCATTGCTGTCAAATCGGACTATCATAACCTGAAGAACTTCTAAAAGCCACTGTTCTGTATGGAATGAGACGGTTTCCTGTGATGTTTACAGATCACAATTTCGAACACTAGTTGGAAAAGATAAGTTGACATGTTGTAACAATTACTTACTCATTAAGCCGGTATCATTATCATTATTGTTTAGAGTCACGTACATAGATTTACGAGGAAAGATCGGATTTCGGAGAATGATTCTAGTGATTTCCGACTTATGTGTATGTTTTGAAGCAAAATTGATAAGACGAAACTGAAGTAATGTCCTTGTTAAAAACATTTTGCACACATTGAAATGTTCCGAGATACTCTAGGGGAAAATGGATAAATTTGAGAATAAAAGAAAACATGATAATAATGTGACGACAACATCAGAAAAACCTGTAAATGATGCAGGTGATGCCAAAGATATGCTGCAACTAGTTCTGAAGTTGCAGCCCGGATTGAAATGGGTGCAGTCGATTCATATTAAGACAAATACATAGATTTTTTTTATCAGGGTTTGAAATTGATCCGTTTCAGCTGAACTAGTTTCTACCAGCCAAATTGAAGAATAGAATAAATTAATAAATATTTGCTAGTTGTTGATGGTTCAACAATTGGAATGTTTTAACTCACCAAGATAGCCATACAATATATGCCAAAGACCTCCACCAATCTAATTCAAATATGTTTGTGAGATTCCGGAGTTCTTATTATTTTATGGTAAAAGTTTTACTCCTCTGAGCGTAATTTTATGAATACATGTCATAAACATCGAAAAAGGTATTCTTACTTCCAGAGCCAAACGCTAAAATATGGTAACATGATAATACAAATGTTCTATCTTCAAAGACGATTGGAAGACAATGTGATATACCTTTCATATTTGGATGCTGAATTTAGGGATCTTCTGATGCATATTCATCTAAATGCCATCATTGTCTCCGATGACATAGTCAGGGACAAAGCATGGGAGCCTTACGCCTCGCATCAAGCTACAGTTATCAATCTCCTACACAGGTTGCTTTTCTAAACAGTAGGGTGTTCATTCTAGCCTGGCATTTCACGCAAAAGATGTGGGTAGCTTGAACAAGGGGCAACAATTCAATTGTTGGTATCCTCACCATTACGTAAGTTGCACCTCCCCAAACGTCCACACTCGTCTCAAACGAATGCTGAATGATCTTTTGGAGATATTGACTCATCGGTTGACATGGTTTTCTTCCCATCTGTTTCATCCCTGTCCCTTCACAATTTTACAATAAACAGATCAGACAAATGACGTTACAATATCTCAGTGAATATTTAAAAGATATGTAATGAGGGGGGAACATGTGTGCGTTGGCAGTTTTACATATGAGACGGAGGAAGTGGAAAGAGACTTGCAGAAGCAGGCAGGATTAAATCTGTGACAATATATGCAATGCATGCTCGTGAACAGCTGTTATTTCACTCGTTCGTACGCATCACGATGCCGTGGTTTTCAATGTTGGTATTCCATGAATTTTATTTAAAATAGTGCTCTGATGAGGATGTCTGGGAAAGTATTATTGTCTGTAGACCTTGAACTTTGCTACAAATACATCTACAAAGTTATGAACTGACTGGAATCAATGTATAGACTGATAGATTCTCAAGAACAGGCGTAGTTTTAACAGTAATTTGAAAGCCACGAAAATATATGCACTTAAAAACCCTTGTGATGATATGTATGATTTTTTATAAATATGAGAGAATCAGTTATGGTTTGACGACGGACGACAACCAAACTAATAGCAAGGTTATGATATTGATGAAAATCAGCATCGTGTTGCCATAAAGGGACAGAGAATAGAAGTTGGAGGGCCGGGTAACGCTGATGACATACATAAAATGGACAGACGGTAATGATTTGTGGGCAGTGTTTAATGAATAGGGCTGCAGTGTTCGTCAATGACAATTCTTTTCAAAAGAACTGTGTGGGGCTTCTTTTTTCAAAAAGATTTTGGTATTTTTTAAGCAAAAATTGGAGGGAATTTGAATGGTTGTAGTGGTAAAAGGAAGACTGAATCCAAATTACATATAAAGAATGGAAGACTGGTTTGTTTATTCACTCAATAGGAAACTGTACACTGACCACTTTTTGGTTGCACGCAGTGTTCAATACGTATACTGTTATTAAATTGTGTCCTGTTGAACAGTGAAGTCTACTTTTTTCTAAGAAAAGGAATAAATTCTAACCAGAGACAAATTCATAAATGTCAGAATTTGAGTGATTTTCTTTCCTTTATCAGTGACAAAAACGATTTGAAATGCTATTTTTTAAAGAGAGATGTGTTAAACGCACACACACACATACACACACACACGCTTATATATATATATATATATATATATATATATATGTATGTATGTATGTATGTATATAAATATGTATGTGTATATATATATATATATATATATATATATCTGTCATAAGTCAGCAAACACATACTCACAACCCCCATTTATATATGTATATATACATATATATATATATATATATATATATATATATATATATATATATACGTATATATATATATATATATGTATATATATATATATATATATATATATATATATATATATATATATATATATATATATATATATATATATAAGTATATATATATATATACGTATATATATATATGTATATACCAGTCATGAGTGCCTAACAAACACGTTCATCTCCTCATAACTCGTGTTTGACATATGTTACTTTTGGAGAAGCCTAACACTTTCTTATTTCCATAATAAGGTATGCATTCAGTCATTTTTATGGTTATAAATACTACATTCCTCGAACTCATTATTTTGTCCATTGAAAAGACAAAACAAGCTTGAACCTGACCAAGTATATAAACACTCTAGCTATTCTTTTTTTGGATGAGTTGAAACTAATATCCTCTCCATCAGTTAATAATTTTTTTCTCTATGTCTAGCCCAGTAACTCTAACCAAATATCACTGCTTCTGCTATCATTTTCCTCATCCCCAGTCCTCCCTTTTAAGAATACAATTGCAAGGAATATCATATGCTGGTTGGCAAGGACTGTAAACCATATACAGTGAACCATGATCGAAGATCTAGTTCAAAACCTTAAAATTTTACATTCATTCGATCACGCCAATCATATTGATATGTGGCTCCCGCATAACTTACTGGATCTCCTTATAGAGCGTTTATCTGATGACAATTTGCTACCTGAGCGTCTTCAAAATATTCAGCCTTTCAAACAGAATAAGACCTTATGTAAGGGGTGATGTTTTGTGTATGATTACGACTTTATTGCGAGTTCGTTGTAACAAAACCGTTTATTCTAATTGATACTTCGGGTAATTAGAATTTTTAAGGTAGTTATCGGTGATAAGTATTCGTTTCGAACTAATTTGATGAAAGGGTTTAATACCAGTATAAGGTTACGGTGCATGTTACTTTGGTCACTACAAAAGAGGGTTCTGTATTCTATAGTTTCAAAATTCCATAGTATTATGCATTATCTCAAAGGAAAAAAAAACTTGCTCATCAATTTCAATGACCAAACTGAAAATGGCATTTTTTTTGAGAGTTGGGAATTAGCTGAATTTTTTTAATCAGATACTCATCATGGTGCTCACACGACTCAACAGAATGAATTTGATTTGATGTCCTGAACATGGGACCATGTTTGATGAAGTAATAGAAAGAAGCAAAATGATCGGCAAAATCAGTTTCAATTAATGTGATGCTGCAAAAAAACATATTATTGTTTTTTTTTTATCGAAAAAACTTCCATCTTTTTTTTTTCTCAAAAAACTATCTTTAAAATAAAGGTCTCTACCAGGATAGAAGCAATTCGGCTTTTAATAAACTTAATAATATTCGAATTAATCAACAAGGCATCAGCTCTAGTTACAAAGTTCTATTTGTGTTTGTTCCAATACATTTTCCGCCATTAATCTCAATCGTTGCGTTGTGTTGCTCGTATCTCCTGAAATATGGTAAAGTCTTCAAATCATCTTATCTTTTTGCCACCAACGATTTGCAAGATCAGCTGAAACAGAATCACCATGAGTTTTGTCGGAAATGCTAAGTCCAAATAATTTTGTAAGATATCACAACCGCTAAGCTTGCTTCTATCAGAACGAGTAACTCAATGTTCACTTTTCATTGCTCAAACCGAAAAGAAAGAAAGTCTCCAAAAATAATTGAAAACAACAAACAAAAAAATCAGTATTCATTTCCTTAACATTGAAAAGCTCTCCATTAACGCCCATGCGCAGATATGTTGTTCCCATAACCCTTCATTTCCCTAATGGTTGTCATCATTCCCCCCTTATCGTCAATGCAGAGCAGTGACCTTAAACATCGTTGAAGACTTGCTGAATTGACACTGCAACACCCATTCTGGCCAAATTACGGTGCTTTGACATTGTTATCACATTTTTATCTTTGCACCCAGTGATTATTAGTAGTGTAAACAGTCGAGCTCGACAGCTTCATTAACGCAACGGCTTCGGCCTAATTGCTCGACCAACCTTTGTATCTAACAATAAAACCCAGCCATCAACTGCAATAATCTTTAGAAGTAAAATAAAGCTAATTGGAATTGAAATATCTGTGTCAAATTGGGTAGTTCAGTATTGCATTGATTATTTTTCTAAATTTCCTTCGTATGTAATCACTAAATCCCTCTCTATCAGTATGTCCGTCTATTATCCCCCCCTTCACTCTCATTGTAGACTATTGTAGTTTTAGAATGTGGCTGACAACATGATAAAAAAAGGTAGAAACCACCTTTGTCACCAGAATTATTGAACGAAATTCAATGAATTCTCACAGTTTTCTTTACCACCGAGGGTATCTTTTCAGTTAATGTATTTCAAAATATGGAGTACATTTTGTTTTATGGCCAGGCCCCTTTTATACATAATTTACCTAATGGTATCATCTTGTTATTACTATACAAAACACCCTGTACTGAAACCAACTCAATGAGCAACGAAAAAAATGTCAAATCATTCTGAATGTTTATGCATCTGAATGAAAGATACTCTTATCAGTAATTAACAATAGTTAAAACACTATATTTCACGAGAAAAATAATACCCTTCTACTTTCCTATTCGTTTTGATTTGTTATTTGGTATTTACTGAGCCAGCAAGATCGAAAATAGATCGGGCTTACGGATCTAGAGAGTCGAATTCCTGAACCCACGCAATAAACAATGATGAACTGATGGAAACAAGGAAAAGACCGACATGGAAGAGCAAACATTGGTGACTTAGACAAGTGGACAGCATCATAAGCAGAATAAGGATAACTACTGCATTTATAGATCAGAGACTGTATTGAGCATAAGTTGAATAGGATGACTAGTTTTTTTACTTTTAAGAGTTGGTCTTAAAATTGCAAGTGTGGGTCGGGGTAATGATATCTGATCCATGTTGCTCTTCTATTTTTCCTTTGAGTGATTGCTTATTTCATCTTTAACGTAGTATCCTACATATCCTGTTACAAATACACCATAATGGAGCACGCAATGAACTCAAAAGTTTGAGAAACTTTGAAAACAATATTTGCAGAGCTGTTACTGGCGTTAGGGAATATCTCCATGGTTACCCGTCTTATCTTCGATATTTATAATTATGTCTCATCATCCTGTCTGCATTCCTGACCAGAACATGTTATCATTAAAAGAAAAACCCAACTTATTTGACAGTTGTCACGATAGTAACCTGTTATCACGCAATGGACACCATAAATGCGTGGCAGCTGTCAATCTATTCAGCGCTTGTTTGGATGAAAACAAACACGATATGTAGTTCCTCTTCAGCATATCACTCGACACCACTTTTTTTCTCACAGCATTGTATACCGAATTTGTCTTGTGTAAAGGTAGTATTTCCTTGCATTGTATTGTTTGAATTACATTAAATTTTATCTAATCAATTTACGGAAACCCATCTCAATCAATCTTTATTTCTACTTATCGCTTCAAAACTTCCTTCAAATGCTCTCTTTTTCATCAAAAATCTATTTCATCAACATTTTTAAAAAGATAAAATAATTATTTCCTTGTAAATCATTAATAACAATGAATTGAACGTCAAAATACATATCTAACAATGGGTGTGAATTGTTCCAATCTGTACATCGTTAGCCCAATTTCCTCAGTCAGACATCGATATCTTGAAGCCTTGTTTCAAATTGATAAAAGTATGCAATTGCCAATGCACACAAGAGTGTTTATTTCAGAATGCATTAAACATGTGAATTGAATATGGTTCAGAGAGCAATGGTACTACAACCATTAGTAGTATTTTGGGGGGTAAGAATTGTGGAACTACCTGAAATAATGATGTGATAATCGGTTGTAAAGAGAATAGTGGTAGGTGCGAACCTCTAAAACTGCTTGCTGCAAAGTGAACATGGAAGTTAAATCAAATTTCGAGCCTGTTCTTGTAATAGCAGGAACGAGCAGCGACTTTTTCTAGCTTCTAACAAAGCTCTGACGGTATAGATTGCCTATCCTCAGAAGAAAAGAAAAATGATATTTTTTTAAAAAATATCTATCTATCTATCTATCTATGTCTCTCTCTCTCTTTCTCTCTCTCTCTCTCTCTCTCTCTCTCTCTCTCTATATATATATATATATATATATATATATATATATGCAAATGGAAAAATAATTACTTGAATCAAAACTCCATGTTGGCATCTTGGAGGATTATTTGAACGATATTTCTGGATCATTCAGCTGTTTCAGTTGCCTAAAAACGATCATAGATGAAACAAATACAAATCAAAAATATGGATGTTCCTTTCTAAGGATATATGTATATGTCTATACGCATGATGGAACTTACAATTGATTATTCATATATTTTGGAAAAAAAAATATCATTGATTATATCTTTCCAAATGCTTGGAAAGAGACCAAAAGGCTGCAAGATCCATTGTTCCATGCTTCATCGACGCTTATCGTGTAATTGATTTTCAGTGATTCAGGAATGTTGATAGGAATGCAACAAATCTTGATATATTGCATTCAGGAGAGTTGGATTTTAGTAGGTGGAACATTTCAGGAGAGGAGTAAAAAAGGAGTATCATCTGTAACTTGAGTAAGTCACTCAAAAGAAACCAACATGCCATTGAAATCACTGGATAGTATGCTACATTGGGGCAGATCAAGTAAAAACTCGAAAATTCGATGTTCAACAAATAAGATACTTTTTCTCACCATAACTAAGCAATAACGGCTGAAAATGTTCAAAGCACAAGTGTGAACAAATTTAGCTTGAAGTATACTCCAAACTGAACTTTCAGTAAAGCGAATCCTCTGAGGATGTGTGATTTAGGGTGTTTTTTCTTTTTAAGTTGATAAGAGAAGAATATTAAAGATTTCATTTTTTTCCCAATTGGTGTTTTGCATATGCATGATAGATACATACATGGCCAGTTGGACAGCCAGACGAACCGATCAGAACTTATGTTGATAGCTTTGGTCTAAGCTTTCTGATATCATTTGAGTTTTGACAAATTTATCAAAAGGCAAAATAGTCCAGATGACATATGCTGGAGCTAAAATTTCTTTATTATAGATCAGCTCCATCATTGATATAGCAATCGGATGGAATCCGTAGGAGATATTAAATGATATTCCAACCAGAGATCTGCTATATTACAGGGTAGTTTTAAGGGATCTGTTTTTACTGGTTGTACTCTTCCATTGCACTAGCATGATGTCAGGCGAGGTATTTTACCAGATGCAATTTGATACCTTTTTAACGTGCTTTTCACTTACGTTTGCAAGGTTCTTGCATTGGAATAAGGCTTGAATGGAATTCTATTCTTGTAGAAAAACGGCTTGATACTAATGTATCAATTTGATCACAATCTGATCGCCTAAACTCTACTATATATATTACGATCTGGAAAGTGATTGTTAAATTGGATGTCAGCTGCAAATATCCTTCACTAACATATGCAGTGACAATTATAACTATACATACATCCTACGACTGGGTATTTGTCATTAAAAAGAACTGAAAATTGAGAGTAAATTCATCTGATATAATAAAAATACGATTTGAGTATGACAAACTGTCAAAAACAACTGTCATTAACACTGTCAACATGAATGATTGAATCATTTGTATGAGCTCACTGTTGTTTAATCACCGTAATGCTAACTGAATCTTTATTATGGTACTATGAATATGGACAGTAGAAAAAGTGTAGCCTTAGAATGGCAATAAGCACTTTAATCATTCAATCAATCAATGATTTCGTAAATCTAGTTTTAACCATCACTCATCCCCACCACAATTATAGTCATGTGTAAGAGTTACTCAAACTCGGTAGGTAAAAAGTCCACTGCTTCATCCAGGGCTACTAGTCTGATAGATTTCAATATTGTCTTTGAGACCCCATAAAATTGAAACTCTGAAGAACAGATTTCTTTATCTTGAGATCAATTTAATTGCAGATGCTCATTGACAGCTACTTTTTAAATGGATTAATCGATTTTCAGTAGGTGGGTATTTGGGCAATCATTATTAAATGAAATTCAAAGTTTTATTCACGGTAAAAGATATTACATCAATTCGGTAGAAAACTTGAAAAAAATCTCCTCTGATTAAAAAAAAAATGACTATTTCGTTAAATTGATTCTGATATAAAACTGAATGTACTATTTTGCAATATTTTACATCGTATATATATATATATATATATATATATATATATATATATATATATATATATATATATATATACATATATATATGTATATATATATATATATATACACATATATATGTATATATATATATAGTTATATTGTATGTGTTTGTGTGTGTGTGTGTGTGTGTGTGTGTGTGTGTGTGTGTGTGTGTGTGTGTGTTTGCATGTGCATTAAGACCAGCAGGAGACACATAAATCACCATAGGCAGTAGCTTCCTATAAATTTAAAGTTACAAAATAAATGATAACATTACTCAAAACTTTCAGAAAAGTTGGTTCCCACGGAGAGATTGCATACAAACAACCTTTCAACTTATTGGTTCTCGTTGGAAATGACACTGACTTTCCTTCTTGGCGTCAGAAATTGATATTCTGAGCGTACCTTTGGGGGAAGAGATGCAACCTGCGTTTTCACGCTCCTCGCTTCAAGAGCTAGTACCTTTCACAATCAACTGCTTTCAAATGGAAGCATCACGTGGAATTGCCTCAAATGCCTCAAGGAAAGCCAGATAGACTATAATGTCATTAACTGATAACTTCTACTGGTCCCTGGCCAGGCATTCTATCACCCGCACACATTCCCTTTGTTTCTACAGCGTATGCAGATCTCTGATTAGCCCTGGTGCACGCAAGTACCTGCATGCACATTCGACAACAGAAGTGTAGTCCACAAGACTAATCTTTCCCCTCGAAACTTATTTGAATATTCTGATTCTTAAACTTGTCCAGCCTAATCTGCAATTCATTGATCGAAATATATAGAATTAACATCTACTAAATGTGTTGAATTACTCAACCCACCAAAAATATACAGTTAAATGTGAATACACTGACATTTTCCATACTTGGCGTGTAGAATGAACATTGTTATATTTCCAAAATAATTTTTGAATGGAATTACTGGTGACGTAGAACACCCGAAGACATTGCATCTTGTAGTCTTTTAAGTGAAATCGTTTCCTTTATTTTACAAAGCTGATAATTTGGCCAGCATTTGTCTTTTGTACAAAAGGTTAGGCGAATTCGTACCTAATTTAATTGAAATTGTGAACATTCCCCTCACGGGAACAGACGGATAAAGTATCCCGTCAATGTTTGTTTATACATCAATATTGCATTATTTTCATTGAATATTAAGTTGCATTTACTCTGGGGGCTTAAAAACACTCAAACCGTAATGATTGCCAAAAAAACCCGATACTTGCCCCAGAATGAATAAGCTGCTGCAAACAGTTTCATTGTAAACCAAATGAAAATTTGAACAGTTTTGGTTTGTTACTCATAGGAAACTGATTAACAATATGTCTGCAACATGCCTTGTTGGGTGTAATAAAATATAAAATTTTAAACTGGGATGCTCATCTAAGGAATAATATTTTCATGCGTTTTAGTGAGTGACAATAAATTTACAAGTCCAAATTAAAAATGTGGTGAGAAGTTGGACACTGAAGTGTT
Source organism: Thysanoteuthis rhombus (assembly GCA_963457665.1). Lineage (NCBI taxonomy): Eukaryota > Metazoa > Mollusca > Cephalopoda > Oegopsida > Thysanoteuthidae > Thysanoteuthis > Thysanoteuthis major. The sequence goes on along the minus strand of OY735198.1, from coordinate 18,146,669 downwards.
TTATCCACCTTAACTATAGTGCAAACAGCAAAAAATGACAGATTTATTTTCGGCGCATCTGAAAGCTTTAGTCTTGTATTTTCTCCTGATACATTTAAATAGATTGAAGAGAGAGGAAGAAAATGATAGCGCCAAAGAGAGGATAAGAAAGCGAGAGAAAGCTGTTTGGCTGTCTACAAATCTATTGATCGTCTATTTCAGCTTTCGTATGTGTATACATGTATGTATATATATATATATATATATATATATATATATATCCATGCTATCTCAAAAGGGCTATTTGTTTTCCTCATACTTCAATGTTATTGAACAATGTTCAAATTGTCTTTTGGAAGGATCATCAGCCGTTTTACCATGTAAATATTATAGGTATTTAAAAAAAATAGTTATATCAACTCAGCAATTCCCTTCATTACATTGATTATACCCTACATGTAGTTGGTTATTTTGTATAAAGTCTTACATGTATTGTATATTGATATCTATAATTATGTTTTCGTTTCTTGGTTGAACAAGGTTCACTTATGTGAATTACCTTAAAAAACGTTCCAAACGATGAGGGATTAGTAGGTATAAAAACAGGCATGTCTCACTTTTCATGACATTTCTTTTGAATATTTACCCATGTGAATATTGATTCAGTCAAGTTGGTTTCAATTTCATACTGCATGCATACCCATTTATAACATTTTTTTTGAAAATTCATTTCAGAGAAAAGATACTTCATTTAGTCAACTCTTCACCAACATATTTCACTGATTTTTATACAAATTTTTTTGCTGACCTTAAAGTTCATCCTTCCACGTCGTATAACATCAGAGTTCGATCAAATGGTTTTTGAATGCATTTAATCAACTAATAAGAATTCTTATACACATAGTTGAATCGAAATCACTTTCAAGTGAGTACTGACACCTTAATTGGCAATTCCATTAATATAATTTGTTGCATGGCATTCCATTTTTGATTTCCGATTTTGCCGAACCGCTTATCAGTCAGACTAATGGACCATGATATATATGAATGTGTGTGTGCGCGCGCACGCGTGTGTGTGAGTGTGTGTGTTTATGTCTGTGTAGATAAATCTATACTTGTGTGTATGTGAGTAATTTATATCTCAAGATTGATTGTGATCAAGAGGACTGTTGGAAACAATGACAATGTACCTATGGATCGTAAATAAACCAAGAAAGAACGCAGACAGACGCCAGCAGAAGCTGTTCATTGACTGGATACATTTCGCATTATATGCCATATATATGTATTTCTACAGCTCTTGCATAACAGATTTTTTTGACCAAATAATTATTTGTCCCAAGTGACCAAACAACGTGGAAGAATTACTTATTTACCGTACAGAATCAACTGTAATTCCAGGAATCTCCAATCGATAATCCAAGAGCATGCATTCTTTTCCACATTCAGAAGCCTCAGCATCAGCTAAAACATTGTGAATTGATACATCACATGTTTCTCCCCCTGTAAATACGATACAACATGTCAGAAATGCTTGGAATATACGTGAAAAATTTGAACTCATTACGTCTAATGTTAGGGAAATATACTGATGGAATATCATATATTACCCCGATAAATAATGTTACTAGCATGATAAATATGTTTTTAATCACAGCACCGAGCAATATCTGCTACATTCCTCAAATACTTTAGACCGTCAAGCTGCAAGTAAAAGCAGATGACTATCGGTGTTTTTCTTAGTTAAATTAAAATAAATGCATTTTGACATTTGTAAAATCTGTGAACTTTTGGCGTGAATTAATCAGTCCAAAATCACATGGCGAATCGATTTCTTCTCAAAATTGATATCCACTGATCAGTTAAAAACATTATAAGTAACAAAGATAAGCAAGGATATTCGCTACTAATTCGTAATAAGAGCACATTTATGGTCAGAAGTGTATATATATATATATATATATATATATATATATATATATATATATATATATATATATATATATATATATATATATATATATACATATATATATACATATATATATACATATATATATATACATATATATATATATGTGTGTGTGTGTGTGTGTGTGTGTGTGTGTGTGTGTGTGTGTGTGCGTGTGTGTGTGTGTGTGTGAACTGGCCTGAGGGTCGTTTATGATGTATCATAAAATTCAGTTTGAATCAGAACAAAAAATGCAATATGTGTGGGTACTGCACTGTGCGTTGCTTCAGCCAACAAATCTCACCGATGTTTATGATTTTTATGTAACTGTTTGTGAGTTCGTCCATCATAAACTTCAGATGCATCCAATCGAAGGGTAAGGATAAAAAGTTCATAATGCTAAAAAGTAAAAGTCTGGTTCGACAAGAGGTATTTCGAGGGAAAATAAGTTGGATATACATTTGGATAAAATTGCAGAAAAACCACAGGAAGAGAAAAAAAGGGTGAGATTGTGGAAAATAGTGTTGTGAATGTGATGGAACCCTCCCCTTGGGAACCTTATCAGTATAATCTAATATCAGCTGTGAGTTGTCCTCTGAGTATTTGACAGTATCTTGAAAAATATGCATTTGAGATCATCACAATTTATTTGAGGACAAGAGAATAGCTTTCAAGGCCAATTATAATTTCATAGGTGTCTGTCAATATGTATAGGTAGGGTTTTGTATATTTGCCAACCAAATGAAAAGTCTATAAGTTCTATATTGCGTTCCTATGTTGTTAAAGTGCAATTGTCTACCAGAGCAGAACTAAATGCACTCGCTTTGGATGCAATGGACGTCTGCTTAACAGCAATCTTTGGTACACGTCATTGGGATTTATTTGAGACCTATAGTACAATCTTATGAACGTAAGTCACTTTGAATATCATATATATATATATATATATATATATATATATATATATATATATCGAGAGAGAGAGAGAGGGGGAGGGAGAGATAGAAGGGGAGAGGTGTATATGTGTGTGTTCAGATTATGTAAGCTGTGGTATCACAGGTTGGTTTCATTGACCATATATCCAAAACATTCATTCACTCAGCTCAAAGGACTATAAACTTTGTGACACAATGACCATTGAAGTAGGACCAATACTATTAAGGAAACATGCCAGACGCATTATGTTTAGCTTTTCTCCAAGAAGCCATTAAATCTTGATACGATTCGCCTCAGCATATGGCATGGAAGGCCGATTCCATTGTCTGCAGAGAGGGACAGACCTTTCATATATGTATGTACGTATGTATGTATGTATGTATGTATGTATGTATGTATGTAGGTATGTATGTATTTAGGTATACATTGATTAATGAATGCATTATGGATTCATGGATGGTTTCTATAGCTCTTCCCTTTCATAGTGCCCTGAAGGATAGAATTAATGGATTTTGTTTATCCAATAGAGTATGCTTATGTCTGATCGATTGTAACCATAATACATTAAAAAATGTAAGAATTATTTTTCACATAAATGCAGTAATTTCTGAAAATGATATAATCTGTTGATGATGAATTTCCATGTATCTAATAGATTCGTAAATTTAGCTCGGATAGTGAGACATGAAATCCAGTTGTACGTGAGTTTAAGCCAAGGTAGGGGGAATATTACTCCTCTTATTCTGATGAGAATTATTGACCAGTGAAATCAACTCCAGTTTTGGAATTCGACAAACAATTGAATGAAGCATGGTGATTGAGACCTGTTTATTATTACTGTACTGCTTAATTGTTTCCAGTGACTGATATATCTTCTACATTTATTTTCTTTCTGAAACTCTACAGTTGATGATCTATGAGTCTCCCTCAATTTTTGTGTTCATATCCTGAATGTTTTTTTAAATCCTTCAAACCTGTTTTGATTGTCATAGCACCTGACTTTTGGTTGGTCAGTTTCACATTTGATCATTTGGAGTTTATATAGTGAAGTGTAATGTTCAGCTGTTATGCGACATTCCTGCAGCACGGCCTGTTTACAATAATTTTAGTTTCCTGATCACTTTTATAATATTTCTGACAAACATTTCCCTCCGATATGATGAGCATGTTACATTGGTCTTACTTTGAAAGCAAATCGTTTGCTTAATATCCACATTTCAGCACAGTTGCTGGGGATCAGATTGACTCATTGGTATTTGATCCTTTCTTTAAAATCTAAAGCAATTTCTTTGTATTCAATGTTGAGCAAGGTTTCCCAGAAACTGCCAGTCATTTGGGATCACTACTTTGATTTCTTCTATTTCGGGGAATTTGAATCAATCGACCTGTACCTTCTTCGAGCTTTGTGTTTTTAATTATGGACTATCATTGTTCTTTTCATCTCTTGTTCAATTTCTATGGTTTCCATCCAACAAATATACATGAATAAATAAATATATATATATATATATATATATATATATATATATATATATATATATATATATATATATATATATATATATATATATATATATATATATATATACACACACATATAATCAGAGGGATAAATATGAAATTATGATAGATCTGTCATCTTCAGGACATGGTTGTCTTTGATTCATGCAATATCTTTGTGTTGTACTCGGTTCTAGCGATTCAAAAGTTTTTTTTTTGAGAATTTTCGGATCAGAAACAGAATACTTTCATTTAGAATGCATATATTCGACACAAAGGTAGCGTAAGATTATAGACAGCTGGAAATATTTTCAGCTGAATATCAATGGCATAAATGTATATGCATAAACAAAATTTTAACAATCGAGGGGATATTGTAGCATCAGCCAATGATCATCTTTGCCTTCATTGATATGAAAAAATTCAAAGATTAGCAAAGAGGTACATACCAAAATTCCCACCCAGTTTTCTTGGATCCGAATCAGATATTTGATGGCTTGGCAAGCTGGTCTCACAGATCAATACATGGTTTGTGTAATTTGATCTCGTATGTGCTAATCAAATCGTACTGAATTACTTTTGTACTGTATGTGCATACATTTGTCAATAACAGTGCAGTGATAGATAGATAAATATTTCAATGCTCGTAAATCTTCTTTAAATCATATGAAACAAGCGTAAAAGTTGAATGGTTCCACTCCAAAAGAACCTGCATAATGAGTATGATGTGTATCGTTGATCAACAGCCAATGACATCTTTCGTCATAAAATCACTACATACCTATTGTAACCGCTCACTTAAACTCCATTACCCGACACAATTATTGATTAAGTCATTTAGAGAAACGTTGCATAATATCAGTTTTCTACACTGCAGGAATATTTGTACGTCTATTTAGTCATGCTTGGAACCTCTCGTCTCTCGTTCATTTTACTGTGCATTCCTTCATTGTGGAATGACAAAAAACTGAACCACCTAAAATTAAATTGTGTGATATAATGCCTTCAAATTCCCGTATTCTATCATTGTTTGTCTATTGTTTTTGTTTTTTTTGTGTGTGATTTGACACATTAAGTAATAGCTGTAAAAAAAATCGAGATATTGATAGCGTGAATTGAAAAAACTATTAATGAGAATGGGTATGATCCAGGATTGGAACCTTCGACCGATCTATGGCCCCTTCAAGGAATCGTTGCTCTTACCATTGTGCTGAACAACAATTGATCATGCAAGAGTTTCAAAGAATGTTTCGACTCCAAATTATCATTTCGTTCATCCACTGTCTGCATCTGCTCTCTTTGCTTCTCAACATAGACATTTATGTTATCAGTATAATACTAGATAAACAGAATAATGAGGTAATGAATCCATTTTATCACTTTGAAACCATCTTTGAATTGATATCCTGTCAATACACAGAAAATGTATCACTAGGTTAGTACAGCATAAATAAGATAAATATAAATTAAAAACAATGAAACTTTTGCAGAAGTCGAACCCATAATCAATAATAACACATTTTCAGCATGAAGTTACCATTGCAATTGTTCTAAACAGCATCAGAGGATTTCATAGTAATGCAACACATCTATTTCGGATTGATTTCGGTCGGATTATATATTGATTTCTTTGCAACAATCCCAGCAAAGCATTAACACTTTTCTGTTTGCCCTTCCAACATAGAATAGAGCTCGAAATAAATACTTGAAAGTGGATTTGCTACACTAGTTCATGATCTTGCCCTCTCTGAGCCTCTTCAGGCGAATGGTTCTCTGTTTTTGAATGTTATCGAATGCAGCCATATACACATAAAAGTGCAGACGCATATGATTTGTATACGTTTCCTCCAATATACATACTAGCTTCAAAATACTTACTTGAACTCTCCTACAAAGGAAGCGAATGAGCAGACAAAAAGATCACTATCATGAGTTCACACCTCTACACCAAGTTTATCATGTAACTGAATTCTGAGATAACTGATCACTCGGCATCAAAGCAAAAAACGAAGCAAGATCTGTAAACAACTGAAATTTCCAGAAAGATAAAATTTACAATACAATTTCTTTATCTCGATGGACCAAAACACTATCTTATTAATTAAATATCCTCGAAATATCGATGCAATTCGAAAACTTCATGGGAAAAACAAAGTTCAAGAACTGTCTTATTAATGAATACTCGATAGCAGACACTGGATAAGACATAACATTATAAGTTGGCCATAGTGGAATATCAGGTGCAGATGCTATTCAATTTCAATTCATCTGCGATGAAACATGCATGATTTGTAGAACACTTTCTGAAAAACATTTGAGGATCTTAGGATTTGCTTGACATAGCAAATATGAGATACTTAGTGTACCCCAAAATCTCTATTCCTCTTACTCTCTCCATCTTCTTTTGATTGTTTTTTTTTTTTAAGGTTATTTATGAGTGTATAGCGCTAATATCAGGTGTAGAGCATATGGATTAGATAAAACGGATAAATCTGAGCATGATGGTGACAACAATTAAATATGCGTACGCGCGCGCGCATACACACACACACACTAATACATACGTACTAATGCATACGTATTTCAAACCACCATCCCCAACTTTAATCCAGGTAAAAATTTCTGACACCAATTACCAACGATTGCAGAGGACATATCTCCTGTGAGCGCGCACAAACTCACGTGAGAGTATGTGTTTGTGTATGTGTTTGGGTATTTGTGTATGTGTTTGCCTATGTGTGTGTACGCACATGTGTAATTGGATACGTGTGTTGGTCAAAGATGATTTTCTCCGAATACAAAAATTATTATATTTCAAAGTGATGTGATATGCACTAAGTGGATTTAAGCTGTGAAGAGCATTGTATATGATTCTTGCCACAAGCCATACTATGTTCGTTCAGGGGAAAACATCTAATGTGGATAATGTTATATAATAACTCATCATAGCATCTACAAATTACTGATACCGTGCATGAGATGCACCAGTCATTTAGGATATCAGAAAGAATCTGTGGCTTCCACAAATACGATAAGGTTGCAAAAAGCTGACCAAAAGGAGATATTTCCATTAGTGCTCCACTAGAAAATCACTGTTACTGGATTATCTTTCTAGACTAATCCATATGCAGCAAGACATAATGGAATGAAAATTACATTCACAAACAGAGCAAAACTATCGATGCGGTTCCTTTAAGTTTTCAATCAGGTTTGGCTATCCATCTCTCTAATTTCATATGTTGCGAGTGGATTGAGAAAGGCTATTCATCAAATTGAACATTTTAGTGATCACTCATGGATCACCTTTCTTTCCAGTCGTCCAAATTTTTTTCCATGTGTTCCCTCATTTATTGCCGTGGCAATTAAGGCCAGGTCAAGTAGTCTCTCTTTACCCCCCTTTACAAATTTGATGCAGGGAAGGGGGGGGTGAATTAGTCATTTACTGATCCTTGTTTAAAATCTGCAAGAATCAATACCATGTAAAGTGAGCATAACCAGACACATTCAAAAGGATGATCAGCACATTGTATTTGTATAGTTGAATTATGGGACACGGAAATGGAGTGGGTACTCACAATGAGATATCAAAATTATTCACACTCTATTGCATCTGCAGCTGATGGTTATACCCTACGGCTGGTCACTTTGGATAGAGATGAGTCTCAAGTGTAAAAATGACGAATATGGAGGCAGACTTTTAAAAACTGAGAATGTTGCTATCAGTATCAGCGTATGCCTCACACCAAAACCCTATTTGCAAATTGAACTACACATTCTCGTTTATAAAGGATTTTTATTACTTATAATTCTGAAATATATTTCATCTTTTACATTAAGTT
>OY735198.1:18093464-18135964 GCA_963457665.1 Thysanoteuthis rhombus | reverse complement strand
ACAGATTTTAGAAACTGGTAGACCTCACAATTACATCATATTTTATTAAAATAAAGATGAAATGCAAACAAACTAACGAACAAACAAACAAAAGAACTATCAACTTTTGTGATATCACTAGAAAACAAAAAATGTTGTTCGTAAACAAATATCCCAAGATTCACATAATGTTTGTGACCTGTCATCAGAAATGCCTGTCAGAATAAGAGCGCCACAAGGCCTCTGATGTACTGCCAAAAAAAAATCAATATCGATTTTACTTGGATGTTTTGCTCCTCAGTGACATCAATGGCAACGGTAAAATATGTCAAATCGGCATATTTTCTAATTTAGTCAAATATTCCAATGCTTAGTCAGCATGAGAAAATTGGTTATTGGTTTAAATTTGGTTGGCTGCGATATTGTCTTTTCTCCATAGAAAAGAAAAACAAGATTTCAGAGACCGGGACTCAGAAGGTGGCCATCCTGTCGCAGATGCATATATATGTATGTATGTATGTATGTATCTATCTATCTATCTATCTATCTATCTATCTATCTATCCATCTATCTTTCTCTCTCTCTCTATATATATATATATATATGTGTGTGTGTGTGTGTGTGTGTGTGTGTGTGCGTGTATGAGATATTCTTTCTTACGATTGAACTCATAATGATAATAAATGAGAGAGTACTGACGAATATTTGAAAAAAAATGTATATCCAATTACCATTGTAACTGTTAGATGAGTGTATTCAATTCGGAATTTGCTGATGCATCTTGTAGCCATTTCCTCATCGGTTCGTCTGAGTGACGTTATTCACAGCCCGCAATATCAAAATGGCAATTAAGTTCCACCACTTCAAATCCCTCCCCCATATATCATTCTTGAGGGGCCGATTATCTATTTTAAGAACTTTGAACAATTGTTTCTTTCTTTCATTCTTCTCTTCCAGACTCAAACACGTCTAATTCATGTTGCAAAATCAAACAAATCATTTAATGAATTGGATATTTTTTTGTTTAAATTGCAATTTGGTTTTATATTCATCAAATTTTTGATCGCTTTCTTTTAAAGTGAAAATTCATAATAGACGATTGAATTGCCATAATATTTACCGTACATTTTCGGTATGGGTTCACCAAAAATTATGTTAAAGGTGCTCAAAGGGGAAACTCTCTTAGCAGACGCAATTGGCTTATTTGAAACTATTGCAGAACGGATATTAACCAAACAGACTGAACGCTCGTGAATCTTCTCTACTGGATTCGATTGCAAAGAATGTAAATAATGGTAAATGTTGGTTTTGTGTTTGAGATTTCTGTTAGGGTTCGGGTCATTGCTCGGTTTGAGGTCAAAGCTTGCTTTTTGTGACAAAGGAATGGATCCAGTTACAAAATACTCCTTCCAAACTCCTTCTCTTCGTTCTTTTTTCGGTATTACCCCTATCTTCAATCCGTCTCCTGCTTTTTGTTTCTTCTTTTTCCCTTGTATTTCTGTGTTTCCTTCGTTTTTCTTTCTTCATACTATCCTTTTTCATCTCCTTGCCACCTCTTACTGTTTTTTTATCTCCTATATATCTTCACTTTCCTGACATCTTCTATGTACGGAACTAACTGTCAATGTTCTCAGTCGGATATTCAACTTTTGAAGATTATATTTAACACAACCAAACGAACAACGAACAATTTTTTTCATAGAAATCCATACCCACTCATAAAAAAAACAATCGTTGGTTTATAAGAGAAGCAGGGGCAAATTGGGTTCCTGATGTAATTATTTTCAGCAAATACTTCCTGTGCCTTGTACATCGATGGATACGAAGTTAGCTAACTAACTAACAAAACTTGCAGTGCTAGACTCTTTCGTCGTGAAGTGACGAAGACAAAACAACGAATAAAATCCTAATGAAAGTATAATCACAATGTTTGCTTAGCTTGATTGTTAATCGCCTGGCAAACATTCAACTTGGATACAAATGTTTAATTTTGAATAAGACTGAAAATGTTCATCGACTTTTCAGAGACATGATATATTGGTCGCCTCCAATTACTAATTCATGATTGCAATTCAATATACTCAATTTTGACAAACGGTAAATGATTAATAGGATTAATAATGATAGAATGAAATAAAGAAAAAAACAAATGTGCTAATGTTGTTGAGGACACAAATAATAAAATGTTAAGAAGAAGAATAAGAAACGTAAAAAGAAGAAGAAGAAAAAGAAGAAAAGGATGAAGAACAAGAAGAACAAGAACAAGAACAAGAACAAGAACAAGAAGAAAGAAAAGAAGGAGAAGAAGAGAGAAGAAGAGGAAGGAGAAAGAAGAAGGAAAAAGAAGGAAAAAATCAAAATAAGACAAAGAAATAAAAGAAAGACAACAACAAGAGCAACATCAAGAACGCTAACAATAACAAGAGCATTAACAACAAAAACAAGAAAAAGAAGAATGGAAAGAAGGAAGGAATACATTCAAGAAGCCATGAGCAGACAATGTGAATTTAGTATAGCTTCTACATTTAGAGTTATATCCCTTTTAAAGAAGCCCATGACTATTGCTCATATTGATGTCAACCATTATAAATATATCTTCCAAACTACCCCTTCAACTCTTTTCTTTTCCTTCGATTCAGATTACGATTCAGAAAGTGCATTAATCAAGCTAGGAAATAATTGATATACTACCGTATAAATAGATAGATGGATATATAGTTTCCTATGACCTTGTACGCACGCTTGCATGTAAACTAAGATGTTTTTTTGATAAACGTGTTATATGTAAATGCAGATATCTACATACAATGAGGCAAAGATGTGTTTTTGCAAAGATTCTTATTCACATCGATGGAGGCATGTTAACATATTAGTGCTTAATGTGCAAATGCATTGAAATAATTCTTTTGCCGGTATATCCCGTAGGCCTGCAATAACACGTTACTTTGCCAGGCTTCCTTTCAGGCCATTGGTACTGAGTGAAGTCCTTACCGCCTGCCTAAAGCTGATATACGGAGGCAGTTCTATGATATCGTTTATTATCATCGCTTGAACCATAATTTTCAATCTACAATGTTCGAGCTGCGTGATTATCTTTCACCACTCTATCAAGTGCATTGGCAACGAATGACATCATGCTGATAATTGAATGCAGTATCGGTGATGAATGAATTAGTGGGATATTATGATCAAAATCGATATTATCAAGTTGATTTTAATCGAACATTTCAGCATTACTGCTTAGTTGATAAAAAAGTGAATATGTTGCTGTGTAAAAGTGAGTTAATCCCTACGGGAAATTATTCTCAGCAATAGAAACCCAATGCTTGATGACGTTGTATGAGTTATGTTAAATAAATGATATCACGAGTCTGTTTGCCATACACATACACACACATATGCACATTCTCACGAAAAACATACTCACAATCACATCATTACTCACTTACCACATTTTATTCCTTTGAGTCGAATGTCCCTTTTACTGATGATCCCAATGACATTGATTCAAATGTTTGCAAAAGTATCCACATTGCACTTTACAATCAGTCTAGTAAGATCCATTCAAGTTGTTGTAGTCGTTTTGGGCTAATAAATACACTAATATGAACCAGTATCCTTTGATTCCATTGCTTTTATGTAATATATCTTTTTTGATCTCGATTTTGTTACTTCAAAGTGCACATTATTCCTGTATCTCCTCACCTTTGAAGGATTGTTTGTCGTTATATTTTGGCCACTTACTCTCGGTTTTAGTGCCTGTACTTACATCACCGTGAAATGATGGTTCTTACTGTGTTTTTTGTTTCTTTCTGTGATTCAATGTTAATGCTATCGTCCAATTGGCATGCAATCTCATTTTTTGCCAATCAAAGCTCTGCACATGATCCCCTGGAGATCTTTCCAGAGATTAATGTTGTCCTGTGGTGGTTTCCATATTCCCAATCATATCCTGCGTATTGTCACTAAAGTTTTTTCTTATGATTTCTCAAAGGTCCTGTTTTTTTCACTTTTTCATTTATGAACACTCAACGGGGGAATTATCACAATTCTCTCTTTGCTACGTTTGATATTATTCAGTTAGAAAACTCATCTCTTGATTAAGTTCAAGTGACTTTCGGGAGGATGCAGTGGAATTTCTTGTCTTCCTTGAAGGTCTAGATCTCAATCTTCATTTTTCCACTTTAATTTGGTTAATCAAAGACTGTTAATCTTATCTAATAATCATAGAGCGCCTAACCGGATTCTAAGGTTAAGTGATCTATTTTTGCAAACCATTACTTACTGAGGGACTCAAGCTTCCAGCCCCCAGCCGATATCAATCAAATATAATAAAGGCTGTTGTCGCTTCATGTATATAATTGGGAACAGTTAAACGGAACTGTAACTAAATTGATAGCATAGGTTTTCCCGGTGCCCAAGTTTAATTAAACGACTAAGCATATGACTAGTGAGTATTGCAGAGACAAAATGTAATAAATTGTTGTTTTTCCCTATTGTTGCTTAGTTGCTGCTGAAGGAAATTTAACCAAGATGCATCATACAATTTAGCGCCAACATTCAATGATTTTGATCCAATATGGATTAAAACTAATTGCAATCTCTATTTCTCGCAAGATACCTCTTATCAAGAACTTCTTCGGCCAGATTTTTCATTAAAACAGAACATATTCTTTTCTCAGTAACTGATCACAGGGAAGTATTCCAGCCTAGTATCTCTATCAAGCATCAAGGTCTCTGCATATTTCACTTTTTGAAAAAATGTACGATATTCTACTTCATGGAAAGCCGTCATACAGGCAATCCATGATCTAATCTAACAATATCAAGATAATGTCTTGAGCACGTTGGATGAACTGAGGATAAACCATTTACTTATCTACCAGGAGTGATTATGAAGTGGTGACATTAGTATGCAAATCCCTTCAAGTTGATCAAAATGATCACAGCCCATAATGATTAAAGGTGGTACTTTTTTCTGTCTAGAATTACTAATTGGACCGAGTATTTTCCTATTCTATTTCTTCTAACGTGCTTTCAATCCGTACCAAATTCAAAAATACAAATGAAAGTCCCCAATAGAGAAGAACATTGTGAGAAATATAAGCTATACGCTTCATTCATTCAATAGGAAATAGATGAACAGATTTATACAATGATTTTTTATGTATCAAGACGATCACAATTACAAAAAAACTTTAAAACATGGTAGCTAGCCCTAAAAGATTCAAACGATCTTTTTCTTGCTATCCACTTCATTAAACAGTTTGGTTTCTTTGCAGTTCTATCAACTTTTGATATTTGGAATGATATAATTTTGAAAAATAATCATAGCTGCTACTGATATATTGAAAACAATAATATTGATGATGAGAATTAACATTTTGGATCCATGGTAATTAGATGTAAAATTAAAATTACAATAGTATTACTACTGCAACTAATGATTGTGGTGATGATGATATTAATATTAAAACTACTGTTATGGTCCTTTCCCAAACCATGCTTAGATTGTACGGTTCTTGATCCAGTGTCAAATATTGGATAATATTCTCCAGATGGCCTCAGATAAATAATGGGAAACATCCCTTTCAAGGATCGAGGTTCTAGTTGCATCTCAAAAAAATATTAAAGTTTGTTTGCGTTTTTGTTTTCCTTCTTCAATTTTATTTTTATACGTGTGATGAATCTTTCAGTATTCCCGAATGTTTTCAGTATTATGCTCGATATAACCAGTCTTGTGAAATGATAGTGAAAGAAGTCAATATGGGAAAAATGATTGAGAAAGGATTAAGTTTGGGGGGATTTTGAAGGAGATGATTGAAATCTCAATAAGTAAGAAATGACCAAGAGAAAGAGGGTAAAAAAAAGGAGGAGAAGAAAGAAAGGAAAATGGGCGAATGAATTTTTTTTTTGTTATCGGGAAACAATGTTCTGATGCAAATTTATCTCGCTCCTTGAATCTCAACTCGCTCCACTTTTCTCTCTTATGCAGACATTGGAAGGTGAAAATCGTGTTCAGCGTTTCTATTGCAACGACCTGTTTGAGGCAACGTTCAGCTCTTTCATTCATTCCTTCTCCCCAGTCTCCTGTACCCTCAATCACAATAACCTCTGACTTGGCACAACATATAATCATCAACCTTTTTCTTGGGGGATTGGAGGAAACCAACATATTCCCCGTATAAATTAATGGTAATTGTTTTTTGCTCACAGGCATTCACACTGACAAAATGTTTTATAGGACAACCCCCCGGAAAAAAGTAGATCATAGACAAATAAATTACTATAGAGAGTTGGAAAAATCAAGATGTCTGGTGTGTGACTTTAATAGTAAACTATTTCTGGAGACAGAATTGGTACTTGAGGTCAGATAAACAACTAGGGATATGGAAATTGAATTTGATTTGAGGTAGAGCAGCCCTCGGCGTCCTAACATAACATTACATTTTTTTAGTTCCAATTACTGTGGCCATGTGTACAAACGTAGGCTTCTGATAATATATTGAAATAGATTCGAAAACGGGCAAATCAAATACAACAAGAGAAAGAAAAGAAGGGCTTGGCTGCCAGTTTCAGGCAGTGCCGGTAAATGGACTTCGAAGTCGAGTAAATTCCTGTACTGAAAATGCTTTCAAAACATGCAAAAATTTTTCTTCAGAATATGTTAGAAAAAAAAGCAAGAAACATGAAAAAAAGTTTGAAAAAAAAAAAACAAAAAACAAAAAAACAAAACCTTTTTTTTCATCATTATGCCACGGACATATCAAGTAACCTGCGTTATCAACATGCATCTGAGATAAAGGATTTAATTTTGATGATATCTGAGCTCTCATTTATTATCCTCAAAAATCTGTTCCTTCAACCAGAAAAGCTTTGAAAAAGAGAGAAATGGCCATCATTCAATGCAAAAAATTAGGATAACTTTATAATTTATTCTTCGAAATCGTTAATATTGTTTTTTTTCTTATTGAATGTTGTTTGGATTGCAGCCACAAACATGTCCCTACGTGTCTCATCGGGATCCAAGAGAGATGACTTCATAAAACTATATACGAAAAAATCAATACTTTTCCTTCCTTAGAGGTTGCATTTGTTACTGAACGATTTGCACTCGTCGGGGGTGAGGAAAAAAATACTAAGTAAAGTCCTCAAATCAGGAGAAATGCTTAATTATATCGTTATAATGTGGAATCAGATGTGAAGTTGTATTTTGATTTTCTGTTTCTTTCTGTAACTTCAATTGGACCCCAGAGATATTACGCTTTTACTTCGATAGAAAACTGGGTGGGGTACTTAAAAAAAGTTCCAACCAATAAGTAAATTATTCTGCGATTATCAAAGGTATGATGCTGGCAAGTGTACTGGACTGCTCAAGAATTCTACCAAATTAGTATCCGACGTAATGAGCCAATACAAAGTTAAACGTTGTGAAAGAAAAGTTAGAACTTGTAAATGATGACCGGAATAGTATCATTTTTTTTTCCAACAAACAAACCCTGCTTGCCACGCCCAGTGATTCAAGTGATGAAAACTTTTTAAGCATGAAAAAAAGAATAGATTTTGATTAACATAGATTTAGAAAATACAAATTTTTTGTAACTAGTCGGGACTAATGGATTTTTTTTTCGATTTTGGAAATCTTAGAGATTTCTCACTTTTTGAATTTTTTCCCAGCCTTTTGATGTGAATTCTGCATTTTCCTGTCGATTTTATTCTGTTCCGTTTTCGATAAATTTCTATTCAATGACCTCTTGCCATCTTTTTCTTTTTTGTTTCTTCTTTTGCTTTTAGAACTCGTATTTCGAGAAAAATCGTATTTGAAAAATAAAAAGTCAAAAATTATCGACATTGTCGTTCAATCAAGCTAAATGTCTGTTTACACAATGGTTGCCGACAGTAATCAGAAATTATAATGGAAATATAGTAGGAATAGAAATGGGGATTTTGTTTTTACTGAAATCCATTTTAAAAATAATGATATTATTGTGAGTACTTCTCAAGTTTCAAAATTGATCGGACACCCGAATTATCGCATTTGTGGCTTCTGAGAATCATCCATCAATTTCTGATTCCGTAAAGGTTCATTTTTTTTTCTCATTGATACCAATCTAGGAAAATATGACAAACACATTCATCAGCTTCGTCAAAGTAGTAAAATGATGAAACCAAGATACATATGTATTTGATGATGTTTGGTTCCTCTGCTTGATAATTTTAAATGCTGATTTCCAGGAAAGGGATTGCTCCCAGTTGAATGATTGTTGCATTACAATTTCCCTATACCCTTTTACCTTTAGTCTATTCCTCTTCTTGAATATGTAGTATCTATTAATTACTCCACGTATGATGGAGTAATCATCTAACCAAGGATAAAAAAGTGGAATTTGGTAACATTTCTACCGCCCCCTGAAATAGGGAGAGAGGGGAGTGCAACGTTCCAATTTGTTAGTACATCACTAAAAATTTCATCAATCAAATCAAGACACATGTTTTCTTAATCATAATTCAATGGATAAAGGCCCTTAATCAAAAAAGTACATGAGTTGAAAAATATCAGTTTTAGAAGCACGGACAAACTTTTTATTCATTTCCCAATTTGAGTCGAATTAATAGTAATGTTTGCTATTGTATTCATCTTGGGTTGATGTTCTGCATTGCTCCTTACATCCTTGTTCGTCGCATAATGATTATATCATAGTATATTGCACTTTAGAATCTGCTTATCTAGCAAAACACAAATTTCATTTGTGTCATGAGGAAAAAATTGTTGTTTCGTTGAATGAGACAAACGCATTCTGAAGCATTCATTTATAAAACCAATGATACTAAGTAAACTCAACAATCAATGGAATAAAAAACAAAGGAGAAACTAATTTCCAGATATGAATGAAAAGCTTTTTTTAAAAATTTGAAAACTGAAGATCTAAATTCGAAAAATGAAAGAGGTCTAAATTGCCAGTCAGAAGCACTATTGATTACGGACATGAATCAAACAACTTCGATGAGTGCTGGTATAGTAAAGTGGGTTTTTACATGGAAAATACATTTTTGTATCATGTTGCGAAATGTCAAATATCCCAGCATGCAACATCACTAGCAATAAAAAAAATCCATAACATAAAGCGATATACACTTCTTTGTCGGGAGAAATAGCAGGGAACATAATTTTGCTGAAACAGATAAAAAAGTAAATGCAAACAATACGAAATCCTTTTTTCATTTTTCTTGACGACTTTTTTGTGGATTATGTCACTGAAAACAAAAAAAAAGGAGGAATCGAAACAAACGTCATGTAACAATTTTGTAAAGCAATTTTTAAATAGAAAACACTGTGATTGTTTTGAGCTCCGACGTGACTTTCAAACAACCTGTATATCTGTTGCACTTTATTCTAGTCAAAAGATTAATATACGTGTGTTCCGAAATTTCAATTGAAAAAATAGAGTCATACATATCATAAAAAAATGATATTTAAATTAGACTTAGAGGTATGATAACAACCGAAAATATTTGGTCTCTCTTCTTCCTTCTCTCGTAAGAAAAATGGATATTCATCTTTATTAGTTTCCTCGAGACTAACCTAATTTTTTTTTGAAATTGGTGTCGTACTTGCAGCACTCTCAATTGTTGCAAAGTATCATGCAAGACTGTTTCTTGGTCTGGTAACACAAAATTTCTTTCTGGTCGAATCAGTGGTATTTGTTCCTTAATTTTACACCACTTCAGCTTACAAAAAGTTCTTTTTAAATGCTCTACTTTCGGACAGCAAGAGAAATTGGTGATTATATCGAAGCAGGCCAGTGATTATATTACATTCATGATGTCTGTAGATATAAAGAGTAAAATTGTTTCAATCTTGTTTTTTTCGCAAAATTCACAACTCGATAAAGATTTGTACTTAACTTTTCCATCAATCAGAATCAACTACTTGAAAATTATCTTCTGACTAGTGCTTCTATAATCATAAAATATAATTGTTCAATAAACTAAAACAAAGATGTCAGCCTGTCCGTGTGTTGTAAAATATGGAGGTCAAACATCGATGCAGAAATATACAAAACACAACGACTTCAACCAGCAAACAAGCACGTCCTAGATATAGGTAGATGAATGAAAAAAACTTGAAAATTGGTGGATAGGGGGTCTGCGTTGATGTAGTTTTCGGAGGGAGGAATGATCTGCTGAGAAAATTATCATTTGACATCATTAGTTCTATCTGATGGGAGTAATGTTCATATGTATTTCTGACACCTGAGACGAGATGGCTCACATTACCGGTATGTCATAGAAAATTAAATGAGGGAGACCAGAGGATATTTGGATACCATAGTAGTTTGAATGATTCGGTTCAACGTTTATTTCAACCACTTGATGTCCTCAAATCAACCTCATTTGGGGCAGAACACATACTGCAATTTCCTACTAAATTTCAATCATGTGTATCGTAGGAACAACGTGTTTTACATGAAAAACGTTCTTTTATCCTGGTTATTAACTGTCTCAATTCGACGAACGATTTCCTACTTGAAGCTGTACTTTGCAGATGATAATGTGTCATCTAATTTATCGGAATTGAATGTCAACAAGACTACGTGTCAGGGACTGCTTTGTATATTGTACGATTGGCCACCTAATGCACTGTAAATTTATGCAGTTGAGGCAGGGGGAAGAACAAAGAATGCCTCAAAATAACAAGACAGACTTTCACATGATTACATAATATGTCATGGAGGCAATCACGAATAACTTTATTACTTACATACGTACCGACTAATGAGAAAACCATCTTGCTTAATCAGATTGTACTATCTATTTCCAGTAGTAGCGTGGGCTTGAACAATATCTAGATGGTGGTGAAATAAACTGGACGAATGTTTGAAATTTAATCGACCAAAAGAAGGAAATATATTTTACTTAGTAACTCTCGGTCATATTTGCCCTTTAATGAAATCATTTCACAAGAGGATTCGGCCATTCAAGTAGAGAAGAAACACCACCTAAATCCGATTTCCACTTTAACTAGGATTTTTAAATAAATAATTCGATGAACAAATAGGAAAAAAAAGCAATCAAAATTACGTTTGAATTTGATTTTTGTGTAAATTTCCTGAAGGAAACTGCTATTGTTAACTTTCTTAGTGACGTCTACAGACAAGGTAATTATAACAATCTAATTATAGATACAAAATAATTGATTTTATCGATTTTAAGGAATTAGAGGGGAAAACTTGAAAAAAAAACAAATGGATGGTGGTGGCTGACAAAATGTAATCTAAAAGAATCGATTTTTGTGTGGCTATTAACAATAAAAACTTGATATCAATCAAACTGTACTCTCCTAATCAATCTCTCTTTTCCCTTTCTCTTCGTTTCTCTCTCTCTCTCTCCCCCTTCTCTTTCCCTCTCTTTCTTTCTTTTACACTCACTTTTGTTTGAATTTTTTTGCATCATATCAAGTTGCCACGGATGAAATGAGTGTTTATACGAAGAACAATCATAATCCCGAAAGTTAACAGAAAAATATGTGATTAACAAATCTCCCAATAATTGATGGAAGTAATAAAGTAATGAATACTCAAAATCAGATCAGAATCAGAAGGAAATAACTGTGGACAAAAATTTGTTTTGACTTGAAACACTTTATGATTCACATAAACTTCGCCATAACAGCTACTCCGGTTATACAAACGAATGAATACATCGATGAATATGTAGATTTTATTCCTTTTATAATTTAGTTTCAGATAGACTTTTGGAACATCTATGATGTATCTAAAAATAAGGATTCAAGGCTATTTAGGTTGGTGTGTTTATCTCATGAATGGATGATTTGGTGATAAATGAACGGGCAATATTTGTTGGAAGAAGTACAAATAATGACAATAGGGGGGTCCTAGTCCATAGCATAAGTATGAAAAAATACAAAACACTGTCTTGCTTGAGGTGTGTCAATAATAACATATTGGATATAGTGCTACTTGCTGCGGGCACTTTTTTGTCCTTAGTTGCTAAAAACCCTTGCTACGCCTCTATGATCCGATGTAAGCAGTCATTACGTGTTTACAATGAAAGTTTACTCAGTTCGACCATGCAGTTTTTGGAATTAGGAAATGAAAATCATAACTGAAATATAATGTCTCACCGATGATTACATATTGTATTTTTAGGCTACACTAAGTTTGGCAAAATGCTACAGTGGTAAGAAAAATCAAGTTCCAGTAGGCACATCTTTTGTTACTTACAGCCACTGGTTTCTGAATAAGTATTCCATCGGAGGTTTTTTCAAGTAAAAAAACCTACAATGAAATCGTCAGATAAATATCAGTAAACTAATTCCTTAGATATATATTACTTGTCATCAGTGTTCAACAGCAAATCAAAGGGTAAATCAATCATTTGATGCTAAAAAGGAGACAATTTTCAGAGATCATTGCAATGCAAAACTGTATTATCCCTGTACAAAGAATAACATGTGTATATATGTATTCGTTGTGTGACATCATTTTCGATGTTGTAATGTTAACGTATTTTTTACATATTTAGTTTCTTGTGGTGATCGAGTTTGCATAAGGGTAAACTGTATACTGGGGAATTGGATTGGAGATAGCTATAAACAGCACCTTTAATGTGTGAATTTAACCTTCAGTCCTACATGGATGATATGCTTTCGGTCATAAATAAAGAACAGTAAAAACTTCAGCACTGCTGTGTCATGTTAAGGAGTTGCAGGGTAGCCTCAGGCGTAAAGAGACCTTTTATTGCACTTTTTTTAGACGATGACTGCAAGATATTTGACAAGAAAGTGCAAATGACATCACTGACGAGAACTACAAAAATTAAGCGATATCTGGTGTGAAAGCAAATAAAAATAGCAACAATAACCAACAAATGTTGGCAACAAGGAATACCCTATGTCTCATAGTTCTGTTATTCAGTCACTCTTTCAATCTCGTCTGTGTGTCTATATTTGACTAGCAACGTTTGATTTTATAACACGGACAGATTATACTGATGAAGCTGCAGGGCTCAAAGTTTGAAGATGTTCTTTATCACGTCTTGTACGGTTGTGTTTCACTTCGGGAATTTTCTTTGTATTGATTTGCTTCTTGAAGTCAACAATACTATAACGAGCGGAATTTCGTATTCTCTTATACTTGATTCACCTAATGAAATTTGCTAATGGTTGATTAGCTTCTTCCGAAGTCAGTTTGTTCTACAATAAAATATTCAGAAATATATAAATGATCCGAAATAATGATTATAGATTGCGTTATATTATACTGACACTCCTAATTGAAATGATAATTTGTTATTACAGGGAGAATGTACCGCATAGCATAGGCTACATAAGTAAAATGAACAAATAAAGGGAACTGAGCTGCAGAAGGAATCAACCAGTAACCGATAGAATAGATGTATCAATTTACTTTTGCTATAATCATTGTATAACCGGCAGCTGTTAAGTTTAATGTACATGGTACATCAAAAATATGCCAAGCAAGGGCGGGGTAAATTGAATTTCAAAGCCAAAACAAAGCGTTTTTTTTTTTCAACGAACTTCAGTGGAGTCTTTACCATCAAGTAGCATCGACCATTACATAAGGCATGGCATAAATGATAAAGCTTCGAAAGAATTTGAAAAAGAAATACAGATTCAAAAGAATGGATCTTTGCCAAAATTGATTTATCTTCAAAATAGATGGATGATTATGGGATATATTAACATTGAATATAGCATATTTTTCCGTGTATTTTTTAAAGAAGGAAAAAACTTGTGATGGCGAACGAGTTTTATATTTATCCCTTATATGATTACGAAAATTCTCATTTTCATCGACTTCAGGGGATTATGATGTGTAATTTGACGTCATTTTTACCTTTACACGCTCAGCATAAAATTCCCCAACCACAGTTGATTCCATACGAGAAAAAAGGCAGTAAATTTTCAATTTTATTTTGTTTGGATGATGCGTTGGTCAAATAACAAAGCCTTTTTTGTCCCCCACCCCTTAATTATCAAATTCACGGGGAGGAGCCATATCAGAGACTGTTTATGGCTGAAGGAAGGTATGCTGACGAGAGCAATCCCGACGGTTTGGGGATTTCACGGGATTTGTGACGTATGGAGAATATCACATTGCTCAAAATTTGTTGAATAGAACAACACTAAAAAGGAATGATTTTTGCAAAATGTTTTATCCATGTTTTGAAATACAGATAAAGAGAGAGAGATTGATGGATAGAGAATGGGAGAAGTAAAGAACGGAAAAGGGGGAAGGAAACGAATGGAATAAAATGGGGGTGGCAGTCTAGGGATGATGGATACTTGAAAAGTTAAAGAAGATTGTAAATGTGTACGGTATTTCAATATGACCCCATCTGTACACCCCTGGTTTATATTAAATGGTTTTACCAGAATAATTTAAAGGAAATGCTTCTAATTGTATTTTTTTCTTTCTCTCTGTCTTTCTTTCTTTCTTTTTTTCTTCCTTTCTTTCTTTCTTTCTTTCTTTCTTCCTTTCTTCCTTTCTTTCTTTCTTTCCGTGTTTCTTTTTTCTTTCTTTCATTTATTCATTTCTTCATTTATTCATACTTGTTTTAGTTCAAGTTCTTGTTCTTGTTTTTGTTGTAGTTGTTGTTGATCTTCTTCTTCTTCTTCTTCTTCTTCTTCTTCTTCTTCTTCTTCTTCTTCTTTTTCTTCTCCTTCTCCTTCTTCTTCTTCTTCTTCTTCTTTCTATGAATGAACAAAATTTTTGCAAAATCCTCCTTTGTTAAATAAAGAATGAATTATCAATGATGAACGTAATTTTGTTGAGATTATTGTCACCTCCGTAAGCCTGTATATTTGTTTAGAAACACTACGATTTCGGGTAGAGATGCATACCTGCTCAGTCCGACCAATATTTGGGAAAACTTGCACTAATAGTCATTCGGGATTGGATTGTAAGATTTTAGTAAGAAAAATGAATTTTTGCACATTTTCCGTAAACCTCAGGAGAAATTTCCATCAATCAGCTGAAGATGGCCTTATTCATAACCTCAAAAATATCTCATTGTTTTCTAAGCTCCCATTGTTTTTATATCAAATGTTCCAACACCGATGCAGTTACCTGGTGTATTCTGCCAGTAAATATTAGCAAAGAATTACTTAATTGAACAGCTATATCTGTAGCTTCTGCCTTTATTTGGGGAAAATATGCCCTCATGGAAAACTGTAATATAAATCAGGGTATTCACCTAGATTCTAAATGTGGCTTCTGGTGCAAATGAGTCATATACCTTTGCAATTTAAAAAAAATGATCCAGTATGATATTTTACCCTTCGAAAATGCTAGTGATCTCAAATTCCTGCTATCTGATTTTCAGTGGATTGACTTCAAAATGTAATTATTTCATGGCACCATAACAAAAGACAATCTTTTTACATGGTATCATTTCGTCACTGATGCTTGATTTCTGGAAAGGTTTGGCTTGAATATTGTGCACCGAACAGTTCAATTGTAAATAG
This sequence comes from Thysanoteuthis rhombus, assembly GCA_963457665.1. Classification (NCBI taxonomy): domain Eukaryota; kingdom Metazoa; phylum Mollusca; class Cephalopoda; order Oegopsida; family Thysanoteuthidae; genus Thysanoteuthis; species Thysanoteuthis major. Next base: position 18,120,474 of record OY735198.1, on the reverse strand, counting down.
GAGAAGCACTAACTAAATATATAGTTAACATTCCAGGAAGGGAAAGACAAAATTCCTACTCATAAAGGTAGTACATCAATGAACACTGCCTGGTACCATCTAATAGGATGATTTACCATAAAGTAACATTATGAATTGTACATAACACCAACACCTATTTTTTCAGTGGAAACTTCGAATAAATTTTTTTTTTTCAGATACATAACGAGGATAGATATTTGTATGTAACGTTCTCAAACTGCTTTGGCACAACTTGTACGCGCGAGGTACACATGCATACATAGCCAAACCAACTAAACAACTGAAGAATCCGATGTTAAAAGTTTTGGTGTCAGTTTTGGCTAACTGTTTCTAAAATTAATTATCTTCAGTCTACGCAAGTCTTGAAGATCACAATGTTTATTAGATACGTCCAAATGTTGAGTTCCCATGTTCATTCGGAGGAGGTTTGGAAATATTCAGTGATACATTCTGCATTTGATCGGGATTTTAGGTGACAACCGCGCATTTCTGATCAACGTAAGGAAGGTTTCATGTTTTTAAAAAAGATAAGACTTTTTTCCAATCCGTTTACCTCTTCCCCCGAGCAAAAACATATTCGATATCTTTTGTGTATTTTGAATTTCAATTCTGAATAATCTGCATATGTTCACGTATGTGCAGCATATTTGAATTTTGATTTTGAATTATTTATTGCTTAAATATTTCAGATAAAAACATTAAGATAAGCTGTATTATGATGAAGGCATTACATTCAATGTATTCCTCGAATTCAAGTTATAATTAAGATAGTGTCCGATGGGAGTTTCAGCATGTATAATGGAATATAGTTGATGATCATGCGCTGTTCCCTGCACACTCCTACAAGCACATATATGCCTGCACACACACTTACACACACACAAACGCACGTGCACGCACACACACGTTTTTATATACATATATATTTATACATATATATATATACATATATATATACACATATATATATATATATATATATATATATATATATATATATATATATATATATATATATATATATATATATATATGTAAAATGTTTATATGATGTCAATAGGATGAACTTGTCCGTTATAAAGATTTACTTTTTAGAAATAGTGTTCGTGTATTCAAATTATATGAGATATTACAATATTTGAAAGTAGGTTCAATTATATCACGTGGGTTGAAGAGGGACATACAATGAAATGTGAACAAATGTCATGAAATAAGGAAGGAATCAAAAGAATTGATCCAAATGACCGGTGAAGATCCCTAAAAAGATATTCCATATCTTCCTGCAGTTTTTTGTAAAAAAGGACGTACGTTCTGGCTAAGTTATAAGAACGGACAGAGATGTGTGTGTTAGTGTGTTTGTGTGTGTATGTGTGTGTGTGTGTGTCTGTCTGTGCGTGCATGCGTGTGTGTGTGTGTGTCTCTCTACGTTGGAGAGAGGGTGAATATGCAGATCAACATGCTAAATTTAACTTCAAGGCACCAATCATTTCATTGACAAACTCGGAATCTAGCTCCCAGTAAACGCTAACAACGGATTTGATATGCTGTTTAAAAATAAGTCTTTAAATTGAACAATGGTTTCTCGATACAATGTTCTTTTTAACGTGTCGTACAAAGGTACATTCTAGAAATAAACGTTCTATTTCTTCAGTTCGAGGATCAATTATGTCAAATATTGCCTTGGTTCCTACAATGAGCCACGGTACTTTCGCAATCCGTCACAGCGATGTACCACAAAGTTGCAATAATGACTGGGAGCCACAGGAGAGGTTATGACTGAACATATTTCGAAACCTTGATTATGACACTAATAAGCTGTGATAGATACTGCTCCGAATGAGAGCATCAACCTAACTCCTCTGTTGTCTCATTCCATGGAGACTTTAGTTCACCAAATCATATCAATTCCGAGGAATACTGAGCAAAGGTCATAATGCAAATGATTTAACATCATGAATTGATATTTATCTTTAATTCATCGTTACATATCCAGAGTATCCTGTGTTAGCCAAATACTATGGGATTGAATTCCAATATTATTCTCTCAGCATACGGTATCAGAGCAATCTCTTTGAATACTTTAGATGAGTACAAATGCAAATCTGGAGGCACCATTTCAAATAATTTAAAGCCCAGAAAGAAATCAATATATGATTAAATTGAACCATAAGTAAAGACTACGAGACTTGGTGGATAATCAAAATGGCCCCATTTAACAAATTCGGATGTCCAGGATTTAAATTCCATTAAGTAATACATAATGAAATATTTTTCTTTAGAGAAAACGAGGGAATAACCAAAGATGATGAGCAAATTTTGCGTATCATATGTTGCACTCATGGCAAAAGGTAATGTCTGCTCACCAGAATAGAGCAGCGTTGATCGTTATCATCATTTATGAATGCAAGGTACTGAGAACATTACTTAACTTTCAACCAGACTAACCTTGGAAAAAAAAAAGCATTGCCGTGTAATTTTCATCTGTAGGTACTGTAACATACATATATATCCCCAAAGAATCCAAATTTGAGGAAAATACTGTTGACTTATTTTCGGAATTTTTTTTTAAATCTCATATTCCTATCACGTACCTGCTTTTATTGGTACTGCCTTTACGACATGATTGGGACTTGTCGATTTTGTTCTAACATCTCTCGTTGCTAAGTGTCTAGATGTATGTTATTTGATCATTTGCAATAGTATCAAATAATAGGTGATATTTTTCTTTCTGAATATTTAATTTCAATCCGTACGATCTTAAGGATTTTCATTCTCTATTGCATTGATAAGGAACATAATCATGTTAAGCATTTGAATATCTTTAGATATTTTTAGATGTTAGATATTTGTTTAATGAAAGAAATTTCTAACACCATTATTCTATTGATTTATCAACAGTTGTATGGTCTGCAGGACCGATGTACTGCTCAAGAATAGTATTAGTAGATTTTTCTCCATGAATCTCATTGGCATTTTTGCATTATTTTGTACCATTGTGTATATAGTTTACACGAAATTAAAATCACCAGTATATTCTGCTCTTGATCTGTTTGAACCACAATACTCTCGATGTAGATTCATCGACACGTGTATTGCCTTCAGTGTGTAATGTAACAAGCAGGCGGGTATGAAAAAGAGTTAAACAATAGTTTCCTAGTGAGCATAAACACACATGTGGATGTGCTTTTCAATTATAGAATTAAATTTTTACACCAAAGACATTATTTGATTTTTTTCTGATGCTCCTAATGATACATTGCCATCAGGAAAGTTGAAGAAAATAGATTTAGATCAAGTTGGGCTCTCAGTAAATATATAGCAAGATGGGAACACTACTCCGTAAATGCAGATCAAGAGCAAATATTTGTCATGATATTGGGAAGGAAAAACATCGTTATAATCATGGAAATGAAACTACGATGATCAAACACTGGGATGTACAGATGTGTTGTTCCGTAAAGAATCAACAATTATTTTCAAAGCATGTCTTTTTAGTAATTAAATAGAAAGTGTCATGCGCCAAGCATTTTTTAGCATACTTTAATACTGTGTGAGCTGAACGTATCAAAGATTATAATGTTGCAGATGAAATAATGGAAAACCGATCCGTTAAATATGAGAAAAGTCTTTTGATATAGTGCTGTGTGGAGGATGAACAATAAAAAAATTGAAAAAAGGGATGATAAATGCCCAAGTTATTCTTATCACCTTTTGTAGCGCAAAAAAAAAAATCAAAATTTCAAAGAAAGAAACCTGGATTCCACTGGACACAAACTAAGAAACTAATTTAATGAAGACTTTCAATTCAGTTTGATCCCCAATAAAAAATCGTGGCGACTTTAAAACATGCCTCTTAATATAATAAAAACTGAGGATTCAAATTTTGAACTCTATTGGCCTACTGATGCAGTATGTTTGGTTGTTATACATTGCAAGCTAGACCAATTTAGAAACCGAGGAAATTCATAATGACAGTTTCCAAGATTGTTTATGTTACTGGTTACTACCAGATGGACTTAAACTCCAAGGTGCAGATATAGATCGAGACTAATGAATCACTACAGGGTTACACGGTTGAAAATCGATATCTATTTTTCATTTTCAATTGGATGTGTTCCCAATTTCATCAAGAGAAAGAGAAGAGAAGGAGATCTACTTTGTCATTCAGTAAAAACCGTCATCTGAACAATGTTTTTGGCAGCATGCTGTGTTGAAATAGTGGACATTTATAAATATTAACTTATTTATTTTTCGTTGATCTCACGCTGCTTAGCATTGAATGATGAAAAGCACACCAAAACTCTTAGAGTTTTACCAGTATCATCGTACACTGCATCAATGTCACAAGTTCAGGGTTTCTGGCATAGTTTGTAATTTGCAAAGTATTGTAAGGATGGTTCTCCGGTATTAATGGGTGAATCACAGCATGCCTTATTCTTTCAAACCTCGTCAGTATTTTTTTTAACTTTTTGCTCTCTCAAAAATTGACAAAGACTGTAACGAACCATCTGGCTGAATATAACTTTCTGGATGGTTTCCATAGTCTTCAAAATGTTCTTGCCTGATGGTTATGCACGTATGGATGTATGCATGTTTTGTGCATACCGACCAGCACCAATAAATTTAAGGAGACTGAAAATTTCTACATTTTTTAAAATCATAATTTATAATATAATACAATATTTAATGCATGGCTGGTTTATTCCGTAAAGTGCTCCATGCATCTAACATGACCACATTATGTTTATTTCGAGTAGAGCTTGAAATATGATGGGGCAGGCATACTTATCATATATATATATATATATATATATATATATATATATATATATATATATATATATATATACTGTGCAATGACTTTGTTTCTGAAGTGAGAATGAACATACAGTCAAAGTAAAGGTTTGTCATCGGTTGCAATGAAAAATAATCTCAACCTAACCGTGTACTTTTTTTTTTATAGCCTGTTTTCCATGTTTCAGTTCTAAATGATATTCTTGCCTGAGTTTTGCTCCATAATTAGATTCATGCCTGCTGTTGGAGTAAAATGTTTACTCTTCATTTGGGCCCGGTGCAATTATTTAAAGATATCCCAATGAAATCAAAAGTTTGTTTTAGCATCATCATCGTCCGGTCCTTTGTCGTCAAGCAATCTCTCTCTCTCTCTCTCTCTCTCTCTCTCTCTCTCTCTCTCTTTCTCTTTTCAATTTTTTTTTGTTCTATTACTATCCTGTGAAAACATCATATGATTATAGGGGGATATATATAGATAAGTTTGATTAGTCATTTAGTGGTCGATGAATAAGTTACTTCCCAATCTTTTGTTGGATAATAGCCACTGGATTTTGAAAAAAAAAATGCAGGAATCTTGCTGGTCGAAAAGTAGGGTCAATGTAACGTGAACTTCATTTCTAATTGAATTCGAATTATAAAACTATTTGAGATAGATCTTCGAAAAATAAATTACACAAATCAATGAGTATATATTAGGGTTCCTAGCCCTTTGGCTCCATTGGTACGGCAATTACGCAAAACTGATGCCTGGGAATGACTAGAAAGCTCAGTGAATTTTTTTAACAGATTTGGTTGACAGTTTCAAATAAATAAAAAGATAGATAAATGAATAGATAGGTACATAAATGAATAGAAACATATCCTCAATGCAGATTATATCAATAGACTGAGACGGTCGCCTAAACATAGATTTAAAGTTAACTATGAGAAGACTTGGATAGATGTAGATAAGGGTGGTAGATTTGTGAATTCAGGCAGATACGAGAAAATTAATTTGAATTGATTTAGATAAATATTTCATGTCTAGACAGGGGTAATAAACGCATATAGACGTTTAATAACATGCTTTCAAATTATATCAGTCGACGAAGTAACAGAACTTGACCTATGCTGTCTAGACAGGATATTTTCATCGTTTGTTAATGTTTCCAAGCAGACAATTTAATTATACTGAATGTTTTACGTCAATTTACTTTTGCTAAGGGTTTGGTAATTGGAATAATCAAACTGGTGAGGTCATTTTTTTGTGTTTATCCCCCCGCTCCCCATCAAACAATCATCAGCAAAAAGTCCCAATTGTTTGGAGATTTCGAACATTATTCTGACAAATTATTCGTGGTTCAAACTGATTTGGTCAGACTGTAATATATGTTTGAGATGTGTATACTTAATTGGTTCTCCCTTGCTTGATTTCCAATATCCCCGAAACGCTCCTGAATGGATGCACATCATCATCATCATCATCATCATCATCGTCGTCGTCGTCGTCGTCGTCGTCATCGTCGTTGTTGTTGTCGTCATCGTAGTCGTTGCCGTCGTCATCGTCATCGTCATCATCAGTCTTCTGGACCTACACACGCATACCTCAATACATACTATGAAAACTTACATACCTACCTTCATAACTACACATGTACCGAGGTACTTATTTGTATCCATATATAAATATATATATAAATATATATATATATATATATATATATATATATATATATATATATATATATATATATTTTCTTCGAGTTGGAACCTTCATCTGATTTTCAGGAAGTATTGATTTTCGTTTCCATTAAGAAATTTATTTGGTGTAAAAACGAAGCATGTATATGTTTTCACTTATATAATATGAAATACGTGGTTTTATGTACGTAGAATCTGATCTCACGAATTTTTTTTCGCAAAATATGACGCAGATCAACTCAAGCTAGTTTTCTGCTTATTTCTAGAAATAACATGCACTTTGATTCAATCAACAGTTCGTTCAACCATCGATCCGCTGATTAAGTACAAATTAAGTGTAATCAGACTCGAAACGGAATACAACATTTCTTTCCACAAAATATATGACATCATATGTAATTCAACTTTTTGAAGCAATTTTTTTCTTCAAAAACATAATTAATGAAATATCAGCAAAAGAAAAGCAGTATTTTTCATTTGATTCAAAACTATAAAATAGGGCCAGTTTGATTTCATTTAGTTGTTACATACCTTCTCGACCGTTGTTTCAGTGAAATAAACCTCCAACTGAATTGAAAGTGTGTATCTAAAAAAAAATTCAAACAATGATACGTATTTTAAGTTGATTCGATAATTCTTGCTAGAAAAAACAACGAAAAAAGAAATACAGTTTTCTTTCACTAACCAAAAATAAATACGTAGTTTTCTTCAAATTTTTATGCTAAAAAATAGCTTTTATACAATCTTTGCTTCATAGCAGAAAAAAAAGGTTTCTTAATCGGATGATGTTTACACTTGAAACAGAAAAAAATTACCAACGTATGTTATGCTCGATGGGAAAAGAAAAGTTTCCCAAAGGTTCGATAACGTATCTATTTGCATAAAAATATTTGTTATGCAGTTTCACACACACACACACACACACATATATACATATATATATATATATATACATATATATATATATATATATATATATATATATATATATACACATATATATATATACACACACACACACATACACATATATATATATATGTGTGTGTGTGTATATATATGTGTGTGTGTGTGTGTGTGTGTGTGTGTGTGCGTGCGTGTGTGTGTTTGTGTGTGCTTGAAAAATGAAAAAGTTTGCTTTTTGTCTGCAACCCCCGAAAGAAAAAGTCGACACACAATATCCAGGAACGCATATGTATATTGTGTGGTTGTCGTCAACGCTAATGCCCAACAACAATACATGAACAGTTTAAAAAAGGTGTTAGGACTATGTATCATAATGGCATATTTCTACTAAGGCACCTTTGTCAGAGACCTTTTTTCTTCTCAAGTACGTAACAAACCAAATACAATTATTGCAGCATGGTGGTGTTGAGGAAGCAGCAAAAACAACAAGGGAAAGATCGTTCGGTGGAAACCTAAAAATGGGTAAATGGAATCCTTGGTTAACATTTTCTCGGGATAATCCTCTTACAATGTTTACGTCGTAACAAGAGCATGGAATATATTGAAATATGTCGGATTATTTGGATTGAAATATGGAATCAGATCTGGTGAGTCGCACACTATAAACCATAGAACGAATTGAGTAATTATTGGATATCTGATATATGAGGTGATCATGCCATCCAAGATATCTCTAGATTTAAGAAAACCTCTAAAATCAACAGAGAAAAAAAGATTGTAATATGGATCCTCTGTTGGCTATGGATATGTCAGGAAATTGCCGTTATTAATAACGTTAGAAATATGTATGGTATATATTCTTCCTAATCCTATGAACCAAGTTATTCAAAAATTTCTAATCTGATTTTCCTTAACATTGAAGGCATTTAATACAGTATAAATATTCAAGATGGAATATATATATATATATATATATATATATATATATATATATATATATATATATATATATATTCAAATATATTCAAAAATGTACGCACATGATGTGATATGAGGATGTGAGAATGGATGTGGGTCTGTTGGATGGTGTACATGTATGCTAATGCGTTTGAATGTCATATATATATATATATATATATATATATATATATATATATATATATATATATATATATATATATATATATATATATATATATATATATTTAGTCAGTTCGTCAGTTAGTTGGTTTGTTACTTAGTTAGCCAGTCGCTTTACAATGAAACATTGTTGTTTATTTTCTAAGCTGACATCGTTTTTGCAAAAGACCTTTACTTTACTGCCGACAGAAAGGCACTATTTAGTCGTCTGTCGCCAAATATCCTCGGTACAATACGCCAAACCTGCTTGATATTTGAGGTCTCAACTTATGGCTCTTCATTCTTCAAAGCTCAGGTTGAAGATTGCTGTTTCCTCCAAATTTCATCAGCAATTATACAATTCCATGTGGTTCTTTTGGTGATTCAGTTTATTTCATTACGAGACATCACACGGTTCAATACATTGGCTGAGAACAATTTGGAACTTTAAAAAGTAGATTTCAGTCTTGTGATTTTAGCATTGCGATCATGTTTCTGTGCTCTCAAAAATCTATACACCCCTTTTAACTCTGTCCGTCTTTCTCTCTTTTAAAACATCTCTCTTACTTACATCTGTATTGTTAATTTTTCTGACAGCTCCTCTCTCTCTCCCTCTTTCCCTTTTTATATACATATATATCCCTGTGTCATCTGCACACAGCTGTCTTGTTGTATTACTACTCTCCAGTGTTGCTATAGACTATCCATTATATCATCCCAACCCCTTTTTCTGGCCTTTTCGGCAGGATCAAGGTGTAGTAGCTATTCCATTCAGAGTCCATAGCGTATGTACTGACGTTTGACGGTCAAATGGGCCACAAATTCGGTGGTATAAGACTGAATGCACTAGTACAGTTCGTCAGCTATTGAGGTTTTACTACGCGCTTTAGAGAGCCTTTGGAATCGTCCTTGCGCTCTCCTATCATTACAAAGCGTAGCTGCAGGGGATATGTTGCCCCCGGGGCAGCACTGCCCCACTGCACTTAAAGGAGCAGGTTGGGATTGTCCTGACACTTTCAAGGCAGAGTTTGTTTTAGCGACTAAGGTCGCTTGGCTACAAAAGCTGCGTCGTCTGGAGCCATTTTTGGATGGACGGGCTCCTATTTCCGCCACGTTAAGCTCGACCTTGTGTCATATTTTGCTGTGGTCGGACAGCAAATAAATTGCGCCCAGGGCAGCACTGTTCCATTGCACTTACAAGAGCAGGATGGTTCCTATTTTTCCCACGACCTTGTGTCATATTTTGCTGTTGTGGAACAGCGTATGAACACCCCATCCTGCAAAACGATTTTTGGCCTTTTGTTCGGGATCAAAGTGTGGTATCTGTTTCGCAGCAGAGACCACGTTGCAGGTACTGACACTCAGCCATCCAAAGGGCAAGAGATTGGCCTGTTTGTGGTGTCAAGACTGAGTGTTCCGGTACAGTGCATCAGCAAATGATTTTTTACTGAGGCAGCTCCTGCTACGCGCACTGGGGAGCCTTTGGACTCGTCCTCGTGCTCCATCTATCATTACCCAGTGCAACTGCAGGGGATCTGTTGCTCCAGTGCAACAGTGCCCCATTGTACTTAACGGAGTAGGTTGGGATTGTCCTGACGCTTTTGGGGCGGAGGTTGTTTTTTCCCCCATCGGAAGCTTCGCTCCAAACCAAGAAGCTGGCATCTTACATCTGCTCTAAGCAGAAATGGACGGTCAATAAGGTCAAATTTAATCGATATGTATTTACTTACGCCTATATTCCCCATCCACAAGAATGGTCTATTGCCAAGTTCAAAGTCATCTTTCTATCTCTTGCTCTTTTAAATAATCTTTTCGCATTGTTACAGTTATATATATATATATATATATATATATATATATATATATATATATATATATATATATATATTGTTTATCGTTTATTGATTAGTGTCCCAACTGCTGAGAAACTCCTGTGACTTTTGCTTATGATTTGAGTGTAGTATTTACGAAATTATTGAAAACACACACACACACACACATATATATATATATACATATATATATATATATATATATATATATATATATATATATATATATTGAGAAAAGTAGGTTCTAAAATGATTTCTTTGGGAATTTAGGTAAAGCATTCCCAAACTAAATGAGATGAAAATACAAAATGGTGGAATTGATAGCGGGTGTGTTTGGAAGAAAATGAGGCAGGACACCTTTGTTTGGTTTTTTTTTACGCACTACTTCAGCTTCAAAGTGTATATCGAATTTTCAAAGAACTTTATTCCTTATGGTGAATAATACGGGCGAAGAAGCTATTATCAGTCATTCAGTTCACATATCCTCAATCTTATTCTTTAAAAGGGTTGTTGACGCCTAGAGCCATCGAAATATTCCAACACATAATATACACTACGAATGGCATCATAAATCATTGTATGAAACTACCAATAAAGGTGTCTGTAACAAAAACTAATGGTCGATAAATCAACAAAAGATGTCTACTTGATTCATCCACTATTGATGCCTTCCAGTAAACTTTGAATCGCATTTGCAGTTGAACATTACAAGACAAATTACCAGCTTTTCTGCTGTAGATCTCTATGTAAAACAGAATATTTACCTTATTCATTATCGGATGGGTATATTGGCATGCAATTGCAAAGTTTCGTGGATTTTACAGGTATACTCACCCATATACGGTCTGGTAAAAAACATGCTTTACTCCTTGTCTGGGGAAAAAGCTGAAACATCGTCATCAAACATTGGTGAGCATATTACTGTTGAACCGCAAAATAAACCATTTAGATATATAATGGTCCCAAACTGATGATGTATTTTTGAAGAGGCTAGAAACGATCTTCAACGTGTTTCTTTGGAGTGAAATGATGTGTAATCTGAACATGACATGAAAATAATCGTTTGATGTAATTGTAGATGCTCTCGGTGGAAAGAGAAAAACAATTCCGTTTGACCCAACTTTTATTTTAGTTTAATGATATTTATTATTGGTTATAAGTGATACTCTATCCTTCTTGATTTATAAATCAGACTTTATCATAGGTATGAATCATAGAACCGCAATATTTACAGAGTTTGGTACTATCTGCAAATTCCGGCACCGTTAAGTACATTGGAACATACCCTCTATAAATAAAGGGGAATGCTCTACAAATAACAAACCACTGTATAACATTTGCTCAATGTCAGAAACTATAACATTTTGAGAATAAAAATGCCTTTGATTTGAGATCAAAAACCGTGTACAACTGCAGACATATTTCTTTTATTTCAATTTTTATCCCAGTAACATGGCCTTTCTGCAAATCTTATAAATGTTTGAATAACACCAGCTAAAGAAGGAAAGCCGAATTATAATCGTGTTAAATATATATTTTTTGAATTTAGTCTACGTACACTTTCCTGCTGATACTTTTCTATATTGTAATAAGATCTGCTGTGACGTTCTATCAGACTGTAAGACTCATTAGCATAAAAGCCTTTGCATGTATTACTCTGTTTACATCGAGTTAAAATCCTTAATCTTTCCAATTGATTGTTTTTATTTTTGTGAAAAATAACAGACACAAAACGAAATTATCACTAGTGAAAACTATTGATGATAAACAATCTGTACCTGAGGAACTGGAAAACAGTTTTATCCAATGGGATATTGAAAATATAAGCATAAATGATGACATAATATCGCATCATAAAAATGAAGGATATACCTGCATGCCAATCAAAATTATTCTACGAATCAATAACCGACGATGTTGAATTCAAGACATTTGAGTTGTTTTTGGTAAATTTCAATCTGATTTGCTCATGCTGTATCTGACTTGATACTGAAGAAATAGTGACTAGTGATTATTGACATTAAGAATCAAGATTGGCTGTTTATCATAAAACGATAATTTAATATATGTCTTACTGGTCGAACCACTGGTAGCATGCAAAAGTATTGAATAACTGCCTTATGAAGGAAGCACACGTAAGGTTTGAGAAAAATCCAGATTAACTTCTACTGCCAAAACAAGTTCCAACCAAGGTAGTGGGTTTTGAACTTCCTCATAGTCGTCATTAGTCTTTTTGATTTTCAAATACATCTTAATATTGGAAAAAATTGTCAAAAGATTGTCTATGCCAAATTTTTCTAGGGAAGGTGAAAGAACCATTAATATATTACTTTAACGTAACTCAAATAGTTACTTATATCTTTGGAACTGGGAAAAACTAACTCTGTCAATATAGAGAGCTTTACTATCAACATTTTGAAGTTGGATTTCATATGGCGTTGCATAATATCAATAAAAGACGCTACAACTACACATACTATACCCCTTTTAGCTAACTTCCGAGGGTAGGAAGCTTTCAAGTATTGATATCTTGGTTCTAGCTTCAGTGAAAACCCTCTAGGCAGAAGGTAGGATGAAGGAGGACCACTGAAGGAAAAGAATACAGATGCACAATAATGGTACACGTAAAAAAACAAAACAAACAGAGACACAATTAAGCTCACACAAACACTGCAAACACACATACACACACACACATATGTGCCCATCAACCCGCACACACACACACACACAGACGCAAGGACACACAACGTTCTTACCAAAAGTAATGGAAGGAAAAATCGAAACTACTTAGGCGGATATTTTAAGTGTTTGCTTTGAGATTATGTTTTATCCTCAGACACACACACACGCGCGTGTGCATACACACACATGCGTGAACACACACACACATGTGCACGTGCACGTGCACAAGATGCATACACATGCACTCTGCCAATATGAACAGACATTTTAAATCTACCTCAGGAAATTATTTATTTTCCTTTTTGTCTTTTTAAGACAACGATATCTGCTGTCACATCGAAAATATCAAATAAAGATGTATTTGAAACACCCGAACTTCTACAAGAGAAAACATATGTTATTGAAAAACTGGCCAGGTATACACAGAGCAATACGAGCAACTTAAAATATAATGTGATAAAAAAAGAAATAGATATGAACAAATCGGAGAGAGAAGAATAACACTTTCAGATAGATGAAAAAATAGAGAGAAGCTGGGATTGATATGAATACGCAGAAATAAGTGGATACGAAAAGATGCAGAATGAATGAATGAAGAAAATAGAATCGTATCTGGCTGTGTTGACACTTGTTTATCGAACTTTCAGACTTCTATCAATAATCACTGTCGAACAAGGTGCAATGTTATTAACCCATTCATTGATCATCCCTTTTTAAAAATGGTTGATTGATCAGATTCTGACCTAAATTTGCTGATTATATATCCACTAAATACTGTAGGAGCATCTTGAAACAAACAATGAAAGATTGAGGAATTAAAAAAAATTAAGCTTATAAGGAGAGAATATGGGGTAAACAGTTTCGGAATTAAAGGGGAGAGGGGGAAAAGAGGATTGGGTAACATAGAATAAGAAAAAAATGGAAATCATGAAGTTGAACGTTTGAAGTGGTAAGTTTAACAGAGGGAGAGAGAGGGAAAGAGAGAGAGAGAGCAGAAAAGAGAAAGACATACAAAGAAGGAGAGACAGAAGAGAGATAGAGAAAAAAAGAGACAAAAGAGAATGGAGAGTCACTGAGGTGGAGAAAAAGCCGAGATATTAACAGAAAAAAGGTCTCTGAGAGTGAACAGAGGGTATCATAGAAGAACGAAGAGAAGAGAAAGAAATACGTTTGGGATGCAGTAAAGAAATTGGAGAAAAAACCAATAAAATGGAAAAAGAAGAGCTTGATGGAAAATTTGAGAGGGAAAATGAAAGTTTTTAAGGGCTTTAAAACCACACACAGCAGATGCATTCTGTACTCGGCGATGTCAACACTGACAGATTTTCCTGACTTCTCAAATTGGAGAGCTTGTGTTTATAGGCTGATAAAGCGATAATATGGAAGAATCACAGTAGCAAAAGTGAACGAGAGAGAACAGCTTGGTCCATCTGAAGTATGTGTACGTGTGTTTGCGTGTGTTTACACTTGGATTGGTGGTTGGCATAGATTTCGAACATGCAGTGGTCTACTTTAATTCATTCTTAAAATGACCAATATGCCCTTGTAGCTGGCATATTCTTCTCTGGCAGTGTTTTGTTTATAATGGAAATAAGCTCACGCACGTAGCCTGTTGTTTGGTTTTCATGAGCTCCACCAAAAACTAAGTACATTGGGACAACGAAAGTGGTAGTCAATCTGTGTTCATCCTGTCAGAATGGTCGCCATACGTATCAGCCGCCGTACAGCGGTAATGTGCAAAATTTACCTATCGACATATATACAGTTACACCCTGGATACTGAAAGCACATATGTGAGCTGGTACCATCATTATCATTGGATATTTAGTGCGAGGAAAGATAATTAAAAATGATAAAAATAATTTTAAAAATGGATTAGTTATTCATTTTGAAGATTCTGTTGGAATTCAATGTGAAATAACAGTTTAAGATATGTGCCTGGGGAGTAACAGGTATTCATATATGCTCTTTGTTTATAACTAAAAAATAGAGGTCATCACTGTAAAACAATCAAACTCAGTATAGAGGGAACAAAAAACTTTTTAAAAGGACTTGATGATTTGATGATGGAATTTCAATCTATCTTTTTGCGATTCAATCAATCGGTTAGATGTGTTTAGGGAACCGGAGTTATTGATTTTCAGTTCTCATAGAAATAATGAGAGCGTTTTTGACATACTATACATCATGATTGTTTTTTACTATATTTAAAATTATATATAATTATATGTAGTTATATATAGTTATATATACATCTCTTTGTGTGTGCTTATGCGTTTGTGCTTATGCGTGTGTGCATGCCTGCATGTGTATTTGAAATAGTTGAAAATAATGTGCTTAGAAGTATCTATAGATGATTGATCATTACTCAAAATATTAGCTTTAATCAAATGTATGTATCTATTAAAGAAGTTGATATTACGAATTTCAAACATACACATTATATCAATTCAATCCATGAGTTAAAATGTACATCATTTGATGATTATAAATTTCTAGATGATTTGAACTGGAAATAATGACCAACTACGCTAAATATTGAAACCCCGTTGTTTCTGTTGAAATCACAAAGTATTGGCAAGTGCATTCTAATCCTCTTTTCAAGTGCATATATCAGTGTGTTCTCCTATCATTTCCTTGTTAAGCTTTGTTGTCAACACTGTGTCTCCACTGAAGTGTTGGAGTGACTTCCAGCTGCACTGTTGCATGTGAGCAAGTTTTTATCGATATATCACAAGATCTTTTGATGAATTGTGGTTCATCAACAGAATTGCCCATACATCTGCTTCGTACGTCATCACTAAATTGCCAACTTTTTGTACATCTCAGATTTTTCTTTTTCTTTTGATATTTCTGTTTCTGAATTGATCCAAATGAAAGAAGAACGAGGAAAGAACCGAAACATGTGAGCAAAAGTAAAGAAAATGGCCTAAGCCCCCAAAATATAAATAGAATGTAGACAGAAAAAAAAATATAGATAGAATGAAGATAGAAGGGAACAAAATGGGGAAACATGAAAGAAAGATGTCGGAGGGAATGAATGAGGAAAAAAAATGTGACTAAATGAGTGATTTATATATATATATATATATATATATATATATATATATATATATATATATATATATATGTGTGTGTGTGTGTGTGTATTTACCTAAAACAGTTCTGGCTTGTCATTCGATAGCAACCAGTGTTTTCATCGGCATATCACCTTGAGAGTGATCACTTAAAAGTTTGATAAGGCATGTACATATCACGTATGTAGGTCGTATTGATCTGAATACAAAAACGTATCCAACCTTTTATAGACAGTTAACACTGTAAAGAAGAGAAAAAAATGCATTGGACAGAAACTTAAGATCAAATTTCACATGAACCCACATTACAGATAAAATTACTGCTTTTCCTGTTATATCAACATACAGAACCAGCAAATAAGATAGACAAGATTACTTAGAAACTACAGAAAGCCATGCCGAGTTTTGGTGACGATCCTTCAAGGGTAAGCATATTTTCACAACCATTTGAATCGAATATCTAATCTCAAATTCCAAGAAAAACAACTTAGTTCATATCAATGATAGGACACATGATGGTGTTTGGAATTTTTTTGGCTTTTGTGTAGGTCAATGGTAGCAGGCTCTGATTAACAGGAATCATTGGTGTATAGCTTCACGACTCTATTCCATATCATTCAGAGGATTAGTCCCGAAACTTTGATGTGATATTATCAATTCACTTGCCAACTAGCTAGTTGGGGGGGTGCAAATCAAGTACAAATCCAAATATAGGTTATAAGCAATCGACAAAAGATATATAGGTGGCTGATGTACTCAATTTTGTTTTTAAAAGACGTTATCTAACGGAATATTCATCTGATATTAAGATTCAAGGTAATGAATTTATTTTTCCTTTAAAAAAGATAAAAAGAAAAAAAAACAAATTATGTAGTCCTTTCATTGAATGATTCTTGTGGACAGCTACTGGATGGAGGCCCGTAGGTTTGGGGGCATTCATAAAATGCCATCCATCGTAGAAGCTAAACTTCCAGATTTTTACGATTGGGATGAGTTTAATCTACATTTTGTACCCTAGCCTTGTGTCAAACTAAGATAAGAGTAGTGAATATCAATATTGTATATATGCAACAAAACCTGTAAAAACCTCACTGAACACGGTACACAAGCATCCAGCCTTTGGCAGGGATGGGGGGATCCATGGATTAATTAGATCTCACACTTTTTGTTGAAGAACATAATGTCATAAGAAGAACAAATGTTGATTCACATATCAGCTTGAAATTCTATTATAAAATGGACTTAGTGAGTGAAGGTTTTAAGAAAATAAACATTTTTACGAGATATAATGAGAAATCAATGACTGTAAGTTTATACGTCCGAATTGATTCGATTGGAAAAAAATGTTTGAAAAACACAAAACAAGTTTAGGATACTAAAACAAATCAGATGAAAAAAAATGAATGAAAATTGCATCAATCAGATGAATGAATAAAAAGATATAGAAAAAAAATAACCCAGATAAAGCCTGCAGATATCAATGAAACTTGTAATCACCAAATACTTTTCAACAGCAAGAACTGAAAGAAAACAAAAACAAGCAAACAAAAAGTTTTCTGCATATGAAGTCTGTTGATCGTTCCTAATCAAGATTAAGTTATTATTCTGTCAAACAAAGTTAATCGCCAATTTATTCAAAGAAGACATTTCTGAATACAAAACCTAACTTTTTCATATGCATCCAGATTATACATCATCCTGTAGTAATAGGACTGACACAATGTCGATGTATATACATATATTTATATAGATATGTATATATATCAAAGACTTTCCTCTTCATTTTAGTAAACTGTTTTATAACAATTGTTGAAATAAACATTTCGACAGATTTGAAACATATAAGAAACCATCAAACAAATCTATCACTTAAAATTTAAAAACAGTCTTTTTTCATTCATTGTTCAAGTTTATCAGGCTGGCTAGCTGGTTTGCTGACTGAGTGGCTATGCATTTATTTATCTAGGGTACAGGCTGCTGATGAAAATATAGATTAAAAGATTTTGACATTCATTCCTCATCATATCTTGAACAAAAAAACGTGCTTTTGATCTTTGGAACTCTCCTTTCGGCGATCACTGTCAAGCAGGATATGTAAGTATTTTATTCATTGGTCAGACTGTTGAGGGACGTTTATGAAGAGACAGTTGATAGCGAGTAATTAACCTGAATGTATCATTTCACATCCAAGTTATACAGGATTTCAAGTCGAATCGTAACAGTGAACGTGCTTATTACACACCTTGAGAGCTAAGAAATCCATTGAAATTCACTTAGTGTCGATTAAAAGTTGGGAGGAAGTGCATGAATTTATTTAATACTTGGCTGGTGATAGTTATTATCGATGAAAAGGAAGAAGGATTCTATAACACTAACCTTGTAGCTAACCTCATGACATACATTCAGTAAAAGCCATTCATTGGGCTGCAATATGAATCATTTAGTTTGGTGATTGGTTACTTCCTTCACGTCGACACTTACCACTAAAGAGCTTCATTGAAAGAAAAGGCTTGAATGCTCTCAGATGAATGGTATTGCATTAACAGAAGAGCGGAAGTTGGGATAAGTTACTTCCCTTACTTTGACAGTTAACACTAAGTAGTCTAAGATTGAGATGATGTGAATGCTGTCAAATGATTGGTATCGAACAAACGAAAGAGTGGAAGTGGGAAAGGGAGAAAGTAAGAAAGGGGGTAGAAAAGGAAAAAGTATACTGAATTTGAGGAAGATGGAGCATGGCTAGCAGATACATTAAAGGAGAGAAATGGAAAGAGGTAGGTGTGGGACTAGAACTCTTCAAAAAAAGAGAGGGGAAAAGAGGGGGAGAGGAAGAGGGGTCATAGTTGGGAGGAAAATTGCTCTTGAAATTATTGGTCACTTATCAGGGATCAAAATGTCTTCGCTGAAAGCTCATATCAATTCATCCAAACATTGAACTTTACATTGTAGTCAGGCATATGGTTTATGGTAAAAGGATTTAGATGAGTGACCAACCAAGTGTAATGGCCCCACAGTGAAGAGTGAAAGATTAAAGTCTGATATGGATAATCTATCTCAGTAGTTATTTTTGGTTGCTCTTGTAAGTTTAAGCTCAAGTTTGAAGCAGGACATTTGGTAGGGAAGAAGGGAAAGTTGAATGGATAACAAGGAGAGGTAAGGGGAAGCATTATAAAAAAAAGAAAACATCAATGAGTTTTACGATTAAGATCGTAAGATCGTATTATCAGGGACGATAATTGGCCTCTAGAATCAATTTCATCAGTGGAAAAGGGGCAGAAATACCACATCCAGCAATCAAAGTCAACTATAGATAGGTTAAATAGCCATTATGTCCAATTGGTCTGGTCATCATACAATTATTTCAATTGACACTCTCACACAATCACACAGACACATCTGCACACGGACACACACAACCATATATATATATATATATATATATATATATATATATATATATATTAATATTCAAACTCGCAAAAAAGTATTCCAGTAGAAACAGATGAGCATTGAAAATTCAAGAAGAATCGGATCAGAAACGTTTTCCAGAATTTCGCCTTTGAACAGCGCAAACGAGAAAGGCATTATCAATTTGCGAGAGAATCTTTAACATGAATCTCAAACATTTTTTCTGGGCTGATAAATTCACGTCTGGGCTACCTTTTCAATGATTTTTTTGAATATTCATTGCTGAAGACTGAGGCGTCGTATTGACTGAGCGCCTACCAAACATTCAAAATCAGCTTCAATTTTGTTAGTTATTCTGAACATTTAGCTGTTGTAACTGATTTAAATGGATCGAGCTGGCCTGAGCCAAGTGTTAAAAGTGTTGGGAGGGATTCAATCAAGAATTCATGGTCAGAAAATGCATAAATAAGTCGATGCATTAAAATGCCTCAGTAACAGAATGAGGTAAAAAGATTCATGGCAAAGAAGACAGCAGGTTTTTACGTAGAACCTTTTCCAGCCTACATACCAGGAACACGTAAAAAGCAGACAACATTTTGAAAACAAAATGGACACAAATATGTAGAAGAGAAAAAAAAAGTCAAAAAAGGGAATAAAACAAACAACTAGTGAAACAAATGCATATACCTCTTTTTACATACTTTGACAGTTTCAACAACACCCGACAGCAAGTGAACAAGGAAAGAAACAAAGCAATTACCAGTCTGGAAGTCGTCCGGTTTTTTAAATGATTTATGGAATGTTTGAACCATGCAACAGTTGTCTAGTTGTAAATCAAAAGTGGTGCAGCCTCTGGAGGCAGAAAAATATGCACATTTCCAATCATAGTAAGATAAAATTCAATGGAACTTATTCCTTTCTTGCTTATATTAAAGTTTATGAATGAGCCTGTTATCATCCCTTTCGCTCTATCTGATGAATGTATCTTCGAAATCATACTGTTTGTTCCCGTGGGTGTGTGCAACGATATGTGTATGTCTGTCAACTAATGAGTATTTATATTCAAATCTGGTAACCACATTCTGAATACTCTTTTTTTCTACAACACAAGAGAGAGAGAGAAAAAGAAAGAAAAAAGCCGACGTACAAAAACATGATTTTAACATTTGAATGAACGAATAAATGAGAAATCAAAAGACTAAAACTAGATACACACACACATACGAAAACAAGCACTCCCAAACAAACACACGCATCCATACACTATTACATCCATGTACATGTAAACGCTCATACACAAACACACACACACACACATACATATATATATGCATGTACATATATATGTGTGTGTGTTTTTGTGTGTGAGCGTTTATATATATATATATATATATATATATATATATGTATATATATATATATATATATATATATATATGTATATATATATATATATATATATATATATATATATATATATATATATATATATATATATATATATATATATATATCACTCCCTTCCTTCCTTGAGACCCCATCTTCTCCAAAATACCTAAATTGCTGCAAACACGACGGACTCCATCAAAGACTGAACTTAGTCTCGCACAAAAGATGACCATTTTCAGATTGGATCCAATTTTTTGCTCACAAAGCAAAGCTCCTCAGGGTTGACATATTCCACGTATATAACCATTGTATGGTACAAGCACGCACGCACGCACGCACGCACACAGAAGGACACACAAACACGTATTTCATTTCATATAGTTCAAATGAGGGCTGATCCATTGATTTCTTACCCTACACACCTTTTGCAGAACATTGTTCACTGAAAATATCCAAATTACTTAACAGCATATGTGAATGCTACTGGGAAAATATAAGAGGACCAATTTTGCATCAAGTTACATTTATACAGTAAACTCACCAAAAAACTAATTTTGGGGATTCTAAGATATGAGAAATGAATGATTTTCCAGCTTTTTAGTTCAATCAGATAGGCCCATACGTGCAATGCATAAATACTATTCAGTTCTTAACGACTAATTCGGAAACCAGAAAAAAAAAAAGTTGCAAACAGTTCTTTCGTCCATGGAATATAAATGTCTGTGGAACTTTTTGATTTACGAAAATTCACGCTGAAAAATTATGCCATCAACCAATGGGGACAAAGTATGTTTTGTCGGAATGTTTCAATCTATTTTTCCTAATACTTTTGAATCATGAGCAAATATCCTATTCCCTAACAGAACACATTGAAGTATGATGCAGTGCTATGAGACTGTTTTTTCTCATGATTTGAAAAAAAAAAAAAAAATGAGAATGGCAGATTGGTTGGTCGATGTGAAAAAGTAGTTGCTGACACAAATGTAAAATTGATGGCGTCATTATTCAATGCACTGTATGTTGGGTGCTTTTGACCCGAAGTCATTTTATCCTTTCCATTTATTCACAGCTTCCTGTTAAAAACCTTGTTAACATGCATCAGGAGTTTGTTTTCGTGGGGAATCTTAATTATAACGATCGTGTTGGTCACTTGTACAAAGCGGAAACTGCAGGGATGCCATCATTTTTAGTTATCATTATTATTGCACGTAATGAATGCATTTCAGTATTGATATTGCTCGAAGTAACTTCTATTCATGGGCTACATTTTCTATTACAAACACCCATTTCCAATTATGCAGAGGAACAAATGCTCATACAAGTACTAACACACACACTTGCACATAACAAGATATTTGATTGGCCAACAGACAACTTATACGCACATACAAAAGCATATACATTTATACATAACACTAGATATTTAGTAAGCCCATCCTATCGTGATACCAGGAAGTAATATTCCCACGATGGATAATAATGCAAGTAATTTGCAGCTCACTTTGAGTAAACTATATTTATTAAATTGAATGAATCGAATTCCTCGAAAGATCGGTTACTGGTTATTTGTTATAAGTCCAAATCCATACGTGAATAATAGAGATTTCTGCCTGAACGTCCCGATTTCCTTTTTCCAAACTTGTAATTGGCAAATATTGATTCATTCGATTGAACAGCAGTGCTTCTGCCCTATTTGCTTTAGAGCATACTTTTCAAATGGGGTGAAAATGATTCCGGTTCAGACAAAAGTCAATGTTTGCTACAAGGCTCTCAGTAGAGTCATCCATTGAATATGATGGGAAAATTTTAGTGCAAGGTATAAAACCCTCACTGCTTCCCCTGAGTTAACGAATTAGCTACTACAATCTTGAAGATGTCATTGAATATCATATCCTATAATTGAAATGAATGTTCAACAACGGTACATGGATGATGTATTATAACAAACTGATCAAATAATATCAATTATCGTTTAGGGTATATCTCCAAATACATGCACGCACTCATAGCCATAGACATTAACATACACCGACAATTGCACCATTAACACACTTGTGTGTGCAAAGATTGACTCAGAAAATTTTGATTAAATTAAAGACACATAGATGTTTTGGTAATATGCTTGTACAGCAAAATACAAACCTATGCATGAACAAACTTTTGTTATCGCTAGTTCCCTTTTTAATAATTACAAGTTTCCATTAGTTCTAAATAGAAGATTACACAACAAATGATAGTAGAAAGCCCAATATCAAACTGTGAGGCAACAAAACACAGTGTAAAAGAGGGAAAAAAGCGTGTGACATTACAAATACCATAGGCGAAACTCAAATGGCAATTGACTGAACATGATGCAAGAGAGACGGACAACCCCTGTCATCACAATTCGCATAATTGACCCCCAGAAGTCAGAATTAAACCACGTTACGAAAAAAACTAATTCCTGTGCAAAATGGATACTCAGTTATCAAGCTGCAGACTTAATGATGAACTGACGCATACTCGGTGGTATGTGTCTATGCTCATCATTATGAATTTATATAAATATTCCGAAAAAAGAAAAAAATTGATATCTTAGTCCAAAAAAAAAATGCGTTTGCGATAATATAGGAGAACCTTTGCTCCCATTCAACTTTTTGAAGATTTTTCCCCGTACATCAAATTTGTTCCGTTCGAAGCAATGTTTTCCTTCCCTTGTTTGTCTATCTCTTAATCTTTGATCCCCTCATGATTCATGTTCCCTTCATTTCTCTCTCAATAATTTAATTCTCTTCTCTTCACAACTTAATTCAGATTCTTCTTTACTTTTCCATCTCCCATATATATTTTTTGAATTATCAACTTTCATACTGCTTTGTTCAGATGGATGTTTCACCTTTTTGTATGTATGAAATTTGGTGTGAGTTGTCGATGGTTGATAATTCTATCCAGATGAATGTATCATCATGTATAACACATATCAATCAAGATCGTCTCGATTTATCAACGTACGTTCTTCTATGCTTCACCTGTAACGACAATGACGTCATCGGACCCAATAACAGAATAATAGCCCGTTCGATTGTAGTTGCCACTATATTTAAACCAAAGAGCACGCAAACCATCAATAAAATATTCGATGAAACAAATAATCTCATTGAAGAGCAAAAATTTCAAGTCACTCACAAGGAAAAAAATTGAAGCAACCGAACTGAACAAAACAATCCTGGATAAATAAAAAGAAGATGATAGAAGATACACAAAAGTGATCATCGAAACAATTCTAAGGATTCAAAGCTACTAACAATGCTCTCAAAACAGGAGGGACACCGAGAGCTAGCAAACAAAAGTGAAATGGAAACGTAGCAACTGTCACACAAAATTGCTAGACATTCACACGAATTCTACAAAAAAAAAATGTTTTCTTACAGACAGGGACTACAAAGCAACTGATATGATAGGCATAACACGAACAATCAGTTTGATGTTTACACAATGAAAGGTTAAATAAGCCATCAAACCAAGAGGAAAGAAACATTACGTCCCCTGACCAGATACTATCACCATTGAATTAATCAAAAAATCTGGTAGGATCATCATTACGATTTATTCAATATATGCTTAAAGCAAATTGAGGTCCTGGAAGATTGGATCATAGCAATCATAATATTTTTACATGAGGAAAAAAACCCTAGAATATTTTCACAACTATACAACAATACATCTACTCAATTGCATTTGCAAACCATCCACCAAAAATCATCACCGACCGTAAAAAAAAAATACTAAATGAAAACCTAACAGGGAAACAAACTGGCTTCAAAAGAAGCTACTCCATGATGTATCATCTGTATTCAATAAATCAGCTGAAGGACGAAAAATTGTAGAATAAAAAATGTCACTCGCTGTCGAGTTCATAGACCTGAAGAGAGCCTTTCTTTAATCAGATATTCTCATGGTCATGAAAGCCCTCATGAAAGCTCCCTAGTAAGGCTACATGAAGACTTGCAGCTCTTTCAACTCCAAAATGGAGTGAGACAAAGTGATTTTAGCTCACCCCCAACTCTTCACTGTCTGCATTGAGATGATCGTCAGAAAGGCTGAGATGGAAATAAAAATTGTCGGCTTATGTATAGATACATAGGCAGCATTAGATTGGCAAAAATTATCTTTTTTATTCAAAGACACCAATTACTTCAAATCAATAGTAGACGTACTAAATGAAAAATGCAAGAAAGTCGACTTGGCTATTTCCCTGCAAGGGAAAACACTTTCATTATAACTTGTTACTTTTTATTCAATAGAACAAAATGTTGTATATATTTTAGTGAAGTAAATATTTGGCTAACTTGATCAATTTTTTTTCGACTACACAACGACAAAATGTATTATTTTTATTGAATGACAGATATCAAATTAAAATAATTGAGTAAAACAAAATTTGACTCAGAATAAAACAAAATAAAAAAAGGTCTGGTTGGTCTATCGATTGAAACCGTTGGGTGACTGATAAAGAATCGATTTTGAAAATGATGAAAAATGAATTCAACAATGTTGAATACAGTATGATCTGCAAACCAAATCATATGGAATGACAAAGGAAAACGAAATATGAAACATTTGTAAGGTTGAATGGTTTTTCATCCAAGCAGGAAAACTGAAGATATATTTGATGGAAAACGCCTCCACGAAGGGAAAAAAGTAATAAAAATGATTAGAACAAAATCGGCTGATTAATTTTCCGATAGGATATTGGGCATACGTTGATCCTTATTCTTACCATGACTCAAGTGTACCTCAATTAATGAAACCTCATGTGTGTGCTCATGCAAACTGTCAAAAAGTATAAATGCTTGCAACCACATCAAACGATCGAACAACTGTAGCGTTGAAATCTGAAGTCATGTAAATAAACGTAGTCTGCATAAATCCAACCTATTCCACTCAAAACTATTCATAATAGAGTGAAAGAATCTAAAAACATGATTCTGGGAGAATCCAAATCTCGCAAAGAAAGCCCTAAAGATAAGGCCCCCCAAAGGTTTAGAGAAAATCTTTTTTGACAAAAATAGAACAATGTTTCCACGAATGAGTTTTGTAAGTTACTGATGCCAACTTTCGATGGACATAACGACTGAGAGCGCTGATTGACATAGATGGGGACATGCACGTATAATAAAGTTAGAATTCTTTCCTATCTTGGATGGCTACGATCATCGATACTGTTTGAGGGGTTGCTCTCAATATTTGAGAACAGAGCATAAATTCTTGAACAGACAGAGATCTGTTGCTACTCTCTCCTTATTTATCATCTAATTTATCTGTGAAGTCTGTTCTTGGTTCTAGCCAAAGTGATATCTTACAAAAAAAAATCATGTTCAACTACTGAGTTGTTGGAAAATGGGGAAAAAGATGATCCTTGTATGCCATTAAGTACAATTCACTTTTTCAGAAAAAAGTCTTCTCCGTAGATAAATATTCTCTTAGGTTGACAGCAGGCAAAATGGTATGGAATGTTGAACTGAGCAAGATTTAGTAAGTCTGCCAAACTTTTCACAGTGTCTATTCAGCTTGAGTTACTGGAATACCAAGAATTTAACATCATCTTTAGAGATTGAACGTAATCATTTGTTCAATATTTGCTAAGACACGTTAGGTGTAATCTTCATTAATTGCAATTCATGGATATTAGAATTATTGGAGTGATAGATGAGCAGACATATCAGTATATTATATAACATGATTTCCAGTTACTTATAACACAATGGCAATGTGGTAATTAAATCTCTTCCAGTTAGGTGATTAATCCTCGAAACCATTATTGTCTGAATTTTGTCACCCAAATGTTCAAGATCAGTACATATGATATGGGCAGGTTATTGTTTTTGTCTATATCTTCATCTGATCACAATAGCTTTGATGCGAGCCCTATGGTTTTTATACATATATATATATATATATATATATATATATATATATATATATATATATATATATATATATATATATATATATATATATATATATATATGTCCCTCTTGAAAATAGGTTCCAAGATAGTTTTTACATAGATGATCGATTAGTTGATTAGTTTAAATAATTTGTGCTACTTTTTTTGGG